>JABWTJ010001189.1:0-22257 GCA_016801875.1 Solanum sitiens | reverse complement strand
TTAAATTTGAGACTATACTCCCTCACACTCATATTTCCTTGGTGGAGATTTAAGAACTGATCCGCACGGGCCTCTCGGATCTCCAATGGCAGATAATGATCAAGGAATGCCTTTTTAAACTCTTTCCACATAGCTGAAGGTGCATTTATTCCCCTAGATTGCTTCCAAGCTTCATACCACAATATAGCCACACCCTTTAATCTGTATGCAGCTAGCTCAAGTGCTTCTTTACCACTTACATGCATAATATCCAAAGTGCGTTGGATTTGATCTATAAAGTCTTGGGGATCTTCATTAGGATCTGACCCGGTAAATGATGGAGGGTCCAAGTTAAGAAAATCACGTATCCGTGTTCCAGCTGATCTAACTACACCACTAGTACCTGCAACTGGACCTTCTTGCCTTTGGCCATGACCAGCAACTATACGAGTCAATAATTGGACTGCATTCCTCAAATCTTGCTCGGTAGCATTAATAGGGGGTTCCTGAGGTTCATCTTCCCTCCTTATTTCTTCAGGAGATGGAGGCGTCGAGGAAGTCTGCGATAGAGACTCATCTTGAGCCCCACTTTGAACAGCTTGACTTGGTGGTGGTTGGCTGGTCCCTTCTTGGGCAGCCACTTCTACTCGTTTACCAGTACTTTTACTCCTTCTCGTAATCGGCATCTTTGCTATAATAAAACAATTGAGGGATTAGATATGATTCACCTACAACACAAGTTCTATCGCACGATCTAAGAAATGAAAGAAATGAGACAACTCCTATATATGTCCCGTAGCCTCCTGTTTATAAATGTGGTGCACAACACATCCATAAGCAAGACTCTACACAGACACGGCTTTGTAGACTCCCTAGGATGACCTGCTCTGATACCACTTTTGTCACGCCTCAAAACCCATTAAGACGGACAGGCACCCGATGCCCTAAAGCCCCGAGAGAACCAACCTACAACCTATTCTTACTGAGCATATACTATAACAATTGAGACAAGTTAACTTTGGATGCAGCGATACAAACCAACGTAAGTAGATTCAAAAGTTATATACAAGACTTGGCTGTTTAGGCCACAACTCCTTAATACACAACTGAACCATGTACATACGTCTACAAAGCCTCTAAAAGATAGAAGACTAGAGTAGGTCGGGACAGACCCCGCCTTACCCTTAACTACGATACAATACCAAACGAATTTACCAAGGACTTAATAAAGCTCCGAATCAACTTGGAGCTCACCAAAAGTAGCAGAATTTCGAGTGCTCCTACTGAGGAGGTCTACTAGCTGGAGTACCTGAGCCTGCAGCATGAAATGCAGCGTCCCCAATACGGGACGTCAGTACGAAAAATGTACTGAATATGTAAGGCAAAAAGTATATATAATACAAGGCACAAATGAAATCAAGTAGCAACATATGAGTGCATAGATTAGGAGAGAAGACAACCTTTGCTTACTCTTGTGGAATCAAGTAAGATACATTCTTTTCTTTACCTTCTTTGTATGTTATAATATTTGTTGGGCATGTGATACAAGTGACCAGCTGATCAGTGGTAGAAGAGGATGACCCATGCTAGGCGTATTAACCCCTGGGATGCGGTCCTCATAATTACACAACTTGGGATCGGCCCATGCTAGGCTTTCGCCCCTGAGCTGCCACCCTTCTATACCAATAGGGATCGGCCCATGCTAGGCTTTCGCCCCTGAGCTGCCACCCTTAATTATATAGATTTCTTCACTTAGATTCTTTAATCTTTGAGATTGTTGTTAATCAGTTCATAACACTTTTGGGATGTTGATTTGGTGATCATAATCATCTTGGAGATATGAAAATACGGAACAGTAGTGGAATACATGAAAATAATACTTTGAGGCAGTAACAATGACATAAGGAGCTATGAAACATCAACACCTTACTTTAAGACCTTAATGGCACAATTGACTTCAATTGGCTTAGGAGAAGGATTCATCAAACTTTCTTTTGCAAATACCATTTCTATAACAGCACAAGGGGAATTTACACAAGTATAGAGTAGTGAACATATAATGAAGTAGTTCCATGTACTTAGAATGGGGAAAGAAATATTGTTAGCTATTTGGATATAGTACGCTGCCACCATGCTTTCTTTTCTAGAAATAGAACTTATGAGAATCACTTCATTGATATTAATTGCAGGTGGCAGATTTCATGCCAAAAGGATATAGAATCGAATAGCCTTACATACCTTATATTTATGACCAATACCACTATCACGATTCAGCCTTCCTTAATGGGTGCTAATCTACAACATAAGTCATGATTAAGCTAACATCAGCAGCTAATCACAATAAGGTTCTCCAAAATAGTAGCTAAAAATATTTGATGGAAATCAGGCCCATACAACCCTTACATAAATGGTGAACCACCACACCCTTCCTCTACACATTAATACAACTTCAAACCTCATTTCCAGAGATACCCAAACAGCCCTCAACAACAATATTCATAAGGCAGCCACTAATAATCCCAAATCTTTCAGCATAATAGGAGAATATTGACTCAAAGATTTATCATCATCCATGAATTCTTGATAAATATATACAAAATTCTCCAATCCAAACATGATCAAAGAGAGGAAAACAAATGGGTTGAAGTCTTACCTTAATTCTGGAAATTTATCCTCTAAACTTGTACTTCAAGAATTCAAACTCTCCTTCAAACTTCTTACTTGAAAATGAGACAGCACTCAAGAATCCCTAAGGTGTTTTAGGGCTGCTTATTGAAGCCAAGAGAGACCAAGAAAGAAACTTAAGAAAATCTGAAATTTTGCAAGTTCAAAATGGAGAATAAGACTTGATCCTTATCCTTTGAAAAAGGAGGTGTTATGGCCGACACTCTTGACCAATTTTGGTCCATATAATGTCAAGTAGGTGCCCCACCTGCTTGTCCTTTTAACTTGGGCCCTTTTGGACTTAATATTATTGGACCTTGGCTGTCCATTTTTCCTTTGTTCTTTTAATCAGCTTGGGACAGATTAGTGCAAGTAGGTGGTACACACTTGGCCCAATAACATGGTAAAACAAATCTTAGGAGGTCATGTACTTACTTAGTTTCACTTGGGCTTTATCCATAATGGCCAATTGGCAGATTTGGCTGTTGGGCCTTCTTTCATTCACATTTTCTTTAATAGGTTTGGGCTTCAAATGAGCCCCTAAATATAAGCCTAAATCTGGTCAATCAAACTTGGGCCCTTTAACTATAATATAGATCAAGTAGGTGATGCAACTGCTAGCTCAATTACCACCTTACTATAATTACTTAAATACTTTCCATCGGAGTTAACTTGCAATACATATGCTAAAACGTGCAAGGCATTACATCACCTTCCAAGCTAGTTTAAACCAACACTAATCATGTAAGAAACATGATCCCTCACCTACACTATAAGTATATGTCAAGTATAACATGAATAGAACTACCACATACAAAAATACAGGCCGTTACAATCCCTAGGAGTTTGTGGACGATGTGCATAAGATATTGGTGGCTATGGGGGCCACAGATACTGAGAAGGCTGAGCTGGCTTCCTATCAGCTCAAGGATGTAGCACAGACTTGGTGCAAGATGTGGTAGAATAGCTGAGCTTTGGGCGGAGTTCCGATCACTTGGGAGCAGTTTAAGACAGCCTTCACGGAGAGATTCTTTCCCAGGGAGATGAGGGAGGCAAAGGTTGAGGAGTTTATCAACCTTAAGCAGGGATCAATGACAGTCAGGGAGTATTCCCTGAAGTTTGTTAAACTATCCAGGTGTGCTACTTCCCTTGTGTCTAACAGCAGAGACGAGATGAGTAGATTCTTGACAGGGATTGCTGAGGATCTCGAGGAGGAGTGTAGGGAAGCTATGCTGCATGACAGCATGGTCCTTTCCAGACTTATGGTCCATGTCCAGCAAGTGGAGGAAAGCAGGAAGAGGAAGCACACTGGGGCAGGGAACAGGTCAAGGCAAGCTGAGGAGAATTTTTCAAGGAAGAGTAGTACTGAAATCAGGGATAAGCCCAGGTTTAAGAAGGGACTATCCCACCAAGGGGAGTCAAGTTTATCCAAGGGTCGCTATAATAGGGATTCCGAGCCCAGAGTTAGGAGAAACAATAAAGTAGATACACCTCAGGAGAGGCCACCTTGCAGGAAGTGTGGCAAACTTCATGGAGAAGAGTGTATGATAGGCTCTAACGCTTGTTACAGTTGTGGAAAACCGGGTCACATTGTGAAAGATTGTCCGAATAGGAGAAGTCAAGAACAAGGGAAGGAGAGAGTTCAGCTTAATGGTCCAAGTGAAGAGGCTCCAAAGAGGCAACGATTCTTCGCACTCAAGTCTAGGGGTGCAGGGGAAGGCACCTCTAGTGAAGTCTCAGGTGCGTAGCCTTAATTAGTCTTTCATGTATTTGACAGTGTATGGTGTTTATGCACTAGTATGAGGTTAATATGTTTGATTCATCATGTTGGTTGCGGATTTGTATGACTTATATGTTTACTTATGTTGTACGCTTTGATGAGACTAGTATAGGGAAGAGTTCGTTAGTCTATTAATGTGAAGCTACTAGTAGGTTTCAAGGATGTGCACCATCATGTTAATATGTGAATCACATATTCACCAATGGGGAGTATTGAATTACCTATGTATGCATACATTCTATAGATGACTTACTTATTGTAAGTAAAGAGTAGTGTCTTTCAGGGACGAATGTTCCTAAGGGAGGGATACTGTAACAACCCTCAAAATGGATATGCTAAGTAATGCTTAATGTGTCTAGAATGCCTACGATTAGACCGGGTTCACACGGATTGATGCGCGTAGAACCAAGCCTCTAAACCCTTGCTACAGCCAAAGCCAACTAACTTGGGGAGTTAGTTGAGCTAGGAAAGGTTGGGTCCAACCATGTAGGGCTCTCGAATACGAAGATTTAATCGAATGAGGCTTTACCAGACTTAAAAAGGGAAAATCATAGTTTTGGAGGGTCTAGGGGTAAAATGGTCTTTTTCCAGGCTAAGGGTAATATCGTTATTACCCTAAATATATAATTAATTATTTAATTAATAAGGTGGAGGGGCAATTTGGGGAGAGAGGGCCGAAAATTGGCTCTTGAAGTGAAGTCTTGCTCCACCCGGGTTCGAACCTAGGTTGAAGCAATGAATTAAATTTGTTTTTAATTTAAGTTGGTAAATTAATGTAATTACTTTATATTTATTATTTATTAGCTGATATAAAATAAAAGGAAATCAGATTTTTAATATTTCATAAAAACCTTATTTGACTAAGTCTTAAACTAGACCCCTAAGCCTAATAAAACTATCACTCTCTCACGTCTATCTCTCAAAACACACGACCATTCTCTCTTCTTTCTCACATGTTCTCTTTGCCAAAATAACATACAAGAACAGAAAATTTACTGAAGTTCTTCACACTTGAAGAACTCACAACGAAAAATAAAATCAAACGCTTAGCCAAATAGGTTAGGCAAAAGGAGGGTTTTCCGTCGAAAGTTTGGTGTTGAAACTTTGTTTTGGACGTGACCGTTGGAGAAGGTTTGGGCAGCAACTTCAAGGTTTGAACGTCATAAAAGGTATGGGTTCTCTTCTCTCTTGGTCCCTTTCCCAAAAGACCCTTAAGGTTCAGACGAATCTATTCCGAAAACTAGGGTTATTCCCCGGTTCATGTCCCTGTCACTAGCTCCCATTGAATCATAGGTTGGTTATGTTTGCTGGTAGAAAACTAGGGATGAAACGTGTTTTCGTGATGATTATGTGTTTATATGTATGTTCGGAATTATGTGACTTATGTTGATGTTTTCCAAAAATGTAACTACGTGTGTTTGGCTGTGTTGCCGTGGCTATTGGTCATGGTTTAGGACTTGAAATGGCATGATAGCTCTTTGTATTTCATGTACACATGTTTATGTAAATTGTGATGTTCATATGAGATGAAATGTGGCTGATTTGAGTGATAATCTCTTGGCTAAACAAATCCATAGAAATGCATCTAAAACGTTCTTAATGCACTATGAAATTCCCCTAAGAACTAACTTGCAATGAAATGGAAAAGAAGCTGAAAATGTAACTAAATTTTCTAGCACTTTGTTGAATAATTTCAGCCAAGTTAAGTGGTTTAAAATTTCATGAAAAGTGAAGAAAAACAAGTTAGGTCATTGAGTGTCGAACCCGTGACCTCATCATGCTAAAAGTTGTGAAAATAAAGAAGTGAAAAACAATGTGAGAAGGGTGAATCGAACAGGGGTCTTGGCAGGAAAATAAGCTATGAAAAATAAGGAATGAGAGGAGTGGGATTCGAACCCACAACCTCTCAAACAGCTTAAGGAAAAAAATAAAAAGAAAATAAATGTGAGGCGTGGGAATCGAACCCACGACCTCTAGACAATAAAGGAGAGTTTAAATAAAATGAAAAGAAAAGAAATGTGAGGCGTGGGAATCGAACCTACGACCTCTAGGAAGTAAAGGAGAACTAAAAGAAAAATAAAGAGAGGTTGTGGGGTTTCGATCCCACAAACTCATGGTCAACGCGAATAAATAAGGGAAAGGGTAAAAAAAAAAAAAGGGGGTTGTGGGGGTTCGATCCCACAACCCCTCGGCCAAGCAAGAGAATTTTCAAAGGATAGAAATAAAAAGGAAATGTTGTTGTTGGGGCTCGATCTAGGGTCCCAATGTCAAGTGGACCGAAATTTAATAAAAAGAAAAATGTAAAGTGTTGTCCAAGGGATTTGACACTGGGTTCCCTTGACCAAATTCCGTTTTGATACACAAGTCATACGTGAATTAAATATTCAAGAATAATGCTGCCTACTTAGATCTAAATCGAGATCTTGGCATATATACAAGATGCATAAGTCTTGTAGCACATAATCTTAGGAAGATATGAATCACTTAAACGAACTATGAATGAAGCCTCATGGCTTTAATGTCTAGACCCATAAGTCTAACATACGTTTAAAAATAAGTGAACCTAAGATGTATGTAATGAAATGATGTAAACCTAAAAGGGTTAATTACGAGTGTAAAACACACTAAATGGCCAAGTGTATTGGCATACGATGAAATGAATATCATGTAATTAAATGATAAAACCCTAGAAGGGTTCAGTAAGAGTGTGAAACACACAAATGACCAAGTGCATTGGCATATGATGAAATGAACATTCACGTAAAAAGGGGTGAGTAAATACGAAGAGCAAATGTGCTAATGTTAATAAATGTGGTGACAACATGATAAGAGACTAATGTGAAAGATGAGAGCAATCTCAAATGAGCCTAAGTAAATGTTACCAAAACGTACTCACCTATGAGCGTGTAAAGTTAATGAAGAGACCAGTCTCTATGAACACTCTAATGAAAGTATTGAGAATAATGTATACTTAATACTAATGATGAGATGAGAAATCATCTATTGAGCTATGATGTCCTCATACTAGAAGCCAGCTTCCATGACGTATGAGTTGAATGAAATGGAACTTTATACAGAGCACCGATACACTAGCTATGAGCAGTGATACCTTCTTTCGGGAAGGGCGGAGGTTCATGTAACTTTCATGAGATGAGACTGTCCGGCATGCTGGGTATGGGTCTCATTATATCTCCTAGTCTTCGAACCTATTCTGCCAATATAGGGATCTGGCGGGGTTCAATTCCCATGTACGCTAGCATGTTTTGGGTCACTTTGGGCGGTGATTCCACCTCTTTTCGGTGTGGGGGAGACACTGGATTTCATGATGCTCACATGATCTATGTCGGTTAAAGTTAAAGTTGCCAATGAATGAGGCCAACCTCAAATAATGCACATAATGAGATGAACGATACCAAAGGTGTTAGGATAGGATAATCAAGAGGTGATCTAGACTCAAGTAATGACACTTGGTTATTCTTGATCATTGCACAGCAAACCCGATGAGAGTCTTAAACTACATCCTAGGTATAGCTGGTGTTTACACTAGCTTATGAATGAATGAAATGAAGTACGTATGAATGAATGAAGTAGATTTTGTGTTTGCTAAAGAAGACTCCCTAGTTGAGGTCCCATATGTTGAGCCCTCATTTTGGGAAGTCTTAATGTCAAGTGCATGATTCCAAGGTCTTATGGCATATGACTTAATGATATGAAAGATGTTATGTGCTATATGCAATATGATATGTACTATGTGTAAGATGTTATGTGTTGTGTGCAATATGATAAGTATTATGATGCATGTTACTCTAATGGCATGAATTTCCTAATCCAAATTTGGAAAGCTCACTGACTTTCCTAATCCAAATTCGGAAAGCTCACTAACTTTCCTAATCCCAATTTGGCAAGTCCACTGACTTGACTTTCCATAATCATGTTGTTAGGAAAGAGCTATTTTACTCATGCATGTCCTTGGTGTGTGCTTGCATATACCCATACTTAGTACAAGTGTGTACTAATCCCATACAGCTCTATATTTTTAGGTGCAGGCACAGGTGGACGCTAGAGCTTACAGGTTGACGTTGCAGCTATCCGGACGTGGAGCTTTCATCCGGACTTGGTAGGCCCTCATGCTTTAGAGGATGTCTACCGTTACTATCTAACTTTGATGTAGGCTTTAGCTAGTGGAGTATGTTCCACTAGTGTTTTCTTCCGTTTTTATTTCAGACATTGTATTGGTGCCATTTTGGCAATTATACATTTAATGCAGTATTGAACTATTTCTTTCAAGTGATAATCTTAATGTTAGATGGTTGATAGTGAACACTATGAATGTAAGTAGAATGACCTTTATGCATGATAAGAAACAAAAAGTTTCAAATTTTCTGCTAAAATTAACCTAGATGAAGTAAGAATGACGTAAGTAGGCTTGTCTGCGACCTCTGAGAGGTCAACGATGCCGGTCTCGTCTGGGGTTATATTCTAGTCGTGACAACTTCTATTAGGGTTGTCTTAAAGTTTACTACATAGTGTGAGGGAGGGTATGTGACTTCTCTTACACATTGCATATGTGGATCCTATCGGATGGTTCTAGTAATGTTCTATTATGATTATGATTATGGTTATGATTATGTTGATAAGCAATGACTAGATTTTATATAAGAAGCATGTTATATATGAGAATATGTTGTAAGTATTAAATGGTATGCTTAATGTGATACTTAGCTTTGGATAGGGTTACGGGGCTTTATTCTTGGCATAGCACAATTGTTGCTTGAGTTACTTATATGTCGATATGATTATGGTATTCCTTATATATGTATATTGAATTCTTGGTCATTGTGCATAGTTTTGATTAAATGGTGCCTTTTCTCATGCATTAACGATTTGTATTCATAGGGACCATACTTAGTATATGTGGTTTGTACCAGTACCCATATTTCTTCCCTTTTTCCCCAAACATTGTAGGTTCGGGCCGTTGTGGTATCATTGAGGCTAAAGCAAGAAGGCTTGGACTAGATTCTCCATGTTTTGGTATGCACTCTAGTTCGAGAATGCTACAACAAATTCTATCTTAGTAGTATTTGCATTGTCTAGTAGACATTCATTTCTTTGGTATTGTTGAAGATTTTTATGTAAGCCCTATGTGGCAATTATGAATTTGTGTAAGGGCTTTGCCCGGATTATTTGACTTCGTTATAGATGGTTGATATGAGACAAAGTATCAGACTAAATTCCTATGCGTTTTTATGGTCTATTGAGAGAAGCCTATGTATGCTTATTATGTAGAGGTCTATGTAAACATCCATTCTATATAATCAAAGCATCTAATTTTTCTGTGATTTTGACTTATGATTTGCTATGATGAATGCTAAGAGGCTTGTCTTAGTCCTCATAGAGGACGATGATGACGGTCACACCTAGGGGGTACTTTGGGTCATAACAATGAACATCTACCATTGATTAAATTTTCCTACAATAATAGTTATCACTCATGTAACACCAAGGCACCCTTTGAAGCCTTTTATGCGAGGAGATGCAGATCTCTGATTGGGTTGTTTTAGATAGGTAAGTTTCATCTAACAGGTCCCGATGCAATTCATGAGGCCTTGAAGAAAGTATGACTCATAAAGGATATATTGAAGATGGACCAAAGTCGGCAAAAATCTTACGTCGACAATAGAAAGAGGGACCTTGAGTTTATGGTAGGTGACTTGGTTTATTAAAAGATATCACCCATGAAATGGGTGATGAGTTTTGGGAAAAAGGTAAAACATAGTCCTCGGTATGTGAGTCCATATGAGATTTTAAAATGCATCGGATGTGTTGCTTATGAGTAGAAATTACCCGTTGAGTTTGCTTCGGTGCATCCGGTGTTCCATGTATCAATGCTCAAAAAGTGCATAGATGATCCGGTGTCTATCCTTCCTCTAGAAGGTTTAGAATTTGACGTTAACCTTTCCCATGAAAAGGTCCCGGTTGAGATTTAGATTGGAAAGTGAAGTAGTTGAGGAATAAGGAAGTAGCTTCGGTAAAGGTCTATTGGAAGAATCATCTTGTGGAAAGTGCTACTTGGTAGACCAAGACTGATATGATGTCCCTATATCCTCATATTTTTCCTTCCTTTTCTAGTCAAGGTTGAGGTAGAATCCTAGTTTTTCATATAGAGTGTCATAAGTGTACTTGACCTTTCATGATTTCTCTTATATTATGCATGTTCTTGTGAGAATTTATGTTTCGTATATGTCTTCAATTATATGTTCTTCAAACTTGATGACACTTTATTATATGGTTGGTTTAGTTTATTTCATGTAATAGTCCTTGTTATAAAATTTCTCAAGTGTGAAGTGATGAAATAATGTATTGGCTCTTAACTGAATATTTTTAGCTATATGTGAAGGAGAAGGACATTTCTGTAACACTCCAAAATCTATTACTCGGTATAGAGACTCCTTACATGAACTAAGACCCAAAACACTGTTTATAGGTCGAAATTAATGCATTGAAGCTAATTAGTAAGTGTTAGAGTCAAAATGTTAAGAAACGACAATGCCATTCGGAGACTAGTGAAATTGAGCATAGTGTGTGTTGGCATGTTTCATGGAGTTTTAAGAGTCAAAACTTAGTGAAAATTGGTAAAATGGTACTATACATGTATTAGAGTGTGTTAGGGTAGAAATATTTGGGTATGATTCCCCAAGGACAACCCTAATGGTCCTTGGAGAGGACCCTTCCATTTGACCCAAAACTGCCTAACTTGGCATTGGCAGTCCACGAACTAATTGATGAGCAATCGATGGGTCAACAACCTCTTGATGGTAGTGGTTGGTTAGGACATAGACCTATGTTGAAAAGGGTTCAAAATACAGTCTTTGACCCAAACCACATACCAGAAGGACGGTTCGTGGTCCAATCAACGGCCCGTAGGTCGAGTCATCGTTGGTTGGGGGTCAAAGTTATTGTTAAGGTCTAGTTTAGGGAGTTAATTAAGGGGTTAGATAAGTTATTAGTAAGGGGTTTAGGGGTGATTAATTATGTTAACTAGGGACTATATAAAGGTTTCCAACTCATTAACTAACCTAACACCGCATTATTTTCCCAAACCCACATCTCTCTAACTTCTGTCTAGTTCCTCTCTTCCCAAACTCAAACCTCCATTGAAGGAATACTAGAGCTCCAAGTCTAGGAACAATTCAACAAGGATTTCACCTAAAATTCGTGGCAAGATCATCACTAATGTATGGTTTCTTTCACACTTGTGATCCTTTTCCCCAAGAGGCTCCGTCAACTATGGTTTTTCAAATCTTCTAAGACTAGGTTTTCATTCTAGACATGGGTTCTCTTTTTTAAATGAAATTGTTATTCAATTATGATGCATTCTAGTTTTTATCATTTTTTAACTAAGAATTGATAGTCAATTATTGGTAGTCAATGAATATTGTCCCTTGAACTCTTGTTTCTCCCAGAATACTTTATGTCTTGAAATTCTAGGGCAATTTTGGAAGATGATGAGTGTATGATTATGTAGAATGTTAATTGCTATGAACTACTTCTTGAATTTACCTTGTTTATGCATTGGCTGTGTATTCTTAGGTAATTTAAGTAGGAAAGGAATGATAGGGCAATAGGGTATGAAGGTTGATTCTTCTTGAATTCAATTGTTAAGTATGATTTACTTAGATTGTAATGCTTCTATGTCTAATGTGTTGTTCTGATGTTGATAGCAAGTATTCCTCATCCTTAACCCTAGACTAGAGAATTGGCTATGAAATATGCAGGTATGTTAATAAATAATGATTATATTATTGAAAGTAACTTCTCATGATTATGATAAACTATTGAGTGAAAGATTTACTTACTTGTATGTTGTTTTATTAGGTGAAAGGGTAATCCTATCTTATGAATACCTATGAGCTATTATGATGAAATGTTCACATAGGGTCTAGAAGATACTAATGTGATCTTGTATGTAAAGTGTGATGACTATTAAAGGGAATAAATGCTTAGCACCGAAGTGGCTTTTAAATGAGATGGAGGTGTCACGTTTAGTATGTCTGGCCTCCCATATCGGTTTTTTCATGTTAGTAAGTCCGCATTCCAAATATATGTGTTGTCTCATGAGATGGAAACCACCACGTTTAGCAAGTCAAGGTTTCTAGAAGCATTCTCCTTGACCCTTAACTATGTGCCCACATAGGAATATTTCTTAGTAGATCAACCTAGATAGATATGTATGATTTGTTATACCTTAGGCAAGTGTTAAACCTCTCTTTTTGGTGTGGGAGGAGAACACCGTATTCCATGTAGCTCTCATGGTCTCATGTTGGTTATTTCACTTTTTTCCATAATGAAATAAAGTAATTTAATAAGTCAAGTATGTGAACTATTATTAGAGCTTGTCTTAAAGGTTACTACATAGGGTGAGAGAGGGTATGCGACTTCTTTTACTAATTGAACACGTGGGATCCTAAGGGAGGGTCTTAGTAGTGTTCTTCCATGATTAACTAAATTACATGTTATGTATGTCAAGTTTTATATGAACTTATGAATCAAGCATGTTATGGTAAAGTATGAAGTTCTGTTTTATGCATGTAGTAAGTGACTTAATGTGACACTTAAATTTGGATAGGGTTATGGGGTTCTATTCTTGGTATTGCACAAGTATTTCTTTGGGTTTCTTATATGTTGGGTTAATATCATGTTGGGTTGACTTATAATGTTCCATATATGTGCATGTTGAGTTATTGAACATAATCCATGCTTTTGAGTATGTTGTGCCTTTTCTCATGCATTGATGATTTTATGCATACGAACCATACTTAGAACATGTATTTTGTTCTAACCCATATTACTTCCCTTTTTCCCCAACAATGTAGGTTCCGGCCATTGAAGAGCTTTTAGGCCACTTTGCAAGGATACTTAGACTTCTTCCTCCAAGTAGTTTGTGAGTCCTCCAAGTTCGAGGATGGTGCCTTTTGATCTACCCTAGTAGTATTGCTATTGTCTAAAGACATTCTTTCTTCCCTATTCTTGAAGATATTTGTTGTAAGCCCTATGTGGACATATGTACTTCTATAAGGGCTATACCCGAATGTTGTACTTCGTTAAAGATGGTTTAATGTGAGACATAAGATTAGAGTAATTCGTATGCATTGATTATTACAATTAAACGAGAAACCTAAGTAAGGTTCATATCCAAGGAGTCTAAGTAAACTCCATAAATAATACGTGAGAGGTCTATGTATACCTCAATATGTAAAAACTTTTAAATGTTTTGCATATTTGACCTATGATATGTTATGACGAATGCTAAGGGTTTGTCCAAGTCCTTTTTGTCGAAGAAGACGCCGATTACGTATAGGTGGTGCTCCCTGGTCGTGACAATTCTTCCTTGCATAATGTGAAGTGATACAATATGTTCATACTTGGTAGTTGGTATAGTCCTACCTCATGATGATGCATTTTTGTGTTTAAGAATAAAGTTAATATTTCATCTTTTTTTTTTTGAATTATCATTTTATATCATTTGTTGGTTGGGCTTCTAGTCTCAAGTCATAAGTTCCAAAAAGATGTTTAAAGTGTCATTTGAGGAAGAATGTTCTGCAAGGGGGGATATTTTTACACCTCGGAAATCAAATGACTTAAGATAGAGATTTGAATAGATACTAATGACTTAAAAATGGTTAAAATGGTGTTTCTAAACCTAACCTAATGTATTCAACTTTGTTTGGCGGTATTCGAGTCTAAACGACAATAAATGACCATGACGTCCGGAAACTAGTAAAAATGAACTACTATTGTCACGACCCAAAAGTACCCCCTAGAAGTTAGGGGGAACCCATGGGTCGGAACAAATGCGTACTTGACCTTTCAGAGGTCTTGTACAAGCCTTAGCTATCATTCATTACATAAGACAATATAAGTAGTGCAGAATTGAAACTTTTCACGAATAAATTAATAAAGAGAATATCTTTCACAAAAGCTAAGGATTTGATCTCATTTACACAAGCCAACTTAAAGACACGACATAAATATCTTAGGGACACGACCCTTTACATTAAAATGAAAAATACATAATAAGTCTTTCGAATGGAAACTAAGAAATACGACTATGCCTCGAATATATGAGGACTTACATAGTCTTGAGAGAATATTTCCCAATCTTGTCTTCTAGTCTTCAAACTTACCTCCAACCTATACTTATTATGTATAGAAAAGTATGGGGTTGGTACAAGACAATGTACTAAGTATGACATATGCAAAAACATGAAAAAATGGACATTTTAGTAAAATAAGCTTTCATGTCAAATTGATAAAACCTTCATGATTTAAGAGTTGAAATAGTATAAGAACCATCATTTAACAAATAAGGTATGAATCTCACAATTTTAGAAGCAAAGTACACATTACAGTAATATTAGGCAATCTTATAGTGAACACAGTGACACATAACAGTGAAATAATCTTATAATGAATAACAATACAGTGAGCATTTTTCCCCAAGCATAGTGAACTCATTTCCCGTGAGGAATCCCTAACCAAGTTATCCTAAGACTCCCTATGGTGAGGCAATAAGGGACCGCCCATACACCCCCTTCAAGACACACAAAAGCGATCCTTGAGATTACTAACCATAGGCTTACCTAGTCCGTAAATCGAATACACACTCTTGGTTAGATATTTAAAATATATTCATGCAAGAAGGATTTCATGTAAGTACTCTTCCCCAATTGGACTTATAAGATACACTAAGTGCAATGTGAGAGTAGCATCCCATACTACTACTCCCACTTAGTGCTCCTTGAGGATTTCCTTGGATTGAGCACTCTACATTAGTCATTCTTAACTTCATTCATTCAAAACTTAGCCTTAACGTACTTCCTTAACATTACACCATAGATTATCTAACTTCTTTTACAACACATGATAGAACACACCAAGATTCCCCTTTCGGAAGGTCTACCCAGTGCAATGGATAGATAGCTTCCCATACCACCACCTCCCCTAAATAGATACGTTCTTTTAGGAGACTTAGTTCATACATTTCACATAAAACATACCAAGACTCCCCTTTCGGAATGTCTACGTATTTCAATGGATCGATAGCGTCCCATACCACCACCTACACTAAGTTATACGTTCTTTTAGGAGACTTAGTTCATTCTTTCTTTTGTGGTGGAGTAGCTTTAACCGACATAGACCATGAGAGCTAGACATGGATTCCCGATACTACACTTATCTGATGAGGGTTCCGCACATGCCTAGGATGGGGGTTTTCTCGTAGCTTTTACATGGCTTTTTCCAATAGCTACACCTATGGGGACGCATACTTAAAGGATAAGGAGAGTGCTACTAAGTAACTCACTCTCTACTAACAAGGAGTACTCATATTAAGAGGTACATTGGGTATAACATCTCTACTACTAATGTGCACCCACACCTTCTTAAAATCCTCTCGGTGGTAAGCATAACTCCCCCACGGAGTCTTAAACATTTGTTACTAAAGATCAAGGATAACTTTTGGACACACCATCTCAACTCACAATGGGTATCCATCCTCCAACCTACATTATAAAGCTCTTGGGAGGTAGTGAGTTTGCTACTAAATACTTCATCTCAACTCACAATGAGTGCTCACCCCAAAACTCCCCTCTTCATTCACATTCTTTAACTTCATTCATTCACTCACTCAAAGTGTGTGTGTGTACATGTGAGAACACCTTTCACATAAATAATTACTTTCATAAAATTGAATTCTAGACATGCTTAAACCTTCACTTATCGTTTCTTACACACTATCTTGCTCAACATATACACTTATTTCTTTTAGGCATTATCTAAGCTAGACATTCACTTCAACTTTCATAATACATATCAACAAGAACCAACTTCTTTATCACTTCATTTCACACATCATGCCTTCAAAGCCATACTCACAATACATACCAATTATACCCAAATAGATCAAGTAAATACCGCCACCAATAAGTTGGACCATACCACTCAAGAGCAATTCATAATAAGAATTTTAAATATAAGAAACTCACCATTAGACCAAGCCATCACCACCTATAACAAATTCCTCAATATTTCATCATAATAAGGCCCTTAAGGAAGTATCTAAATTATAATAACAACATAAGAAACCAAAGCTCATACCCTACACAAACATGTTCATTTTAACCAACTTTTTAAGATAAAAGTTATAAATATGCATAAACATGAGTTCATTATGGTCTTGACATTAAAATCATCAATTAATACTAGAAGAAACATATTTTAACCATCAAAACACTTCTACAAGAATACCCATGCTTGGAATCAAAACTAGGAGAAGGTAGAATTTGAAAACTCTTTTTGAAATCTTTTAGAAATGACTCCTTGAATGAAAGAGGGTTCAATGATGGATACCATACCTCAAGTAGAATAAAACACAGTAATTTTGATGAATAAACACGTCGAAACCATCCCTCCTAGTTCTCCTTGAGTCTAAGCTCTAATGGTGACTTGAGAGAGTTTTGTTTTTACAGAGAGAGTTTCAATATTTTAAATGAGGGGTCTTGTCTAGGTCTAGTACTTAAAACTAATCTAATATAACCTAAAAACCCTACAAATATCATCCTAGGGTCCTAAATGACTTGGGGTGAATTTACACAAAAAACCCCAATCTGGCAGCGTGTCCCAAAGCTTTTGCAGGACACCATCGATGGACCCAAGCAACGGGGCGTCGACTGAATGACGTCCTCTGCTGCATGGGCGTCATTTGGGTCTGCAGCTGTAGCTGGAAGGGTTTGATTCCATTCTAGGTGTTGACCTACGCCCCTGGACGACGGGGCGTTGTCTTGACTACGGCTCGTAGGCTGCCAGGCCATGACGGAGAAGTGGTTTGGCAGCTTGGGTACTAAGTTTTGGGTCCTCTTCTAGGACCCCTCGTGGGTCCTAGGTGGGGTCGTACCCAAACATTAACCCCCTAAACATAGTCGTCTAGTTCTTAGGAGCATCCCACAACAATTTCAATCCAAAAGAACACATAAAACTCACTCAAACACATCAAGACACCCAAGCACTTTCTAAGGCACACTTTGCTAACGTCATGGACGTTCTCGTACATTTGACCTCCAAACTTGACAAATATTCACACACTGCCTAATAACATCAATATAACTCATTTGAACATAAAATTAACTCTAGTAGCAATCACGAAACTCTATTTCATCTTAGTTTGTTTTAGGGTGTTACAACTGTATTCTAAAGTGTTGTAAGGGGTTTTGAAGAATCCTATGAACCTTATAGAGTTAAGTTCGTATGGCACGATACAAGAGTAATGAAGAAAGTGAAACTCTATCATCCTGTAGCCTCTTGTCCATGTATATGTCACGACACACACCAATGACCAAGTCGCTACTATACGTGGCTTGTGAGAATTTTAGACCCTAAACTATTTCCCAAATCCTTATGCTCTGATACCAAGTTTTTCACGACCCGAAAGCACCCACTAAAAGCTAAGGAGAGCCATGGGATCATGACCGTGCATACTTGACCCTTCGAGTTCTTATACAAGACCTTTAACTATTGTTCATTACATAAGACATGAAAAGTAGTGCGTAATTTAAAACTATTCACGAATAAATTAATAAAAGGAAATCTTTCATAAATACTTAGAGAATATCATCATAACGAGCCAACTAAAAGACACGACATAATATCTTAGGGACACGACCCTTTACATTAAAAGAAATACATAATAAGTCTATGAATAAAAAAACTATGAAAAGGACTATGCCCTCGAATATATGAGGACGTACTTTGTCTTGAGAGAAACTTTCAAGATCTTTTCCTTCTAACCTTCAACCTTGCTTCCAAAATCCTGTACCTATAGAGTATAAAAAAGTATGGGGTTAGTACAAAACGATGTACTAAGTATGGAATATGCAAAAAGTATGGGGTTAGTACACCAAAGACTTCCCTTTCGGAGTGCCTACTTAGTGCAATGAGTAGATGGCGTCCCATACCAACACCTACTCTAAATAGTACACTCTTTTAGAAGGTTTGGCACCAAGACTTCCCTTTCGGAAGGTCCTACTTAGTGCAATGGATAGATAGCATCCCATACCACCACCTACCCTAAGTTTAACGTTCTTTTAGAAGACTTAGTTCATTCAATTCACATAAGAATCACCAAGACTCCCCTTTTGGAACGCCTACCTAGTGGACTGTATAAATAGAGTCCCATTCCAATACCTACCCTAAATAGCACATTCTTTTAGAAGACTTAGTACTTTTATTGCTTTTGTGGGGGTTAGCTTAACCGATATAGACCATGAGATCTAGACATGGAATCCCGATATTAACCCCTATCAGATGAGGGATCCTCACTTGCCTAGAGTAAGGTCATACTTTTTAGCTTTTACATGGCATTCGCAATAGCTACACCTATGCGGGCACATAGTTAAGGGATAAGGAGATTGCTACTAAGTAACTGATTCTCTATTAATGTGGGTACTCATCTCAAGAGGTACATTGGAATACAACATCTCAACTCACAAAGTGTAACCACCTCTTCTTCATATCCTGTCGGTGCTAGGCATAACTCCCCACATATTCTGATGATTTTATAATATAGGTTAAGGATAACTAGTGAACACCACATCTCAACTCACTAAGGGTATTCATCATCCGACCTATCTTAGAAAGCCTTAGGATGTAGTGAGGTTGCAACTAAACACTTCATCTCAACTCACAAAGAGTGTTCACCCCAAAACTCCCCTTTTTACTCAACTTAGCTTCATACATTCATTTAAGTGTGTGTGTGTACATGTGAGCACACCTTTCATATAAGCCTCATTTCATTCACATTAACTTCTATACATGATTTAGACCTTCATTCATCAAATCACACACTTTACATGCTTCACATAATAATATACTTCATTTAGGCATACTCTCTAGCCTACTTCACATAATAGCTTCAATAAGCATATTTAACAAGAATAACATCATTTTCATCCTTACTTCACATAACAAGCCTTCATGTCCTCATTCAAAATAAATAAGTAATTTCACATTCATATAAGTAAAATAAACACCACCACCAAGAAGGTGGACCATACAGCTCAAGAGCCTTTCAGAATTGAAGCTAAACAACAAAACAAACTTACCCTTTAATCCAAGCTTCCATCATCTAAAACATTTTACTCAATATTTCATCATAATATAGCCCTTAGGGCAGTAGATAAATAAAAATATCAACCGTAAGATCCAAAACTCAAAGACTACCAATTCATGCTCATTCAACCCGTTTCTCAAGCCAAAATTTGATGAAAAGCTTTAGCATGATTTCATTGAAGTTTTAGCATTAAAATCACCAACTAACATTAGAAACATCATTTTTGAATCATTAGAAACGTTTTCATGCAAGACACATATTTAGATTTGAAGATATAAGGAACTAGGGTTGAAAACCTTTTTTGAAAATTCATTAGAAATGACTCCTTGAATGGAAGAGAGTTAAAGGATGGATAACAAACCTAAATGAAAGAATAACCACTAATTTTGGTGATGAACAGCGTCCAAACCAGCCCTCCTACCTCTTTTTGAGATTTAGCTCCAATGGTGACTTGAGAGAGTGTTCCAAGGGAGAGGGGTTTTGGGTTTTAATAAATGAGGTCTAAAATTAGGTCTTAGGGTTTGAAATACTTTAATATACCCAAAATAAACCTAAAATAAGTGTCCAAGGTATTTACAAGACTTGGGGTGAATTTACTAAACACCCCAAGCCAAGGCATCACCCTTCAAAACTTTTGGCAGCTCAGAGACGAGACCTAACCAATGGACCTTTTGTCCATCGACGGTCCATTGATGATAGTTCGTTGGTTGAGACTCTGGCTTCAAAACTTGCATGCCTTGAAGGTCCAATCAAAGGACCAAGACGACGGGCCTTTGGTATACCTTCCGTCCGTCGTTTGGTCTCGTTTGTAGACACTGCCTAGGCAATTTTGGGTCCAAGTCTTGGGCCCTTCTCTAGGTCCCCTTGTGCATTCTAGGTGGGGTCGTATTCATACGTTAGACCCTTAAACATAGTCTTCTAGGTATTAGGAACATCTCACACCAAATTCAATCAAAACGAACACGTAAAACTCACTCAAACATATCAAGACACAAGAACACTTTCTAAGACATATCTTTCAAACGTCATGGACGTTCTTGGATGTTTGACCTACAAACTTAACCAAACTTCACACACTGCCTAAGAACACTAAAGTAACTCATTTTAACTTAAATTTAATTCAATACATAATCACGAAGCTCTAGTTCACCTTAGTTCATTTTAGGGCGTTACATTGATCACCTAACATCAATAGAAGAACACATACTTTCACATTACTTAACATGTAGGAATATCTGATCAAAATTCAAATAATCAACTACACAAATCATCACAATACTTCAAGTAGTTGCCGACAAGGCCATGATCGTCTTAATACACAAAGTAATGCCGACAAGGCCACATCATTCACATAACACCGCCACCATAAGTGGACCATACCAATCACAACATAATTCAAGAGATATATTGCTTAAAATAAAGAGAATTAGCGCAGCGTACCACCAATCCATTCTCTCCACTTCAATCCTTAGCTAAATCATCCAATTCAATACCAATAGACTCTTGCCCATGGGCATGATCAACAGTTCAATACAAGAACAATAATACTCAATGAATATAGGTCAGTTCAATATATATTTATCAATCTAAGACAACCTATACATCAATTGAATACAATTCTTACATTATTCAATATCCCATAGAAAACTACATTAGAATTCATAAGCATTAAGACAATATCAAGTCAACCTCAAAGTAATCAAAATCTAGGGTTCATGAAATACATGGTTTCATAGGTTAATTAAGTTAAAATCATCTAATTAACATCAATATAATGAATATATCATGATTCAAAACCTTTAATGCAACAACCTATGGATAGATCATAAAATTGGACAAGTTCATCTTTGAAAACTTTTGAAAACTCTTAGAATTTTGAGCTCCTTGATGAATAGAGTTTTAAGGATAAAAAATCATACCTCAATGATTTTAATCAATGAAATTGATGAAGAATCACCACTCAAATCTCCAATCCAAGTTGTTCCTTGAGTTTTGGTTTCAATGGAATTCTTGAGAATTTCTTAGAGAATTTGGGTTTTGATTTTTGAAGAATGAATTCATCTAGCTATTGAGGACTTATATAGGTGTTTAAAATACCCATTATACCCTTAAATAACCACCCAAATTCATATTTGGACGTGGGGTGAATTTACCAATTAACCCCTAGAGTTTACAGCAAGCTGTGCAGTTGATAGTGCAACCAACGACTGGCCAAACGATGGACTGTTTGTCCACAAGAAGCCCGTCCTGCCTATCCATCATTTGGTTAGAAGACTTGACTTTGGGATCTTGAGCTCCCTAGGCTAAGTCTATACCCACGACACCCATTGACGGGGCATCGACTGGCCCAAGAGTCGTCGTTTGCCTAAGTAGATAGGTCCTTGGGGACTTCCAACCAGAATATATTCTTATACGATTTTAGGACCTCCCATATCAATTTCATCCAATACTAACACGTAAAACTCGATGAAACATGATTAGACACACAAGGTCGTTTCAAGGCAAACCTTTAGAACGTCATGGATGTCATAATCGGAATCTAGATCACAGACGAGACCGGTGTCGTTGACCTCTCAGAGGTCACAGACAAGCCTACATACGTCATTCTTACTTCATCTAGGTTAATTTTAGCGGAAAATTTGAACTTTTTGTTTTCTTATTTCATACTAAA
>JABWTJ010000119.1:1687932-2153581 GCA_016801875.1 Solanum sitiens | reverse complement strand
TTTCTACGCAAATAAAAGAATTATTGGAATCTCTACTATTATCCAAGAATTAGCAGACAATTATTTAAATGGTAATGCTATATGGAGCTATTATGCTAGAGAACAAGTAATGATTTATTCAAATTCAAGGACTGTAAGAGAAGCAGATATGGCAGAAGTACAACAATGGATATTATCATTACTTAGACTAGAAGAAAAACCTATTACAAGAGCCTTGAAAAAAGAATTTATTTCTCAAAATTTATTAACCAGATATTGTAAGATAATTAGTCATAAATATCCAGATCATCGTTATTCAAAATGCAACGGTGAAAAAGTAACAGAGATACCAGATGTACAGCTGCAATAGAAATATGTAAAAAGAAAAAAGAGATACTGTAGAAGATAAACACGTTGCAAGAAGATAAAAAGAAAAGTACAAAGGTGGCAGACAAAGACAAAGAGATATGGCAGACATAGAGATAATAAAGAAAAGATTCGTTGAAAAAATTGTAAAAGGAAAAGATATAAAGTAGTTTGTCTTGTTTTGTTTTGTAGTTTTGTAGTAATTCATGAATTACTATTCATGAATAGTAAAAGACATGTTACTATGTAAATAGTATAGGTCAAGTTACTGTGTAAATAGTAAGAGTCAAGTAACTGTGTAAATAGTAAAGGCCAATCATCCATTAGTAAAGATGAAAGGTCGTTAGGATTGTGCCTTCATAAATAAAACATGCCCCCTTCTCTCTTCACACTTTACTCTTATTCCGCTTCCAAATAAATGAAAAAAGATACGAATTAGAATTTAAAAAAGAAAGATTAGAAGAAAATATATTTGCAGGAGTAAGTAGTAAAGTAATATCAATACAAAGAAAAGTTCTATTTGAGTTAGAAATACAAATGAATTGCCTAGAATATAAATTACAACATGATATAAGTTATAATAATGAATATAATGAATAAAGAAGAATTTGCAGTAGACGAAAAAACATATGAAAACCAAGAAGGACTAATAATAAAAATAATATTCTCAAATTTAGGAAGAAGATATAAAAAAATAGGAGATAAATTATATTTAATGTTAGAAAAGGAAACAGCAAAATTAGAAGACAGTTTAACAGCTATGATAAGAATAACAAAAGAAAATAAAGAAATAGATAAAGCTAAAGAAATTGAAAAAATAAAAATACAAGCAAAACAAGAAGTACAAAAGATAGAAGAAACAAAAAATACAAAAATAAGTGAATTAGAAAAAGAATTAGCTCAGTTAAAATTATTATATGAAACTAAACAAAAAGAAAAACAAATAGAAAAAGAAAAAGAAAAAGAAGTTGAATTGACTAGTGAAATAAATAAAATGAAACAAATATTAAATGAAAATGAAAATCTTGAAATAAATGAAATCAATGATGAAATAAACGAATTAGATACAATGAATGATCAAAATTCAGAAATAAGTGATATAAGTGAAACATATACAGAAATTCTAGAACAAGTGAAACATATACAGAAATTCTAGAACAAGTAGATAAACTGAAAAAATTAGAAATAAATACAGGAGATATAAATAAACCAGGTACATCAAGGGTTAAAACTCCAGATAATAGTCCTAGGAGTAGTCCTAGAAGAAGTAGTCCTAGAAGATCAACACCAACCTATTATACAGAAAGTTATGAAAGATGAGACAGAGCAAACGCAATATGGAATATTAGATTAAATAAAAAATGAATACCTAGACCAATAATTGAACAAAATAACTTTTTAGATTTAGACTGTGTAATAGATATAAATAAAGTGATTTTATTATGGGTAGGAAATATATCTAAACAGCTAGTTGATAACAAAATTACCAAACCAACTAAAACAAAAAAAATTTACTAGGGCTTGATGATTTTCTCTCAGGGTTCATACAGGGTGCAAGTCGCCTTTCCTTTCCAAGATGGGGGCACAATTTAAAAATTGCACAACGACCAGATAACCAAAAGTAGAACAACCTGATGATTTTCACAGTTCATACATGTGCAATGCTTTTTCTTAACGAAAAAAAAATAAAAAAAAAAGGCGGGGAATTAAAATGGAAAAGTAAAAGACACACCAGGATATATAGAAAGAACATTTGTAGGAACAACAAAATTATGGATAGAAAATTTACCTTCAGAAAGAATAACAACACTTAGGAGTGATAAAAAAATAGATGGATCAACAACAACATCTAATATAGATATATTAGATAAATATGAATTAGCAATAAGAAATGAATTTGGAGGTATGACTACAGAAATAAGAGAACAAAATAAAGAAAAAATAATAAATAGACAACTTATGACAAAATTAGCAATATGTAATATGTGTTACATAGAAGAATATACATGTGCATTTAAAGAATATTATTACAAAGCAAGATATAATATAGATGAAGCAAAAGAAATAAGACAACAATATTTTACAAAATTACCAGAACCATTTAGTACAAATATAATTAAAGATTGGAATAATGAAGGAATAACAGATACTTTAGGAGCTAGAATAAAAATTTTACAACAATGGTTTATCCAATTATGTGAAAATCAAAAAGAAAAATTAAAAATGGAAAAAGTATTAATAAAAAATCTAGGATGTTGTAAAAACAAGATAGCACCACAATTTGGTTGTAAAGATAAATATTATAAAAAATCCAGAAAATATAAAAATTATAGAAAAACTAAAACCAGATATAAATATAAAAATCCAAGAAAAAGATATTATGTAAAAAATTATAAAATAGAAAGACCATATAGACCAAAAAGAAAATTATCAGATTGTACTTGTTACAATTGTGGTAAGTTAGGACATTTAGCTAGAGATTGTAAATTACCTAAAAATTTAAAAGGTAAACAAATTGCAGAAATAATTATGGATAATGAAAAATATATGCAGATAGATTACATAGATTATGAATTAGTGAAAATGATAGTATATATGAATTATCTGACATTGAATCCGAAGATATAGAAATAAATATGAATTAAATAATGAAATGATAAATGAAGAAATATAATGACTGAAAATGATATAAAAATAATATCCAAAGAAGAATATCAGAATGAAGAATCAGTAGAACAAAAAATTATATTTGATAATACAATTTTCCAACAAATAAAAAATAAAGAATTAGATTTAAGCGTAGATAAAGTACTTGAAATACCTACTTTAAAAAATTGGTTTAAAAGACAAAAGGAAGAATACTATGTAGTTAGTCAAAAAGAACATATTGTAGATTGTAAATATACAAAAGGAAAAGCACAAATACCTATATTAAACAAAAGAATGATAAATCAAGAAATACAAGATATAAAAGCTAAAACACCTATAAAATATGTACATTTAGGAGGAACAGAAATACTAATAAAAGCATGTTTTAGAGAAGGAATAGATACACCTATTGAAATATATTTAGCAGATGATAGAATAATACACCCTATAGAAAAAAGTGTAATTAGTGCGGTAAAAGAAAATTTAATATACCAAAAATTTAAATTTATAATAAGTGCAAATTACTCAATAGCATTAACAGATAGAAACATAGATAAATCATTAGTATTATATTGGAAATTATCAGGAATAGAATTAGCAACAGGAAGTAAAATATTTACAGCAAGATGTAAAAACCTATATATATTAACAACAAAACATAAAGTAATGGCAAAAAATAAAATTGATAGAATAAAAATAAAAAACCCTTTTGACCAAGTAATTACAATAATAGACAATAATGATTATAGTTATAAAGAAATTGACATGGAAGAAGATTTAAAATAGTAAAAGAAAGAATAAGCACTTCAAGCATATCAAATATATTAAATAGAACTACTTCATCAAGAGCCAGTACGTCCAAAAGAAAATATGAAATTTCTAAAATATTAAATACAGAAGAAGAAACACCAAATCATTATTTTATAACTGGAATAATTAATGAAAAACGATATAGGATATTAATAAATACAGGACAAGAAGATAATTACATAATTAGAGAATTAGTTTTAGATACAGAAATTATAAAAACAGGACATGTATGCCCTGGATTACCTAGTGAAATTGTAACTATAAATGAAGAAATAGTAGAAAAAGAAATAATTATAGGAGGAATATTATTATTAATACCATTTAAAATTTATCAAGGAAATCAAAATATTACTTTAGGAATAAAATGGTTAGATCAATTTAAACCATATAAAATAGAAGATGAACAATTAATCATAACCTGTCAAAATAAGAAAATAATTATAAAAAGAACAAAATGAGTAATGAAGATATATATACTTGCAAAAGTTATTGTAAAAGGATATCACAACAGATATTATACACATATGATAGATACAGGAGCAGAGACAAATATATGTAAATATAATTGTTTACCAGAAGATAAATGGAAAAATTAAAAACACCTATGGTAGTAACAGGATTCAACAATGAAAGTAGTATGATTACATATAAAGCAAAAAATATAAAAATACAAATATGGGATAAAATCTTAATAATAGAAGAAATGCATAATTTTGAATTTACAACAAAAGATATGTTATTAGGAATGCCATTTTTAGATAAATTATATCCTCATATTATAACGAAAACTCATTGGTGGTTCACTACACCATGTGGATATAAAATAGGAGCAAAAAGAGTAAATAATAAACAAAGAAAACCAAAAGAATGGATAAAAGGAAGTGAAAAAATAAATCAAGAAATGGAAAACATAAATAGCAAACAAATAAACCAACTAGAAATTATCATATTTACAATAGATAAGGTTAAAATAATAAATGAACAATTAGAACTATTATATAGCGAAAATCCATTAGAAGGATGGGAAAAGCATAAGATAAAAGTAAAAATTGAATTAATAGATGTAAATAGTATAATAACGCAAAAACCATTAAAATATAATTTTGATGATTTAAATGAATTTAAAATGTATATATATGAACTATTAAAGAATAATTACATACAAGAGAGTAATAGTAAATATACAAGTCCAGCATTTATAGTAAATAAACATAGTGAACAAAAAAGAGGTAAAAGTAGAATGGTTATAGATTATCGTAATCTAAATGCTAAAACTAAAACTTATAATTATCCAATACCAAATAAGATATTAAAAATAAGACAGATACAAGAATATAACTATTTTAGTAAATTTGATTGTAAATCAGGATTTTATCATTTAAAACTAGAAGAAGAATCTAAACAACACAGCATTCACAGTACCACAAGGTTTCTATGAATAGAATGTTTTACCATTTGGATATAAAAATGCACCAGGTAGATATCAACAATTTATGGATAACTATTTCAATCAATTAGAAAATTGCATAGTTTATATGGATGATATATTATTATTCTCTAGAACACAAGATGAACATATTAGGTTATTAGAAAAATTTATACATATAATCAAACAATCAGGTATAAGTTTCAGTAAAAAGAAAGCAGAAATTATGAAATCACAGATAGAATTTCTAGGAATACAAATAGATAAAAATGGTATAAAAATGTAAACACATATAGTACATAAAATAATCAATTTAGATGAAGAGATAGATACAAAAAAGAAATTACAATCCTTTTAGGATTAGTAAACCAAGTAAGAGAATATATACCAAAATTAGCAGAATATTTAAAACCACTTCATAGGAAACTTAAGAAAGATGTTGAATATCATTTTGATAAAAAAGATAGAGAATATATAAAAAATATTAAGCATTTATGTAAAAAATTACCAAAACTTTATTTTCCTGATGAAAATAAGATATTTACTTATATTGTGGAAACAGATTCAAGCAATTATAGCTATGGAGGAGTTTTAAAATATAAATATGAAAATGAATAAATAGAACATCATTGTAGATATTATTCAGGATCTTATACAGAAGCACAAATAAAATGGGAAATAAATAGAAAAGAATTATTAGCATTATATAAATGTTTATTAGCATTTGAACCATATATTGTTTACAATAAATTTATTGTAAGAACAGATAACACACAAGTAAAATGGTGGATAACTAGAAAGATAGAGGATTCAGTTACAACAAAAGAAATAAGGAGATTGGTATTAAATATATTAAATTTTACATTTACAATTGAGGTAATTAAAACTGACAAAAATATGATTGCAGATTACCTATCAAGACAAAGGTACACAAACTGAACAAGAAAAAGATATGATGGAAGAGATACTCAAATCCATTACTACACTTTGTAATAAAGTGGACAGTATGGACAAAGAGATACAAAAGCTAAAGACTAATGAAGTTAATCTGAAGTCTAAAGCTAAAGATAGTAGTCAGCAGCATGACTATAAAAATGCGGAGCTATGTCGATCGGAAGACAATAAAATTCCAGAGCTAGTAGGAGACGTTGGGAAACTCCGAAAAACCCAAAACAATTTATCTAACATTGCAGGTACAAGTGCAGGTACAGTTGGACAACCTACAAAATCACAATACAAAAATACCAATTTAAATACTATGTTTACAAACCCATTTACTCCAAAAATACAAAGACCAGTTATGACACTACCCCAAGTAAATACCTATGCAGCAAGCCTACACCAAGATAAAAAGATATACAACCATTTGTCCCAAACCTACATACAAAATATATATAAAATCCAAACATTCTTAAACCAAAATCCAAGGTCAGTTACAACCACAGACCTAAACCAAGACTATATAACCCAAAAATTACAAGGATATAATAAACTCATTGCCCAGCCAAAAACCAATTCAAATCTAGTTAAAACATGTTACCACTATGGCTTACTTAGTACTGTATATACATACGATGGAGAAGAGTTACAAGGAATACCAGAAATACATAAGGCATTTTTAACCTATAAAAGAATTACAAAAGGAGATTTATTTTTCATAAAATTCTATACAGCACCAACAGAGATATTATATGATGAGATAAAACCAGTGATCCAAGTTGTGAAGCTAGGATTGACAAGAACTATGTTAATACCAGAAGATATATCAATATAACCAGAAATACCTATAATAGAAATACCAGATTTCTACGCAAATAAAAGAATTATTGGAATCTCTACTATTATCCAAGAATTAGCAGACAATTATTTAAATGGTAATGCTATATGGAGCTATTATGCTAGAGAACAAGTAATGATTTATTCAAATTCAAGGACTGTAAGAGAAGCAGATATGGCAGAAGTACAACAATGGATATTATCATTACTTAGACCAGAAGAAAAACCTACTACAAGAGCCTTGAAAAAAGAATTTATTTCTCAAAATTTATTAACCAGATATTGTAAGATAATTAGTCATAAATATCCAGATCATCGTTTTTCAAAATGCAATGGTGAAGAAGTAACAGAGATACCAGATGTACAGCTGGAATAGAAATATGTAAAAAGAAAAAAGAGATACTGCAGAAGATAAACACGTTGCAAGAAGATAAGAAGAAAAGTACAAAGGTGGCATCCAAAGACAAAGATATATAGAGATAATAAAGAAAAGATTCGTTGAAAAAATTGTAAAAGGAAAAGATATAAAGTAGTTTGTCTTGTTTTTTTTGTAGTTTTGTAATAATTCATGAATTACTATTCATGAATAGTAAAAGACGTGTTACTGTGTAAATAGTATAGGTCAAGTTACTGTGTAAATAGTAAGAGTCAAGTAAATATGTAAATAGTAAAGGTCAATCATCCATTAGAAAAGATGAAAGGTCGTTAGGATTGTGTATAAAAGGAGGCATTTGCCTTCATAAATAAAACAAGCCCCCTTCTCTCTTCACTCTTTTCTCTTATTCCGCTTCCAACCCCCATATCTTTTTTGTATCTATCTCTTCATCTAAATTGATTATTTTCTGTACTATATGTGTTTGCATTTTTATACCATTTTTATCTATTTGTATTCCTAGATATTCTATCTGTGATTTCATAATTTCTGCTTTCTTTTTACTTAAACTTATACCTGATTGTTTGATTATATGTATAAATTTTTCTAATAACCTAATATGTTCATCTTGTGTTGTAGAGAATAATAATATATCATCTATAAATTTTGACATTAGTTGTCTATTTATTATTTTTTCTTTATTTTGTTCTTTTATTTGTGTAGTCATTCCTCCAAATTCATTTCTTATGGCTAATTCATATTTATCTAATATATCTATATTTGTTGTTGATGTTGATCCATCTATTTTTTTTATCACTCCTAAGTGTTGCTATACTTTCTGATGGTCAATTTTCTACCCATAATTTTGTTGTTCCTACAAATGTTCTTTCTATATATCCTGGTGTGTCTTTTACTGTTATTTTGTTATCAACTAGCTGTTTAGATATATTTCCTACCCATAATAAAATCACTTTATTTATATCTATTACACAGTCTAAATCTAAAAAGTTATTTTGTTCAATTTTTAATATATAGAATAATAATATTATCATTCTTCTGGTCTAAGTAATGATAATATACATTGTTGTACTTCTGCCATATCTGCTTCTCTTACCGTCCTTGAATTTGAATAAATCATTACTTGTTCTCTAGCATAATAGCTCCATATATCATTACCATTTAAATAATTGTCTGCTAATTCTTGGATAATAGTAGAGATTCCAATAATTCTTTTATTTGCGTAGAAATCTGGTATTTCTATTATAGGTATTTCTGGTTGTATTGATATATCTTCTGGTATTAACATAGTTCTTGTTAATCCTAGCTTCACAACTTGGATCACTGGTTTTATCTCATCATATAATATCTCTGTTGGTGCTGTATAGAATTTTATGAAAAATAAATATCCTTTTGTAATTCTTTTATAGGTTAAAAATGCCTTATGTATTTCTGGTATTCCTTGTAACTCTTCTCCATCGTATGTATATACAGTACTAAGTAAGCCATAGTGGTAACATGTTTTAACTAGATTTGAATTGGTTTTTGGCTGGGCAATGAGTTTATTATATCCTTGTAATTTTTGGGTTATACAGTCTTGGTTTAGGTCTGTGGCTGTAACTGACCTTGGATTTTGGTTTAAGAATGTTTATAAATAGTAAGAGTCAAGTAACTGTGTAAATAGTAAAGGCCAATTATCCATTAGAAAAGATGAAAGGTCGTTAGGATTGTGTATAAAATGAGGCATTTGCCTTCATAAATAAAACAAGCCCCCTTCTCTCTTCACTCTTTTCTCTTATTCCGCTTCCAACCCCCATATTGGTATCAGAGCTAGTCTATAAAAATATAGTTATGGAAAATAAATCAACTATGCCAGATGATTTACAAAAACAGGTATACTCATTTAAATTCATGAGTAGCTAAACTGCTTTATTTCTGATAATCTCTTTTTGATTATAAGTATTTATTATGCTTTAATAATGTTATAATAATCATCTTTAGAAGGTTTGCTATGGAAATATTCTGAGAGTAGGTAAGCCCAGACTATGCCATCCTAAAGTGGAAATCGGTAGGCAAAGAGAAGGCCGTTTAGGGGAGTACACAGAGTTGAGGCGCTGTTAGGGTAACTGATTGAAGAAGAAAACCATAGTAGTGACTAGACGAGATGATTATTAAATTATTATTATTACATAATGAATAAGTATAATCTGTGAAGAGGTTAGAAGGAATAAAATTTTAGCAAAAATATGATAAAATGACTACCTATTTATTAAATGATGATGTTAATTACATGATATTATTATTCTATATATTAAAAGATCTTGATGCTGATATAAGAAGAATAATCTATGATAAATTAGTAACATATGAAATAATTGAAGAAACAATTTATGATTGGTCAGAACTAATTATTTCGGATGACTTTGATATAGATTATTTATATGATGATCTAGAATTATATAGAGATCAATGATAAATTATAGATATTTGCAATTATGGAAAGAAACTAAAGAAAAGATAGATCTAGAAGAAAAATTATTAATTGAAAATGTAAATAGATATATATATCTTAGAGAAGAAGAATATTTAGAATATATAGAAACAAATGCTAAAGAAATACAAAGATTAAATTTAGTTAAAAAAGAATATTATGAAAAAATATTTTCTTAAAAAATGAAAAAAGTAAACAATAATATAGAAAGAAAAGTAAGAAAGATAAAGAAAAAGTTAAATAATTTATATATGAAATATGAATTATTAAAAATTACTAAAAAAGATACTACTAAAGAAAATTTGTTGATAGATCTAATTTCTAAAACAGAATATAAATATATTTGTTATTTGAAAAAACAATATGGACAGAGAAATATATAAGCAACAATTAATAGAAAAGATAAATGAAAAAAGACATGAATATGAATTTAAAAAAGAAAGATTAGAAGAAAATATATTTGCAGGAGTAAGTAGTAAAGTAATATCAATACAAAGAAAAGTTCTATTTGAGTTAGAAATACAAATGAATTGCCTAGAATATAAATTACAACATGATATAAGATATAATAATGAATATAATGAATAAAGAAGAATTTGCAGTAGACGAAAAAACATATGAAAACCAAGAAGGACTAATAATAAAAATAATATTCTCAAATTTAGGAAGAAGATATAAAAAAATAGGAGATAAATTATATTTAATATTAGAAAAGGAAACAGCAAAATTAGAAGACAGTTTAACAGCTATGATAAGAATAACAAAAGAAAATGAAGAAATAGATAAAGCTAAAGAAATTGAAAAAATAAAAATACAAGCAAAACAAGAAGTACAAAAGATAGAAGAAACAAAAAATACAAAAATAAGTGAATTAGAAAAAGAATTAGCTCAGTTAAAATTATTATATGAAACTAAACAAAAAGAAAAACAAATAGAAAAAGAGAAAGAAAAAGAAGTTGCATTGACTAGTGAAATAAATAAAATGAAACAAATATTAAATGAAAATGAAAATCTTGAAATAAATGAAATTAATGATGAAATAAATGAATCAGATATAATGAATGACCAAAATTCAGAAATAAGTGATATAAGTGAAACATATACAGAAATTCTAGAACAAGTAGATAAACTGAAAAAATTAGAAATAAATACATGAGATATAAATAAACCAGGTACATCAAGGGTTAAAGCTCCAGATAATAGTCCTAGGAGTAGTCCTAGAAGAAGTAGTCCTAGAAGATCAACACCAACCTATTATACAGAAAGTTATGAAAGATCAGACAGAGCAAACGCAATATGGAATAGTAGATTAAATAAAAAATGAATACCTAGACCAATAATTGAACAAAATAACTTTTTAGATTTAGACTGTGTAATAGATATAAATAAAGTGATTTTATTATGGGTAGGAAATATATCTAAACAGCTAGTTGATAACAGAATAACAGTAAAAGACACACCAGGATATATAGAAAGAACATTTGTAGGAACAACAAAATTATGGATAGAAAATTTACCATCAGAAAGTATAGCAACACTTAGGAGTGATAAAAAAATAGATGGACCAACAACAACATCTAATATAGATATATTAGATAAATATGAATTAGCAATAAGAAATTAATTTGGAGGTATGACTACAGAAATAAGAGAACAAAATAAAGAAAAAATAATAAATAGACAACTTATGACAAAATTAGCAATATGTAATATGTGTTATATAGAAGAATATACATGTGCATTTAAAGAGTATTATTATAAAGCCAGATATGACATAGATGAAGCAAAAGAAATAAGACAATAATATTTTACAAAATTACCAGAACCATTTAGTACAAATATAATTAAAGATTGGAATAATGAAGGAATAACAGATACTTTAGGAGCTAGAATAAAATTTTTACAACAATGGTTTATCCAATTATGTGAAAATTAAAAAGAAAAATTAAAAATGGAAAAAATATTAATAAAAAATCTAGCATGTTGTAAAAACAAGATAGCACCACAATTTGGTTGTAAAGATAAATATTATAAAAAATCTAGAAAATATAAAAATTATAGAAAAACTAAAACCAGATATAAATATAAAAATCCAAGAAAAAGATATTATGTAAAAATTATAAAATAAAAAGACCATATAGACCAAAAAGAAAATTATCAGATTGTACTTGTTACAATTGTGGTAAGTTAGGACATTTAGCTAGAGATTGTAAATTACCTAAAAATTTAAAAGGTAAACAAATTGCAGAAATAATTATGGATAATGAAAAATATATGCAAATAGATTACATAGATTAAATTAAGTGAAAATGATAGTATATATGAATTATCTGACATTGAATCCGAAGATATAGAAATAAAAATGGAATTAAATAAGATATTAAAAATAAGACAGATACAAGAATATAACTATTTTAGTAAATTTGATTGTAAATCAGGATTTTATCATTTAAAACTAGAAGAAGAATCTAAACAACTAACAGCATTCACAGTACCACAAGGTTTCTATGAATGGAATGTTTTACCATTTAGATATAAAAATGCACCAGGTAGATATCAACATTTTATGGATAACTATTTTAATCAATTAGAAAATTGCATAGTTTATATAGATGATATATTATTATTCTCTAGAACACAAGATGAACATATTAGGTTATTAGAAAAATTTATACATATAATCAAACAATCAGGTATAAGTTTAAGTAAAAAGAAAGCAGAAATTATGAAATCACAGATAGAATTTCTAGGAATACAAATAGATAAAAATGGTATAAAAATGCAAACACATATAGTACAGAAAATAATCAATTTAGATGAAGAGATAGATAAAAAAAGAAATTACAATCCTTTTTAGGATTAGTAAACCAAGTAAGAGAATATATACCAAAATTAGCAGAATATTTAATACCACTTCATAGGAAATTTAAGAAAGATGTTGAATATAATTTTGATAAAAAAGATAGAGAATATATAAAAAATATTAAGAATTTATGTAAAAAATTACCAAAACTTTATTTTCTTGATGAAAATAAGATATTTACTTATATTGTGGAAACAGATTCAAGCAATCATAGCTATGGAGGAGTTTTAAAATATAAATATGAAAATGAAAAAATAGAACATCATTGTAGATATTATTCAAGATCTTATACAGAAGCACAAATAAAATGGGAAATAAATAGAAAAGAATTATTAGCATTATATAAATGTTTATTAGCATTTGAACCATATATTGTTTACAATAAATTTATTGTAAGAACAGATAACACACAAGTAAAATGGTGGATAACTAGAAAGATAGAGAATTCAGTTACAACAAAAGAAATAAGGAGATTGGTATTAAATATATTAAATTTTACATTTACAATTGAGGTAATTAAAACTGACAAAAATATGGTTGCAGATTACCTATCAAGACAAAGGTACACAAACTGAACAAGAAAAAGATATGATGGAAGAGATACTCAAATCCATTACTACACTTTGTAATAAAGTGGACAGTATGGACAAAGAGATACAAAAGCTAAAGACTAATGAAGTTAATCTGAAGTCTAAAGCTAAAGATAGTAGTCAGCAGCATGACTATAAAAATGCGGAGCTATGTCGATCGGAAGATAATAAAATTCCAAAGCTAGTAGGAGACGTTGGGAAACTCCGAAAAACCCAAAACAATTTATCTAACATTGCAGGTACAAGTGCAGGTACAGTTGGACAACCTACAAAATCACAATACAAAAATACCAATTTAAATACTATGTTTACAAATCCATTTCCTCCAAAAATAAAAAGACCAGTTATGACACTACTCCAAGTAAATACCTATGCAGCAAGCCTACACCAAGATAAAAAGATATACAACCATTTGTCCCAAACCTACATACAAAATATATATAAAATCCAAACATTCTTAAACCAAAATCCAAGGTCAGTTACAACCACAGACCTAAACCAAGACTATATAACCCAAAAATTACAAGGATATAATAAACTCATTGCCCAGCCAAAAACCAATTCAAATCTAGTTAAAACATGTTACCACTATGGCTTATTTAGTACTGTATATACATACGATGGAGAAGAGTTAGAAGGAATACCAGAAATACATAAGGCATTTTTAACCTATAAAAGAATTACAAAAGGAGATTTATTTTTCATAAAATTCTATACAGCACCAACAGAGATATTATATCATGAGATAAAACCAGTGATCCAAGTTGTGAAGCTAGGATTGACAAGAACTATGTTAATACCAGAAGATATATCAATACAACCAGAAATACCTATAATAGAAATACCAGATTTCTACGCAAATAAAAGAATTATTGGAATCTCTACTATTATCCAAGAATTAGCAGACAATTATTTAAATGGTAATGCTATATGGAGCTAATGCTAGAGAACAAGTAATGATTTATTCAAATTCAAGGACTGTAAGAGAAGCAGATATGGCAGAAGTACAACAATGGATATTATCATTACTTAGACCAGAAGAAAAACCTACTACAAGAGCCTTGAAAAAAGAATTTATTTCTCAAAATTTATTAACCAGATATTGTAAGATAATTAGTCATAAATATCCAGATCATCGTTTTTCAAAATGCAATGGTGAAGAAGTAACAGAGATACCAGATGTACAGCTGGAACAGAAATATGTAAAAAGAAAAAAGAGATACTGCAGAAGATAAACACGTTGCAAGAAGATAAGAAGAAAAGTACAAAGGTGGCATACAAAGACAAAGATATATAGAGATAATAAAGAAAAGATTCGTTGAAAAAATTGTAAAAGGAAAAGATATAAAGTAGTTTGTCTTGTTTTTTTTTTGTAATTTTTTAATAATTCATGAATTACTATTCATGAATAGTAAAAGACGTGTTACTGTGTAAATAGTATAGGTCAAGTTACTGTGTAAATAGTAAGAGTTAAGTAACTGTGTAAATAGTAAAGGCCAATCATCCATTAGAAAAGATGAAAGGTCGTTAGGATTGTGTATAAAAGGAGGCATTTGCCTTCATAAATAAAACAAGCCCCCTTCTCTCTTCACTCTTTTCTCTTATTCCGCTTCCATCCCCCATATTGTATTTAGTTAAAAAAGAATATTATGAAAAAATATTTTCTTAAAAAATGAAAAAAGTAAATAATAATATAGAAAGAAAAGTAAGAAAGATAAAGAAAAAGTTAAATAATTTATATATAAAATATGAATTATTACAAATTACTAAAAAAGATACTAATAAAGAAAATCTTTTAATAGACATAATTTTTGTATTTTTATTTTTTCAATTTCTTTAGCTTTATCTATTTCTTCATTTTATTTTGTTATTCTTATCATAGCTGTTAAACTGTCTTTTAATTTTGCTGTTTCCTTTTCTAACATTAAATATAATTTATCTCCTATTTTTTTATATCTTCTTCCTAAATTTGAGAATATTATTTTTATTATTAGTCCTTCTTGGTTTTCATATGTTTTTTCGTCTACTGCAAATTCTTCTTTATTCATTATATTCATTATTATAACTTATATCATGTTGTAATTTATAGTCTAGGCAATTTATTTGTATTTCAAATAGAACTTTTCTTTGTATTGATATTATTTTACTACTTACTCCTGCAAATATATTTTCTTCTATTTTACTATTTTCTTTAATTTTTGCTGTGGATTTTATTTAATCTACTATTCCATATTGCGTTTGCTCTGTCTGATCTTTCATAACTTTCTGTATAATAGGTTGGTGTTGATCTTCTAGGACTACTTCTTCTAGGACTACTCCTAGGACTATTATCTGGAGTTTTAACCCTTGATGTACCTGGTTTATTTATATCTCCTGTATTTATTTCTAATTTTTTCAGTTTATCTACTTGTTCTAGAATTTCTGTATATGTTTCACTTATATCACTTATTTCTGAATTTTGGTCATTCATTATATCTGATTCATTTATTTCATCATTAATTTCATTTATTTCAAGATTTTAATTTTCATTTAATATTTGTTTCATTTTATTTATTTCACTAGTCAATGCAACTTCTTTTTCTTTCTCTTTTTCTATTTGTTTTTCTTTTTGTTTAGTTTCATATAATAATTTTAACTGAGCTAATTCTTTAAATATATTTAGCAGATGATAGAATAATACACCCTATAGAAAAAAGTGTAATTAGTGCGGTAAAAGGAAATTTGATATACCAAAAATTTAAATTTATAATAAGTGCAAATTACTCAATAGCATTAACAGATAGAAACATAGATAAATCATTAGTATTATATTGGAAATTATCAGGAATAGAATTAGCACCAGGAAGTAAAATATTACAGCAAGATGTAAAAACCTATATATATTAACAACAAAACATAAAGTAATGGCAAAAAATAAAATTGATAGAATAAAAATAGAAAATCCTTTTGACCAAGTAATTACAATAATAGATAATAATGATTATAGTTATAAAGAAATTGACATGGAAGAAGATTTAGAAATAGTAAAAGAAAGAATAAGCACTTCAAGCATACCAAATATATTAAATAGAACTACTTCATCAAGAGCCAGTACGTCCAAAAGAAAATATGAAATTCCTAAAATATTAAATACAAAAGAAGAAACACCAAATCATTATTTTATAACTGGAATAATTAATGAAAAAAGATACAGGATATTAATAAATACAGGACAAGAAGATAATTACATAATTAGAGAATTAGTTTTAGATACAGAAATTATAAAAACAGGACATGTATGCCCTGAATTACCTAGTGAAATTGTAACTATAAATGAAGAAATAGTAGAAAAAGAAATAATTATAGGAGGAATATTATTATTAATACCATTTAAAATTTATCAAGGAAATCAAAATATTACTTTAGGAATAAAATGGTTAGATCAATTTAAACCATATAAAATAGAAGATGAACAATTAATCATAACCTGTCAAAATAAGAAAATAATTATAAAAAGAACAAAATGAGTAATGAAGATATATATACTTGCAAAAATTATTGTAAAAGGATATCACAATAGATATTATACACCTATGATAGATACAGGAGCAGAGACAAATATATGTAAATATAATTGTTTACCAGAAGATAAATGGGAAAAATTAAAAACACCTATGGTAGTAACAGGATTTAATAATGAAAGTAGTATGATTACATATAAAGCAAAAAATATAAAAATACAAATATGGGATAAAATCTTAATAATAGAAGAAATGTATAATTTTGAATTTACAACAAAAGATATGTTATTAGGAATGCCATTTTTAGATAAATTATATCCTCATATTATAACGAAAATTCATTGGTGGTTCACTACACCATGTGGATATAAAATAGGAGCAAAAAGAGTAAATAATAAACAAAGAAAACCAAAAGAATGAATAAAAGGAAGTGAAAAAATAAATCAAGAAATGGAAAACATAAATAGCAAATAAATAAACCAACTAGAAATTATCATATTTACAATAGATAAGGTTAAAATAATAAATGAATAATTAGAACTATTATATAGCGAAAATCCATTAGAAGGATGAGAAAAGTATAAGATAAAAGTAAAAATTGAGTAAATGGGTTTGTAACATAGTATTTAAATTGGTATTTTTGTATTGTGATTTTGTAGGTTGTCCAACTGTACCTGCACTTGTACCTGCATTGTTAGATAAATTGTTTTGGGTTTTTCGGAGTTTCCCAACGTCTCCTACTAGCTCTGGAATTTTATTGTCTTCCGATCGACATAGCTCCGCATTTTTATAGTCATGCTGCTGACTACTATCTTTAGCTTTAGACTTCAGATTAACTTCATTAGTCTTTAGCTTTTGTATCTCTTTGCCCATACTGTCCACTTTATTACAAAGTGTAGTAATGGATTTGAGCATCTCTTTCATCATATTTCTTTAGCATTTGTTTCTATATATTCTAAATATTCTTCTTCTCTAAGATATATATATCTATTTACATTTTCAATTAATAATTTTTCTTCTAGATCTATCTTTTCTTTAGTTTCTTTCCATAATTGCAAATATCTATAATTTATCATTGATCTCTATATAATTCTAGATCATCATATAAATAGTCAAGATCAAAATCATCTGAGATAATTAATTCCGACCAGTCATAAATTGTTTCTTCAATTATTTCATATGTTACTAATTTATCATAGATTATTTTTCTTATATCAGCATCAAGATCTTTTAATATATAGAATAATAATATCATGTAATTAAACTTTTGCTGAGGGGAGAACCAAAATGTTTGATTTTCACATAATTGGATAAACCATTGTTGTCATTGGGCGTTAAGACTTTTGGAGAAACTTTTGAGATTCAAATTCCTTTGATTGAAATGCTTTATACTAGGTTTTGGGAAAGAAAGCAATGGTAATTATTGTAATACACTGATTGTTTCTTAATAACTTTGCATGCCTGGTTAGAATAGAAATGCACAAACATTTTAAACTAGTGTGTTTAGTTTTCCCTGTGGCGTCAATTGATTCCTTTACATATTTCTTCTCTTCTTCTCTTTTGTCAGTTTTTTTTTTTCTATTTTAACGACGATCACGCTCATTTAGCCTGATGATACTCTATCAAGTCTTCTGTCCATAGCAGCTGAGCCAATTTGGAGTTTTCCCATGATTTCTCGTACTTGGTATAAAGAGAAATATTCTTGTGAAAAATTTAAATGTATCTCTATCTGATAATTCCCTCTCCTTTTCATGTTAGTTTGAGTAAAACTAGGCCATAGCTCTACTAGGTAACTGGTAGATTGAAATAAACTTTTGCTGAGGGGAGAAGCATGCATGGTGAAAATATATTTCCTACTTCGACTGGATGTAGAGGCCAACAGAATCCAGCAGTATTTTCTGAGATCTGTAAGTGTAGAATTAGAAATGGTTGTGTGCATTGCAACATGAGAGAAAATCAACCAAAAGAATGCCAAACACCACATTGTTGGGTTCTCTAATGCCATCAAACCTTAATCACTTGGATTAAGGACGAGTGGAAATATGAAAGGCTCTCCAACTTCTCTTTGCTCTTTGCATGGCACTTGAAGATGTTTCCATAAATACTACTCGCAAGCTTATATTTTACGACAATAGATTATAGATTCAATTGAATAGAATTGTCCAAACACTTCAGTTCAGTTCTTCCTCGCAATACCTCCATTATAAGTTTTGGTTCTTTATTAATTTTATTCAGATAATATTTTGTTTCAAATATTTATAGTAATCACCATTATTATTATTATTACTATTACTACAGCTGCTACTGTTCTAATTGATGTTGCTGGAACAAACCTTGCATCTTGGCTCAACTTAGTAATACTTTGCCTCTTTCTAGGTATGGCAAAGGAATCACTCCTGTAACCAGAAGGAAGAAGGGATCACTCCTAGAACAAGAAGGAAAAAGAGCCATATTTGTGAACTCTTAGACCTATTTTACTTTACAAAAGTTTCAGCCCAAAACTCTATTTCCTAATGCTACTGAAAACTTCAAATTGCCAAATGGAGGAGCAAAATCTTCCATTCTCTATATGCTTCTTCTACTTTTAATACTAAACATGAAATTCTTGACAAAAGGCAAAGATCATAGTTTAACAGCTTGTATCTGTGTTTATTTTGCAGCCCCATCATCCATGTCTTTGAGAAAACTAGGAAAATACACCATGTTGACTTGGGCACTTGGAAAGAAGTATGCTTGGTAGATACAAGAGAAAGACAAGCTTTGATTAGAAAAGCTGAGAGTACTTGGATTTAAAACATTTAAACAACAATAAATACTAGAGATTTTCAAGGTCTTCTTATTATCGGGAAACGGAGTCTTAATAATTTCTAATTACCAAACTTTCATCAACAACAAAAGGGTAAGTGGAGTAGGGAAATTAAAAAAAAGGAAAAAGTCCTAAAATATCCTTGAAGTATTGGAAATGGTACACAATTATCCTTCATCCATCTATTGGCTTCAAAATGCCCTTTTCACCCACCTATTGGCTCCAAAATACCCTTGACATCTACCTTTGAGTTCAAAATTGACCACTTATTTAACGGTTTCATATTTAAACTATTTAAATATTTTTTTAAGTAGTTGGCGCTCGACTATTAGATATACTTTAATTTATTAATGATCATTTATAAACCAACCCACTACCGATCCAAAACTAATTAAACCCCACCCAATTAATAAACAAATTATAATATCAAAATCGCCCTAAACACTACTAAAACACGACGAAATTACAGATTTCTGAAAATGACATCCAAAATTATTTAGTTTGAATTAAAGCCCCAATTAAATTTAGGTTGAGCAGCTTAACTAGGACACTTTCAATATGATTCCCTTTCAAACTTGAATTCGAATTTTATGATTAAAGGTAAAGAAGTAGTACATTCCAAATTAATTTATGCACTTTTTAAATATAATTTTATAAATATTATTATTTATTTTAAATACTTTAATATATATATTTTAAAAAAAAATTATTCATTAAGTAACACCACATAATGGAGAGGAATAAATAATTAAGATGAACATAGTCATACTTTTAAGTTTATCGGTAATTTTATTTTAGACACTTGAATTATAATATGTTTTGATTGAGGACTTGAATGTATGATAATGTACTTCTATAGATATTTTCGCCTCAAATTTTTAGAAACACTCATTGGCAATAGTTTTCTGTTGTTGCATTAGTAATGGGGCATGTTTATTAATTGGGTGGGGTTTAATTAGTTTTGGATCGGTAGTGGGTTGGTTTATAAATGATAATAATAAATTAAAGTATATCTAATAGTCGAGCGCCAACTACTTAAAAAAATATTTAAATAGTTTAAATATGAAACCATTAAATAAGTGGTCAATTTGAACTAAAAGGTGGATGTCAAGGGTATTTTTGGAGCCAATAGGTGGGTGAAAAGGGCATTTTGGAGCCAGTAGGTGGATGAAGGGTAATTGTGTACCATTTCCAATACTTCAAGGGTATTTAGGCCCTTTTTCGATTAAAAAATGGCCGCAGCATTGGGTTCACTGTTTTTCCACAACCTATCATTTTGACAAAAAAACTGAAGAAAGTTCTAATGCATAAGATCATAGACAAAAGTGGTCAAGTCACATGTATGTAAAGACAAGTAGAGAACTTGTTAAAAAAAATACCCCCTACATACTCTTTTAGTCCCCTCTCTCTCTCTCTCTCTCCGGCATACACTTTTCCGATGGTAAACATACCACTGCGTAATCCCACCATTGCGTAAGTTATGGAGCAGGGAATCTCTTTTACATCGAGTGGGAGGTTCTTTAGACTAACGAGCATTAGGGAAAGTTGGTTCATTTTAACTGAACATAGCAGAAGATTCACGAGCAACATCAGTATAGATGAAAATAATCTCAGATGGATATGTGAAGCCCTAAAGCAGGCCTCTTTGCAGTCGGGCAACAAATGCAGAAGATGGGGAAGGAAAATACAGGCTTATTCATATAGAGCAATACAAAATTTCAACAGTTATGGATGCTTTGTGAGAATAGAAACTATTCTAGGGGACAAAAGGGCAGCAATCATCATTCCAGAAGACAGATACAACAAGGGATGGGATGATATTGCAGTAAAGATTCTAAAATATCTGGGCCCTTTTGTGGATCCAAGATTCCATTTAGCAAATGATCAATCCAAATCTTTCATGGAGGCAACAAGGATCCCTACTTGGCCAAACACAATAAGTTCTGGAGCAGGACATTCCAGTCACAAAGGGTTGATGGAAAGGGAGCACTTCCTTTCGAGATGTCTTATGGGAGAATTTAATGACCCATTCAACACTAGTCCAAATGCAGATATCATCCAAAAATGGTTTATGGGCAGGTGGCAAGTTACTGCAGGACTTAAAGTCACACCCATTAACCATAATCAATTTCTTTTTGAGTTTCCATCAAGACTGGAGGCATGTAGGATAAAAGCTGGTGACTGGTTCTGGAAGGGATGAAAGCTAACTCTTGAATGATGGTCTCCAGTGGCTGGCTCAAAGCTAACCTCAAAGAAATCAGATCATAAATGGATTAAGGTTTTTGGAATTCCACTACATGCATGGTCTTCAGAAACCTTTAAATTTATCGGAAATAAGTGCGGAGGCTATGTTGGAGTTGATGAAGACACGAAACACAAAACACACATGCTATGGTCTCGAATATGTGTGGAGAAGAACATGAAGGTAATCCTGAGACCCATAGAGCTGCTCAAAGAAGATTGGGGTTTTGATCTCACAGTCTTAGAGGATCTGCACACGGTCGTTAGTCTCGCCAGAAAAGCCACTGTTCTCGAGAAAGGGAAGTCAAAGGAAGAAGTTGTCACCTCGAACCTCGTATCATATGAAGAGATACAAAGGGACAACTTTAATTCAAAAAGGAGCAACTTTAATTCAAAAGAGGACAACTTTACTTCAAAAAGGGACAACCTGGATTGCCCAGTGGACAAAAGGGCAAAAGTCAAAAAATCTAATAATGTTACTGGGAGTGGGGAATAGATGGGCTGATTGGGTGGAAGTTAAAGCAACCGGCACAAGAGGTGGTATTATAGTGATCTGGGATAAAAGGAAATGGGTGAAAATGGACACACAACTGGGATGTTATTCGATATCGTGTATGCTACAAAGTACACTTGAAGAGTTCAGATGGTGCTTCACAGGCATTTATGGTCCACACACTAATCCGGAAAGGGAGGAGATGTGGGATGAACTAGAAGGGATAAGAGGACTTTGGGAACATGAGTAGGTTATAAGGGGTGACTTCAATGTATGCAGATTTGAAAGTGAACGGTTAAATGAGATCAAGAGCCATGGAAACATTCTCATACATAATCCAAGACTTAGAGATAATTGACCTACCATTGCAGGGAGCCCAATTGACTTGGTCCAGAGGTGAGAACAATCAACAAGCTTCTAGAATTGACAAATTCATCGTATCCCTGGAATGAAATGACTCTTTCAAGGTTGTGAAACAAATTGCATTGCCAAGGGTAGTTTCAGATCACAGGCCCATTTTACTGGAAAGTGGGGATTGGGATGCCACTCCTTCCTACTTTAAATTTGAAAATATGTGGCTGGAAGTTGATGGCTTTCTGGATAAGCTAAAAAACTGGTGGTAGAGCTACAATTTCAATGGGAAGCCTGATTTCATCCTTATGCAAAAATTAAAGAGTCTAAAGAAGGACATAACCACTTGGAACAAGGAGGAATTTGGTAAACTGGAGACCAGGAAAGGAAAAACACTAGAGAGTTGATGATCTTGGAACAAAACACTGAAGGAAAAAAATTGAGCATTATAGAGGCTAATCAAATGACAAGCCTGAGAGCTGAGATACAATAGTTAGCCAACATAGAGGAGATCTCATGGAGGCAAAAATCCAGGTTCCTCTGGCTCAAGGAAGGGGATAGGAACACCAAATACTTTCAGAAGATTGCTAATTCTAATAGAAGATCCAATTGCATAGACAGACTTCTGGTAGACAATGTGGTCATTAAAGATAAGGAGACAATGAAAAAGAAGACATTAGATTTCTTTGAAGGAGTGTGCACCGAACAAGAAGAGTGGAGGCCTACAATCATGTTTGAAGGAATTGCCTCCATATTAGCGGAGGAAAGCAGTAACTTAGAAGCAGATTTCAGAGAGGAGGAACTACTAGAAACCATTAAATCAAGTGCCTCTGACAAAGCCCTCGGGCCTGATGGTTTTACGATGGCTTTCTTCCAGAGCTCTTGGGTTTATCAAGACAGATCTATTAGCAGCTATGCAACACTACCATTAACATTGCTGGATAGTTAAGTCTTGTAATGCTTCATTCATATAACTTATTCCTAAGAAAAAGGGGGCAAGCGAACTTAGGGATCATAGACCTATCAGTCTGATTGGAAGCATATACAAGATCATTGCAAAAGTCCTCGCAAATAGATTGAAGACAATTATGGGGAAACTAGTCTCAAACCTGTTGGGTGGTCTTGGGCCTTCTCAACCCAAAAGCTAGCTCAAAGGTTGAGGCTTTCCCTCACACTTATAAATTGACCACCATCCCCTTCCACTTCCGATGTGGGATAACCCAACAATCTCCCCCTTCACACATCGGGCCTTGGACTGGAGAGAGCGACAACCCAGTTTCTCCCGATGGGCTGAGACTTGTTGACAACCTGGGCTCTGATACCAATGTTGGGTGGTCTTGGGCCTTCTCAACCCAAAATCTAGCTCAAAGGTTGAGGCTTTCCCTCACACTTATAAATTGACCACCAGCCCCTTCCACTTCCGATGTGGGATAACCCAACAATCTCCCCCTTCACACATCGGGCCTTGGGCTGGAGAGAGCGACAACCCAGTTTTCTCCCGGTGGGCTGAGACTTGTTGACAACCTGGGCTCTGATACCAATATTGGGTGGTCTTGGGCCTTCTCAACCCAAAAGCTAGCTCAAAGGTAGAGGCTTTCCCTCACACTTATAAATTGACCACCAGCCCCTTCCACTTCCGATGTTGGATAACCCAACAATCTCCCCCTTCACACATCGGGCCTTGGGTTGGAGAGAGCGACAACCCATTTTCTCCCGGTGGGCTGAGACTTGTTGACAACCTCGGCTCTGATACCAATGTTGGGTGGTCTTGGGCCTTCTCAACCCAAAAGCTACCTCAAAGGTTGAGGCTTTCCCTCACACTTATAAATTGACAACCAGCCCCTTCCACTTCCGATGTGGGATAACCCAACAAAACCAACAAAATGCCTTCATCAAAGGGAGACAAATCATTGATGTCTCACTCATAGCAAATGAGGTGCTTGATTGTCAATTGAAACAGGGGAATGCTGGACTACTTTGCAAATTAGATGTTGAGAAAGACTTTGACCATTTGAATTGGTCTTATCTCATATCTATTCTCAGGCAGATGGGGTTTGGTTATAGGTGGATTAAATGGATTAAGTTCAACATTTCCACAATGAAGTATTCAGTTCTAATCAACAGAAGCCGAGTATGCTTTTTCTCTGCACGGAGAGGCCTAAGGCAAGGTGATCCTCTTTCACCTTTTCTGTTCATCCTAGTTATGGAAGGGTTGAGTATAATGTTGAACAAAGCCAAACAACTTTAATGGCTCAAAGGTTTTGATATAGGAAGGGATAGAGCAGTTAACATCTCACATTTGCTTTTCTGTTCATCCTAGATATGGAAGGATTGAGTAGAATGTTGAACAAAGCCAAACAACTGAAATAGCTCAAAGGTTTTGATATAGGAAGGAATAGAGCAGTTAACATCTCACATTTGCTTTACACAGATGATACATTGATCCTTTGTGGGGCTGACAGAGAGCATGTCCTATACCTAAACCTTACGCTACTCATATTTGAAGTTGTTTTAGGTCTCTATATAAACATGCTCAAGAGTGTGATCTATCCTGTTAATGAGGTGCAGAACATTGAGGAGCTGACAAACATATTGGGTTGTAGAACTGGAATTTTCCTAACCACTTACTTAGGCCTTCCATTGGGGGCTAAATACAAGGCGAAAGACATCTGGAGTGGAATGATTGAAAAGTCTGAAAAAAGGCTTGCTACATGGCAAATGCAGTACCTCTCTATGGGTGGCAGACTTACATTGATAAACAGTGTACTTGATAGTATCCCAACATATAGTATGTCACTACATCCCATATCTAGTAAGGCTTTAAAGCAACTGGACAAAACCGAAAGGAATCTTCTATGGGAAGGGAATAACAAAAGCCATAAATTTTATTTGGTCAAGTGGCCAATAGTCTTGTTACCAAAATGGTTAGGCGGTTTGGGCATTAGATACTTAACACTGCACAACAAATGCCTACTTATGAAGTGGTTGTTGAGATACACTCAAGAGGAGCATAACCTTTGGAAGGATGTGATTATTGCTAGCATGGAGCACTAAACCACTGGTGTTCTAATGTTTCAACATCTCCATATGGAGTTGGTGTCTGGAGAAGTATAAGCAAATTATGGGACGAGTTCTCTCAACACAAACACTTAATTCCAGGTAATGGACAACATATCATTTCCTGGAGAGACAAATGGATAGGAAGCTCCTCTTTAATGGTTGCTTATCCTAACATGTTCCAGATAGCAAGGGAGCCTAACTCCACTATTCAGCATACATATAAGGGAATTCCTGGAACATCATCCTCAGAAGGAACATACAGGACTGGGAAATAGAGGAGTTGGTCAGCCTACTAGAAGCACTTCACAGTGTTGCAATTAACAGTGAAACACCAGACCAACTCAACTTGGGAGAAAAAAGGGGTGGGAAGTTCTCAGTTAAAGCAGCTTTCAAGCTTCTAGGCCCACGAAATGCAATTACAGACCACTGGCCTTGGAAGCTTATATGGAAGATCAAATGGCCTCCTAAGATTAGTTGCTTTAGCTGGACTGCACTACATGGAGCTTGCCTGACCCAAGACAACCTGACTAGAAGGAAGTTTCAGATGGCTACCAGATGTTATATGTGCAAGAAGGAAGAAGAAACACACAACCACCTATTTCTACAATGTCAAATAGCAGCAAACTTGTGGAGTATGTTTTTAGGTCTTTTTGGCCTCAAATGGGTCATGCCTCAGAATATTAGGGATGTTATAATAAGCTGGGGTTGCTGGAAAGTTGATAGCACCATCAATAGAATCCGGAAGATGATACATGTAGCCATTTTTTGGAGTATCTGGAACGAAAGGAATAGAAGATGCTTTGATGGAATATCAACTACCTACCTATCTTTAAAAGCTAACTTATTAGAATTTGTGCGTCCACTATCAGTCAATGGACCAGGTCCCTTGACACACAATCGTAAATATATCAGACAGTAAATACAGTAAAAGGACAGAGGAGTTTTACGTGGAAACCTCCTTGCTCAATGGAGTAAAAACCACGACCTGTCTCACAGGATTTCCAAAACAGTTTCACTAATCTTAAAAGAAAAAGGAAACCGGTTACAAAAATGTGAGAAAAAGTTTTTAATCTCACTATCAAGCAATAGCACTATTGCTTGATGAGCCTAAGTAGATATTACTCTACCCACTAAGCTATCACCCTAGACAACTTAGAATTTTCTAAGCAATCTCACAGATTGCCCACTAAATCACTAACCTAATGATGATTTAGAATTTCAGATCAAACCACACTGATTCCTTTATAGATTTAGGATCAGTTTACAATGTAAGATCGAAAGAATATATTCTCAAACAACTACACAATGTATGCCTAAGTTTTGGTTGTTCTTGAATGATTCTTCTTCTTGATTTTTCTTAGCCTTTGCAAGAGTTCTTGAATGTGCTTTTTCAAGTTGCAAAAACTAAAAAGTAAGTGTAAGGAAAGATGACATTGTATAGACAAGTCACTTTCCTTAAACCTATGCCATTGGTTGGAAAGGTCTGACGTTTCTGACTCAGTTGGGAACTGTGCACCAATCTTTTGTATTTTCTCCAGCTGGCAGTCAACGAACACTTCATATTGAGAACCGGGTACCTTCACAAGGTCCCTGAGTTTGTTACATCATCAAAACTGCAAATAACATTTTCTCCCTTTTTGATGATGACAAACAATACTCCAGGCTCCACTCCAGCTTCATGACAAGTTCCCCCTGAATTCCTTGTCCACCCACCTAACAGAGAATCAAAAACAAAAGGAACCACAATATACAATATACACTGCACTAGCTGTATTCCCCCTTACAAACATGTCCAGTCACAACCAGTTAAAATTCCCCCTTTTGGCATCATAAAAAAGAGATACAGTAAACCAACATTATCAATAATAATGTCAGAGAAGATCATAGCCTTTTGGCAATCAAACATAAAAGAAAGCACTCGACAAGAGATATTAGCCAGAACAACAGGGGAATAAGATAAATAGCATTCCAAAAGTAATATTCAATACATTAACAGCAAACTGAAATTCAAAGGACGAAGAGATAAGCCACACAAGGAAGAAACAGGGAGACTAAAGGACAGACTATGAATGGGGAGGCTGATGGGAAAGGGACTGAATGATGAGAGTGAGTCTAGTATTTGCATCATCATTATCCTTTATTGCTTTCTCTTGTAAAGCAATAACTTTGGCCCTCAGTTCTGCATTTTCCCTTTCCAGGGCTTGAACTGCCTCGGTACCAGGTCCCTCAGTCTGCGCAGTGAGTAGCTCGGCTTTAAGAATAGCAATTTCTGCATCCTTGCCACTCAGCCTCATAGTCAGTTCTTCTACTTCATGCTTGAGCTGGTCCTGGTCTTCAATGAGTTGAGCCATTTTGCTCTTGGGATTTACTTTCCCTTCAATGCACTCACATTCAACCAAGGTAGTCTCTGAAAAGGTTTGCTTCAATGTACCAACTTTCCCAAGACCAAGCGGAATGTTAAAGTATTTGAATACTTTAGTGAGAAAGTATCCATACCCCATACCATGTATCCCTTTCCGCTCAATGACAGTCTTGTAGATATGCTCAAGCATGAGCCCTGGAAGACCCAGAAGTTCGAACTTGCACAACAATTCCATCACATACAAATCAACAGAAGTTGCTGAGGTCCTCTTTTCTGTTCGAGGGAGGAGAATTTTGTTGACAAATTCAAAAACTAACTGATATTCACTTTTCATCACTTTCTTAAACAACCCTGCGCATTTTGTAGTAGGAAGCTTCGAACACAATGTTACAAATTCAACAGAACATGTCTTCCCTACCACAGACCTGGTACCTTCAAGAGGTACCCCAAGAATCTTTCCCAGCAAAGTCTCGTCAAGATGAATAGCAATGTCATTTACTCTGGTATTGATACTTCCATCTTCCTGAAATTGAATATTGTAGTAGAATTCTCGCACTTCTTCTTCATGAAGAATGGGAGATGTGTGGTTGAAAAAATGAATCCACGACTGAATCTCAACCATGTCATGAAGTGAGTCCATCCCAGGAAGATTAATTATCCCCATATCAAAAACCCTGCCAGCCAGTACAGACTGCTTTCTCAGATTGTCAACAATCTCTTGTTTGTTGACCTGCTCTTCATTTACATGCACCTGTGTACCAGGTCCCTGTGACCTTTTCCTTTTTCCTTTAGCAGTCTCCTTTGTGGATTTTGTTTGCTCAGATTTCTTCGTTTCTCTTGGCTTTGTCTTGCTTGGCCTCTTCTTCCTGAATACCTTTTCTGTCTCTTCAGCAGACACATCTACCACACCAGACTCAGGAAGTTTAAAATTGGACACTTTGAAAGTTCTAGCACTCCTGTTTTCTGTTGTAGACTTAGCACTGGCTTTCAGGGCATCATCCATCATCTTTTTGGAGTCAGATCTAGTAATAGGTCACCTTTTAGACACTTCTCCCACCACTTTCTCTTTTCCCTTCTTAGACACACTTACATCTCTCTTTTCAACCTTCCACTGTATAGGTCGATCATTACCTGCTGAGTCAGAGGAATCAGAGGATGGATATCTCCCAAAAAAATTAGAGTTCTATCAAATATAGGTTGGGTCTCTCTGATCTCTTCATTTTGAAGAGGTTCACTTTCCTCAACCCTGACTTCCTCTCTCATCATAGCAAGACTCTCGATCACCAATTCTTCACTAGCAGCAAGAATGTTTGACTCAGAAGTTTTGTTCCTAGGTAAGTCTCCTTCAAAAAAAGAATCTGAAAACATTTCATGATGAGGACCAGGTCCAGTAGGAAGACTTGGACTGTTCAGATCTATAGAGTGAAAAGGATTTTCGGGGTTATCTAAGGGAAAAGTTATTTTTGAACTTGTTGGAAGATTAGGTTTTGACCCTGTGGATGACGGAGAGTAGAAAAAAATTGGGTCAATCTCACTAAGTACTGTAAGCATTTGCTTAGAGGCAGAAGAAGGGTCCGACATTTTATCAATAAGAAGAGAAGAAAAGCAGTAGTGAAAGATGAAGAAGGTAGTGAGTGAGAGAAACAGTTTAGGCTTTTTCAACAAAGAGAAGGAATTTTGCAAGAAGAGTGAAGGATTAATAGAGAGAAGGGGGTTTAAAAAGAAAACAAAATGGTGCCAGGTCCCTATTAATTTGACGCGTTGCTTGGAAAATAAGCGATGGAACTAACGGTCAGAATAACCGATGACTGACACGTGGCTTGATCAACGGTCACTTTATCTCAGTTTAAAATTAATGTACAGAATGCTAACCTCGACTAGGACCAGGTCCCATAATGCAATTTTTATCACCATTCCTCAACTGTTCTAGCAATGTCTTTGCTTTGCTAATCCTTTATGAATGTATACCTGCAATAGGTACAACAGTGATCTAACTTAGACAAAATATTATTGACAAAGAGGATACCTGCACTACAAGTTTAGCCATCAAGGAAATTTCATGATTGAATGACTTGAAATCGGTTTGAAGTCATCATGCCCAACTTTAACCTATTACTCTCAAATTATTCTTTGCTAAGAGCCTTGGTGAAGATGTCTGCGATTTGTTCCTCTGTTGGGCAATATGTAAGCACAATGTTTCCATTTTCAACATTATCTCTCAAAAAATGATGTCTAACATCAATGTGCTTGGTTCTCTTGTGGTGAACAGGATTCTTTCCCATACTGACTGCACTAGTATTGTCACACATAAGAGGTATTGCCTTGATGCTTACTCCGAAGTCCTCTAAGTGCTGTTTGATCCATAACAATTGTGAACAACATGCAGCAGCTGCTACATATTCAGCTTCAGCTGTTGAAAGAGCTACTGAATTCTGTTTCTTTGTTCCCCATGTGATAAGTGAAGATCCAAGGAAATGAGCCATCCCTGAAGTGCTCTTCCTGTCAACTTGATAACAAGCAAAGTCAGCATCTGCAAAACCAACAAGATCAAAAGTATCACCTGCTGGGTAGAAGAGGACCAGGTCCCCTGTTTTCTTCAGGTATCTTAGAATTCATTTAGCAGCCTTCAAATGTGAATCACGAGGGCATGCTTGGAATCTAGCACACATTCCAACACTATATACAATGTCAGGTCTACTAGCAGTCAGATACAACAAGGATCCAATGATTCCCCTATACATGGTTTGATTTACAAGAGAATCAGATTCATCTGCTACAAGCTTGGAGTTTGTACCCATAGGAGTATCAATAGATTTAGAATCAAACATATTGAATTTCTTCAACAGCTCCTTAATATACTTCTCCTGACTGATTGAGATTCCATCTGATGATTGCTTGATTTGTAGCCCCAAAAAGAAAGTCAGTTCACCCATCATGCTCATCTCAAACTCCTTTCCCATTAATGATGAAAATTCTTCACACAAATGCTCCGATGTAGCTCCAAAAATAATGTCATCCACATATACCTGTATAATAAGTAATTCCTGTACTCTTTTTAATAAGAACAAGGTATTGTCAATTTTCCCCCTTTGAACCCATTTCGACAGAAACTTCGACAGTCTTTCATACCAAGCTTTGGGAGTTTGTTTTAAACCATACAGGGCCTTATTCAACTTGAACACATGATCTGGTAGCTCAGCATATTCAAACCCAGGAGGTTGTTTAACAAACACCTCCTCCTTTAAGTCTCCATTTAGGAAGGTACTCTTTACATCCATTTGATAAAGCTTGAATCCCATGAATGCAGCAAATACTATGAGAATTCTGATGGCCTCCATCCTTGCAACAGGAGCAAAAGTTTCATCATAATCTACACCTTTCTCCTGATTATATCCTTGAATAACTAATCTGGATTTGTTCCTAGTAATCACACCATTTTCATCAAGCTTGTTTCTGAAAACCCATTTGGTTCCTATAACAGTTTTGTTAACAGGTCGAGGAACCAGGTACCACACCTTACTTCTTTCAAAATGATGGAGTTCTTCTTGCATTGAATTAACCCAATCTGCATCACCTAACGCCTCTTTCACATTCTTAGGCTCAATTGATGATATAAGCGAATGCAACTAGATTTCTCGTTCTTTATCTAGTGTGAATTCCAGAGTTCAGAGGTGAAATGAGATTATCAAGTGGATGTGATGAACTATGTTTCCATCCTGGTCTTGAAGTCAACTGGTTCAGCTGATCAGTGTTCTCTTCTTCATCGAGGAAGTCTTTATTTTCTGGAGAGTGAGTGATATTCTGACTAGAGTTCAGAATGGTACCAGGTTTGTCTTCAGGTTTATCAACTTCATCAGCCTTTTCAGATGAACCTTGATCAGCATTGTCAATCCCCAACTGGTCATTAATTTCAGCTTCACTTCTTTCACTTTTCTGAGATTTAAACAGCTCAATTAACTCATCTTCATCATTTGATGCTGCCCTTTTCAGATTTCCATCTTCATCAAACACAACATGAATACTTTCTTCAATACATTGAGTTCTCTTGTTGAAAACTCTGTATGCTTTACTTGATGAAGATTATCCTACAAACACTCCTCTATCACTTCTAGGGTCAAACTTTCCGAGATCATCATTCCCATTGTTCAAAACAAAACATTTGCATCCAAATGCCCTAAGGTAGCTCAACATAGGTTTTCTGTTGTTGAGTAGTTCATAGGGAGTCTTATTCAGTAAAGACTTTATCAAGCATCTGTTAGTAACATAGCATGCTGTAATGATTGCCTCAGCCCAAAATTTTTGAGGAAGATTTGACTCAATAATCATGGTTTTTGCAATATTTACCAAGGTTCTGTTTTTCCTTTCCACTACTCCATTTTGCTGAGGAGTTCTTGGAGCAGAGAAATTGTGGCTAGTGCCATTTTTCATACAGAAATGATCAATTTTTGAGTTTTCAAACTCAGTTCCATGATCAGACCTAATTCCAGCAATCACTTGATTCAATTTTGTTTGAATCATTTTGAAAAACACTATCAATTCTTCTGTGTTTCTGCTTTTGATCTTATGAACCTTATCCACATGAACCTTGAGTAGTCATCAACTATCACCAGAATGTATTTCTTTCCAATTCTACTTTCAACCTTCAAGGGTCCACATAAGTCCATGTGTAGCAGCTCTATACTCTCGATGAGGTTACTTGCTTCTTTGGCTTGAAAGATGATCTGATTTGTTTTCCTTGACACAGGCTTCACAAATTTTGCTTTCACAAAATTTCAACTTTGGCAGACCTAGGACCAGGTCCTTAGAAATCAGTTTATTCAATAAAGATGAGCTCACATGCCCTAGTCTTCGATGCCACAGATCGACATTTTTATTCTGAGCACTAAGACATGTCAGATCATCTCCATGAGATGTTTCTAAGTTAGCCACATACATGTTTTTGCTTCTATGAGCAGTGAGAATCACTTTCTTTGTAGTTAGATTAACTACAGTACACTTCTCAGATGTAAACTTCACTTCATTTCCCTTGTCACAAATTTGAGACACACTCAAAAGACTATACTTCAACCCACTGACATGATACACGTTTTCAATGGATTCCACAAGCGATTTTCCCACTTTACCAACACCTAAAATATACCCCTTCTTTCCATCACCAAAAGAGACACCTCCACCTTGAAGTGCCTTGAGTGAGAGGAAGTTTTTGATATCACCAGTGATATGTTTAGAGCATCCACTGTCCATATACCAACATTGACTGCTGCTCCTCTCACTCACCTGCAACAAAAGTCACTTATTAGACTTGGGAACCCATTTCAATTTGAGTTCCCAGAAAGTAGACAAAGGGGTGATCAAAGTGTTTCTAGCCCAATGAGGTAATTTAAGATTCTTTTTGACAAAGGACTTTTGAGCAGAACCAAGTCCTCCCTTTGAAATCCTTTTGATTGAGGATTGTTTTGTAGGACCAGGTCTCTCTTTTGAAACCCTTTGCTTTTCAGTATACTTTGAAAGTCTCTCATGTGACCTTCTCCAGGCTGTACACTCTTCTTTTGAATGCCCATTTTTACCACAATGAAGACACAACAAATTGTCAGACACAAATACATATTTGCTGCGAGGATTGAAAGGAGGAGTAATATTCAAGCTTCCTAGACCCTTTTTGTTGAAATTACTTTGATTTGTCACATTTGAAAGCAGCTTAGAAGATTTTGTCCACTTAAGAGATTTTTCAAGTTCATTTTTAAGTTTGACAATATCTCTTTCTAAGCTGTTGCTCCTTTCCAAAGCTAAAACAAGATTAGTCTCAGAGGTTTTCAGTTTTTCTTCAAGCTCAACTTGTAAACCACATACTTTCCTTTTTGTTTTTCAGCTTTCTCATTCATCAAATGTAATTGTTCTTTAAGTTCTAGTTTTTCAGATTCTAGAACAGCCATTTGATCTTCAATTTTCAACATTTTCTCACCCATTTTATCTCTGTTTTTATTTAAACTTTCAAACTCAGCATTCATAGTATCTCTTTCAGAAGTTAACTCAATCACTGAATCAATCATAACATTTGCTAAAGTTCTCAATTTTAAAGAGAATAGGTATTCAAATCATGTTTCAAATCAAGAAGAGTTACCTTATCCTCATCATCTTCATCCTCTGAATAAGCCATGAAAGCAAACATCTCATTGAATATGGTTTCATCCTCATGAACCACCACTATTGACACATCATTTGATTCATCAGGATCTTCTGAATCACTCGAAGAGTCACCCCAAGCAGCAAGGGCTTTCTTGACCACATAGTCAGCAGCGGCTTTTCGATCATTCTTATCGAGTACCAGGTCCCTGCGCTTTTCTTTATCACCTCTTGGTTTTTGATATTCTTTGTTTCCAGCTTTGAGTAATGGACACTCTCTTATAAAGTGTCCAGCCTTTCCACACTTGTGACAGGTATCATTTTGAGTAGCAGTTCGAGGAACATTTGCTCCCTTTCTAAAATCTTTGTTTTTTCTCACAATCTTCTAAAACCTCTTGATAAGGTAAGCCATATCATCATCATCATCACTGGAGTCCTCTTCAGATCTGTATTTCAGCATCAACGACTTATCTTTCTTGGCTTCCTTCTTTGACTGATCATGACTTCGGTTCATCTCACGTTTCTTTAGATTTTCAAAGAGAGCATCCATTGTTAACACTTTCAAGTCCTTTGCTTCAGTAATAGCATCAACCTTACTTTCCCAAGACTTGGGAAGAATTCGAAGCACTTGCTGACCTGCTTACTCATACTGATAGGTTCTCCAAGACTTCTCAACTCATTTGTGATTGATGACAGTTTAGTGAACATCTCATGAATAGTTTCACCTTCTCTCATTTTGAAATTTTTATACTGAGAGGTAGGCATATCAATCTTTGACTCTTTTACTTGTTCAGTTCCTTCATGGGTTGTTTTTAAGCAATCCCAGATTTCTTTTGCAGATTCACAAGCTGAGACACGATTGAACTCATCAGGTCCTATACCACAAACAAGAAGCTTCTTGGCTTTGTATCCCTTTTCAATCTTCTTCCTATCAGCTTCATTATATTTTTGTCTGGGCTTTGGAACAAGCATAGTGTTTTCACCATCTTTCTCTTCCATCATGGGAATGAAGGGTCCATCTAAGACAATGTCCCATAGTTCACTATCTTCAGCCATAAGGAAGTCATGCATTCTCACTTTCCACCAACTATAGAAGTGGCCATTGAAACGAGGAGGTCTAGTTGAAGACTGACCCTCTTCCAGATTAAATGGAGCAGCCATTCTAGAACAGGAAACACTCTCTTGGTGTTAACCGGATAGAGAGTACCTTATCTGATACCACTTGTTAGAATCTGTGCGTCCATTATCAGTCAATGAACCAGGTCCCTTGACACACAATCGTAAATATATCAGACAGTAAATGCAGTAAAAGGATAGAAGAGTTTTACGTGGAAACCTCCTTGCTCAAGGGAGTAAAAACCACGACCTGTCTCACAAGATTTCTAAAATAGTTTCACTAATCTTCACAAGCAAAAGGAAACCGGTTACAAAAATGTGAGAAAAAGTTTTTAATCTCACTATCAAGCAATAGCACTATTGCTTGATGAGCCTAAGTAGATATTACTCTACCCACTAAGCTATCACCCTAGACAACTTAGAATTTTCTAAGCAATCTCACAGATTGCCCACTAAATCACTAACCTAATGATGATTTAGAATTTCAGATCAAACCACACTGATTCCTTTATAGATTTAGGATCAGTTTACAATGTAAGATCGAAAGAATATATTCTCAAACAACTACACAATGTATGCCTGAGTTTTGGTTGTTCTTGAAAATGATTCTTCTTCTTGATTTTTCTCAGCCTTTGCAAGAGTTCTTGAATGTGCTTTTTCAAGTTGCAAAAACTAAAAAGTAAGTGTAAGGAAAGATGACATTGTATAGACAAGTCACTTTCCTTAAACCCATGCCATTGGTTGGAAAGGTCTGACGTTTCTGACGCAGTTGGGAACTATGCACCAACCTTTTGTACTTTCTCCAGCTGGCAGTCAACGAACACTTCATATTGAGAACCGGGTACCTTCACAGGTCCCTGAGTTTGTTACATCATCAAAACTGCAAATAACATAACTGCGTCATGTTTTTGTATAGTTGGGTTTATTTATCCCCTCTAGATTGCCTGGATTCATTTCTGAACCATGTCCGCTCCCTCATTCTAAATTAACAATGTAAAGGAGAGCTGACCTTTTGCTACTAAGCTTTTGTAACTATTATGCATCTACTTGATGCCTGCAATAAAACTAATTACTTCATAAAAAAAAAGTCTATGCCACTCTTACTGGAAAATCCCAACTCTCCCAGTTTTACTACTTCTTTCCCTTTACAATTAAAAAAAATTTGATCCTCGACACACGTAGGTTCGATGTTTCACTCATCTGCTCACTCTAAGCTTTGTCCAATATAACAATCTTAAAAACCGAAATCCCATCAGATGCATGCAGGTATCATGGCAGAGAGATTCTATTTGATTGCTTCTATTACTGCTCCAACTATTCTATTTTTGCTACCATCACTGCTCCAACTAGTGATTCTATTGTTTCTACCATTACTGATCCAACTAGTGAAGCTTGTGCATATTTTTAGTTATTTTTTTCTTTGTAATTCTTTAAGTAGAATTAATAGATGATAAAATAGAGAGTAGTTGTTTAGACTATGATGACTGTAATGAAAAGAAGGCAGACCCTTCACTAAATGTAAGCTGTACATATAATATTTTTTTGCTTGAATTGTTTTGTATTTTGTGATGACTAAACTTGGGATATGATAATAGAAATTCTGCTTAGTAAAAAGGTGTACCTGAGCTTTCACTAATATTTTGTTTTTTGCTTTGTTTAGGTGCTTCATTTGAGTTACAATCGACCTGTTGATTTAGCTCAAGCGTGTTTGTTCTTGTGAAAGGAGAGAAGGACTAGACATGGAGTGAGAAGCTGGTTTGGACCTTGTTTGAAGTTAATATGAAAAGCTCAAATAATCATAACCATCAAAGGCTACGGTCATTTGCAACTGCAATCCATGCTTCACTGAAAAAACAAAAGAATAAAAAAAAAGAGAAAAGAGAGGGCATTAGTGACCTCCCAAATGAATTAGCAAGTTCCAGCTGCAAATCTAAGAATTTATAGCATGATATGTTATAACTAGACCTGGCTGAAAATGGGTTAGACAGATGAAAAAGACCCGACTTGTTAATATTTGGTACCGGCATAAAGGGGTTGAGTGATGGAAAATATGAATAACTGATACTTCGAACCTACAATTTTTACTAGATACAAATTCACTAACACATTATGTCAACATCAATGAAAGCTGTTAAAAGTTCCAAGGATTCAATTTTTGTCAATTATCATAAGTTCTAATGAAAATTCACATTAAGTTTTTCTCTTATTCATGAGTACATAAACTCAGCTAACCTAAAAAAAAGAAAGAGATATTATGAAGAAAACCAAATCTGTTATATAGTCCAGAAATGAATCAGATTTTTTAAAAATTAATGTGATAACTATGAACAATTGTAATGAGAAATAAATCTTAATTTTGAATATCAAATCACATTCCAAGCGTAGGAGGTATCTAGGGTTTCTACAACTGTAGTGTAATGGGTAAGAGGAACAGGAAGCTTCGGTAAGAGGAGGAACAAGAGCCACATGTTATATTCTAGGTGTTTTGATGATCCTCACAAATCTGAGTTCGTTCGTCCAGATCTATAATGGGGTACAATTATAAAGTTGTCGTGTCCAAGGTTGGTGAGGCGTTAGTGTAATACACCAATCAAAATGGACAAGGGTGTTTGTCCAACCGATAATAACTCTTTATGTTTTATATTTTTAGCATGACAAACAACATATTAAATACATTCATTCAAAGAAGAAAGTCATCCAGCAAGCCTTTCAAGAAGTCATAAAGAAGTTTTCAAGGGACCTGGTCCCTGCAAGACTGCGTATGTGAAAGGACGACAAGACAGCTGTCCGAAAAGCTGCCACTTCTGATGTGGTACGTGCACATCCTTCCAGAAAGGCAGGCTCTCAGCCAATGGGCGGTCCCAAGGAGTATGTGTGTATTTCATATAGCCTTCTCACCAAAACACAAACGCAACATTTGGCAAACTAAATTTGGATTTTCTCCTCTCTGAAAATTCATAAGCTTACAAAGCGAAAGTCATCTTCAAGGAAGAACTCTGCTCAACTTAACAAAGGGACTTGATAGAGTAAAGGAGAGTTCATTGGCCATATTAATAATGCTTATTGTTTATGGCCATATGAATGAATGATTGTACACTCACGTGAGGAGTTATGCAGGTTGGATGATCATCAAAACGATTGAAATTGATAAGTGTTTATGCTCTTAGATGTTTTGATGATCTTCTCACAAGTGCAGGGACCTGGTCCTCTGCAGAGTATGAAACTCGTCTAGGCTTCAAAGTGCTTGACAACTGTAAAAGCTGTATGCGTCAGGAAAGTTGGTGAAGTAGCAGAGTACTTCACCAATCAGGGACGACCATGTTGTTCGTTTGATGGGTAATAAATTTTCTTGGTATATATCAAACAAAAAACAGCAAAAGTCATTCATTCATTCATAGAGAGAAATTTCAAGCTTCAAGAACAGCAAAAGGAACTGATCGAAGTTCATTTATTGCTTCTTGTATTTGTTGTATTTGGTTGCTTGTAGTTGTTCTTACATTGTAGGATTCATTTCAATTGTGAAAGAAACGTTTCAAACTTGGGTGAATCGTTATAAGGGCTAGGTTGAGGGTAACTTAGGTTCTTACTCTAAGTCTATATTAATCGAGTAGGATTAGTATAGAGAGCAGTGTTGTATCTGCTCAGGCTCAGCTAAGTGATAGGGAATATTAGTTAGTGGGGAGATTAGCAGGGTAATCTCTTGTTGTAATCGAGTTTTACTTTTGCTTGTTGAAGATTAGTGAAAGTGGTTTGAAAAGTCCTGTTGAGAACAGGTCGTGGTTTTCCTCCCTTGAGCAAGGAGGTTTCCACGTAAAGTTGCTTGTCAATCTTTACGTTTCTACATTTGTTCTTTACTGTCTGACTTTACTGTATTGAGGACCTGGTCCCATCAATATAAGTGAATGCATACATTCCAACAATTGGTATCAGAGCTTGACTTTTCACTTTGGTTAACACCAAGAAAAGAAAAGATCTTGATGGAATGGATGCACCACCAAATATGGAAGAAGGAAAATCATCAACCAGGACACCTCGCTTCAATGGACAGTACTATGGGTGGTGGAAAAATAGAATGCACGACTACATCAATGCCGATGACACTGAGGTGTGGGACGTTATTCTGGATGGCCCTTATATTCCTACCAAGGAAGTGAAGGATGGGGAGCTAACAACCACCGTGGTCAAGACTAGGAAAGAGTACAATTAAGCTGACAGGAAAAAAATTGAAAAGAACTATAAAGCCAAAGAGATCTTGGTATGTGGAATTGGAGCTGATGAATACAACCGGATTTCTTCTTGTGAGACTGCCAATAATTTTGGGACTGTCTTAAAACTGCTCATGAAGGGACTAAACGAGTGAAGGAGTCGAAAGTTGACATGATGACAACTCAATATGAGAACTTTTAATGAAGGAAGGTGAAACCATATTTGAGATGAACTCTCGTTTCACTGCTATCACTAATGAACTCGGAGTATTGGGAGAACCCATTCCAGTTTACAATCAAGTTCGCAAGGTTCTTAAAGTGCTTCCACGAATGTAGGAAAGCAAGGTGGATGCAATCACATAAGTGAAGGATCTGATGACTCTTCCTATGGACGAGTTGATTGGGAATCTGCAAACCTATGAGTTAAACAGAAAATAGAGAACTATAGCAAAGGAAGGGAAGAAGGAGAATCAATGCTAGCTACTTGAAGAAGAAATGGTTCTGCCAACAAGGGGAATCAATGCTAGCTACCTGAAGAGGAAATGGTTCTGCCGGCAGGGGGAATCAATGCTAGCTACCTGAAGAGGACCTGGTCCTACCTACAGGGGTAAAACGTTGAACAAGTTTGTCATCATCAAAAAGGGTGAAAATTCTATGTTGATGTTCTGATGAGTTGACAAACTTCGGGATGATGAAACTCCAGTTACCCCAAGAGTTCTTGTTGATAGAAAGAACTGGTGAATAAGTTTGTTATCATAAAAAAGGGGGGACATGTTAGTTTGGATCTGATATTAAGTTTTGATTATTTAACAAACTTAAATATCTAAGAAGGAACCAGATCCTTATTATTGGGACTGCTGACAGTGAAATGAATGATAAACTCAATGTGAGATATATTTGTGTGTTATCATCAAAAAGGGGGAAAATGTTATATTCTAGTTGTTTTGATGATCCTCACAAATGAAGGGACCTGGTCCCTATATGAGTTCTTTCGTCCAGATCTATAATGGGGTACAATTGTAAAGCTGTCGTGTCAGAGGTTGGTGAGGCGTCAACATACTACACCAATCAGAATGGACGAGGGTGTTTGTCCAACGGATAATAACTCTTTATGTTTTATATTTTTAGCATGACAAACACCATATTAAATATATTCATTCAAAGAAGAAAGTCAGCCAGCAAGCCTTTCAAGAAGTTATAAAGAAGTTTTCAAGGGACCTGGTCCCTGCAAGACTGCATATGTGAAAGGACGAAAAGACAACTGTCAGAAAAGCTGTCACTACTGATGTGGTACGTGCACATCCTTCCAGAAAGGCAGGCTCTCAGCCAATGGGCAGTCCCAAAGAGTTTGTGTATTTCATATAGTCTTCTCACCAAAACACAAACTCAAGATTTGGCAAACTAAATTTGGATTTTCTCCCCTCTAAAAATTCATAAGCTTACAAAGCGAAAGCCATCTTCAAGGAAGAACTCTGCTCAACTCAACAAAGGGACTTGATAGAGTGAAGAAGAGTTCATTGTCCATATGAATAATTCTTATTGTTTATGGCCATATGAATGAATGATTGTACACTCACCTGAGGAGTTATGCAGGTTGTATGTCATCATCAAAACAGTGGAAATTTACAAGTGTTTATGCTCTTAGATGTTTTGATGATCTTCTCACAAGTGCAGGGACCTGGTCCTCTGCAGAGTATGAAACTCGTCCAGGCTTCAAAGTGCTGGACAGTTGTAAAAGCTGTCTGCATTAGGAAAGTTGGTAAAGCAGCAAAGTACTTCACCAATCAGGGACGACCAGGTTATTTTTTTGATGGGTAATAACGTTTCTTGGTATATATCAAACAAACAACAAAAAAATCCATTCATTTAATCATAGAGAAATTTCAAGCTTCAAGAAAAGCAAAAGGAAGTGATCGAAGTGCATTTATTGCTTCTTGTATTTGTTGTATTTGGTTTGCTTGTAATTTTTCTTACATTGTAGGATTCGTTTCAATTGTGAAAGAATCGTTTCAAACTTTGGTGAATCATTGTAAGGGCTAGGTTGAGGGTAGCTTAGGTTCTTACTCTAGTCTATATTAATTGGGTAGGATTAGTATAGAGAGCAGTGTTGTATCTTCTCAAGCTCAGCTAAGTGATAGAGAGTATTACTTAGTGGGGAGATTAGCAGGCTAATCTCTTGTTGTAACCGACTTTTACTTTTGCTTGTTGAAGATTAGTGAAAGTGGTTTGAAAAGTCCTGTTGAGAACAGGTCGTGGTTTTCCTCCCTTGAGCAAGGAGGTTTCCACGTAAAGTTGCTTGTCAATCTTTACGTTTCTGCATTTGTTCTTTACTGTCTGGATTTACTGTATTGAGGACCTGGTCCCATCAATATAAGTGGATGCATACATTCCAACAATTGGTATCAGAGCTTGACTTTTCACTTTGGTTAACACCAAGAAAAGAAAAGATCTTGATGGAATGGATGCACCACCAAATATGGAAGAAGGAAAATCATCAACCAGGACACCTCGCTTCAATGGACAGTACTATGGGTGGTGGAAAAATAGAATGCACGACTACATCAATGCCGATGACACTGAGGTGTGGGACGTTATTCTGGATGGCCCTTATATTCCTACCAAGGAAGTGAAGGATGGGGAGCTAACAACCACCGTGGTCAAGACTAGGAAAGAGTACAATTAAGCTGACAGGAAAAAAATTGAAAAGAACTATAAAGCCAAAGAGATCTTGGTATGTGGAATTGGAGCTGATGAATACAACCGGATTTCTTCTTGTGAGACTGCCAATAATTTTGGGACTGTCTTAAAACTGCTCATGAAGGGACTAAACGAGTGAAGGAGTCGAAAGTTGACATGATGACAACTCAATATGAGAACTTTTAATGAAGGAAGGTGAAACCATATTTGAGATGAACTCTCGTTTCACTGCTATCACTAATGAACTCGGAGTATTGGGAGAACCCATTCCAGTTTACAATCAAGTTCGCAAGGTTCTTAAAGTGCTTCCACGAATGTAGGAAAGCAAGGTGGATGCAATCACATAAGTGAAGGATCTGATGACTCTTCCTATGGACGAGTTGATTGGGAATCTGCAAACCTATGAGTTAAACAGAAAATAGAGAACTATAGCAAAGGAAGAGAAGAAGGAGAAGTCCATTGCTTTAAGGACCTTCTCCAAAAATGAAGGTGTTGAGGAGGAGGACGAAATGTCTTACATTACTAAGTGATTTCAGAAGATTATAAAGAAACATGGAGGTTTTCAAAAGAAATCATCTACCAACAGAACTGCGACTGCAAACGATCTCTACCATAAATGTGGCAAACTTGGCCATTTCATGAGAAATTATCCTGGTCAAACAAAAGAATCTTATGAAACCAGATTTCACAAGAAGGACCTAGTCCCAGACAATGTTCGGAGAAAGGCTCATGCTGATCAGTTGGTGAAAAAGGCCTTCACTGTCTGGGTAAATGATTCAAGCGAGTCATAAGAAGATGCAGAAAACCATAAGGATGTCTCAATGATGGCCGTTGAAGATGATGAAAATGTCTTCAACTCAATTTTCTCATTAATGGCAAAATCTGATGATGAAGAGGATCTAAATGAGGTAACTCTTTTTGATCTTAAAGATGATCTAGATACTCTTCCCATTATAAGTTTGAGAAAACTTGATGCCCTGCTTATTGACTCTGTTGATGAACGAACCACCTAAAACTTAATGTTGAATGAAAAATTAAGTTTGTGTGGGGATGAGAATTCAACTCTTAAATCTCAAATATCTGAATTGAGTGTCAGGATAGGTATCCTTGAGACTGATAGTCCAAAACCCAATGAGGGACCTGGTACCTCTAAGGGTGGAAAGCGAAAGCTTATTGTTTTTGAAGAGGAACTGGAAGAAAAACTTAAGACTTCTGAGTCTAAGTTGGTCGCCTTTCTTGAAACAAATGCTCAACTGAGGAGAGATCTGACCAAGGTAAGGGAAGAGTTAAATCAATATTTGAAGTGGACTGACTCCTTAAAAATTCTCTCTAACATATCTGGTCATAGTTTCAAAGGAAAGAAGGGGCTGGGATGCATACCAATAGAACCTCCTTATAATCCCCATAGCAAATACGTGTCTGTAGCTGATAATATTTTGTGCACACACTGTGGTAGAAATGGTCACATGAAAAAAAAGTGTGAGGTTCTGAAAAGAGCTAAAGAAAGGCATGTGAAGTTTGTCCGATCTGATAATTATCAAGAAAAGAAAGAATGGGGACCTATTCCTCGTGCTAAACCTGTCAGATCTGACAGTAATGTGAAAAAGGAGCGCAAAGGACTTGGTCCTTGCTATCGTTTTAGAAAAAACACCTTGCCCCCTCGGATAGTAAGGTTTCTTATTAAGCTTTTTGACAGCTAGTGGGAACTCCATTTGAAGTGGGTTCCCAAGTCTAACAAGTAATTCTTGTGCAGAAGAGAGAAAGCAGTCAGTGTTGGTTCATAAATAGCAAATGCTCAAAACACATGACTAAGAAGGTTACAAAACTTCCTCTCTCTCAAGGCAATTCAAGGTGAAGGTGTCTCTTTTGGAGAATGGCAAGAAATGCTACATTCTTGGTGTAGATTTGTGATGAATGAAATGGAGCTAAGCTCTTATCAGATAAATTTTTGTCACAAACTTGATCTCTCAGGCGATGATCTTGACAGAAAAGAGATGCAAGAACATGAATATTGCTGATCTGTTTACTGCTCGTTATGAGAGTCTCACTAACCTTAATGCTCGAGGTGACAATGCTGAGGTATATTTCAAGAGACGTGCTCATAAGCGTTGCTTTGCTGCACAAACCTGTGTCAGGGGACCTGGTCCCAGACTGTATAAAATGATATTCACAGATGACAAAGGTTGTGACGATAATGTTAAGGAGAAGCAGATCAGACTATCCTTCAGGTGAAATATGCAGACTTTTTAATCTTTCAAGAAACTTTCAACTTGAAGTGATTAATGTTACATGGGTTGTGACCAAAATGGTGGTATTGAGAAGTGTAATCTCAATGATGTCGAAAGAGTATGTGTGAGATACTCTTACTCCAGCAAGGCTTATCCGGTGTATAAAATGTGTGCATTGAAAAAATGTTCATGCGATTTATGATGAGTCTAGAAGAATTGAGAAGTTGCAAAAGAAAGAAATCTCTGAGATGGAAGTGATGCTTCAGATTGAGAGAGATGGTCTATATAGTGAGCTAGCTGAAGAATATCCTCTTCATGAATCCACAAATCTCAAGAAAGATGATGCAGATGATGAACCTGATGAGGGACCCGGTCCTCTATACAATACTGAACAAAGATGATGCAGTTCAAATGAATTCATTAGGCGAGAATGAAGAAGATGATCAAACTCAGTTTGCCAGAAGCAAAGTATGACACTTGGTTCACAAACAAGCTGATAGGTTGTCCAAGCTGCTCTTCAACAATGGCTTCTAAGAGAATCCGAAGACACTTGAAAAAAACAGGGACCTGGTTCCATTCTGTGCATCAGGAGACTTTTTGATTTGAAGTACATGGTGATGCTGATTATGCTGGGTATTAAGTTAATGAAGAAGTACCTCAGAAGTAGCTGATGTTACATCAAGTGCAACTTGATGGACTCAACTTTTCCGGATCAACAAGCAGCCTAAAGCTCTTCAAAATCTGGCTGAAATAATCAAGCTGATGACGGAAATGCTAAAACTCTCTTGAATGGATCCTGCCTGAAGCAATCAACTCTATCATGACTATGCAAAGGGAGCAGGTATCCGTGCTTTTTCAGTTATGTATGTTTTAGCAAATTCAGTTTCATACCTTTTGTAGGTATACACACATGGAAAAAGGGCTGAAGGGAAGGGGAGGTCAGGACAGATCTAGTCAATCACATTCAACCTCATAGAGGGACCTGGTCCTTTCTCGAAGGTTAGAACTCTTAACATTGCAATTTGAATTATGCATGAGAACCATTGCCATTGCCACATGTCTGTCATTGAGGAATCTGACTGTTATCTCATCTTTAGAGTACCAAAATGATACTTCCTTTCTCTTTCTTTATATTCCATATTTCTTTCTATTTCCCAAGAAAAATCAATTTACCTTCCAAATATCAGGGTGTTTCGAAATTCTCTTTTCTCGTCTCTCCAAACACACTTCAAATTGTTAACCCATTTATTCTTGCTAGAGAATTTTTTGATGAAAATGTTTTAAGTGTGAAGAAGGATCTGGTCCCCCAAGAAAAATGAAGAAGTGGAACAGATGATGTTCAAAAAAGGAAAAGTTGATATTTTGAGAACTCAAATCTGAAGAGGAAGGCGTCTGATTAAAAAAAACTCTTCTTGGTTCCTCAATTGTTGATCTATTCATTTTGGAGTCCTTGAGTTGTTTGTGTTACCAATCTTTCTATTATGAGAATCTCATGCTGGTGTTGGAAGCTATGACAATTGCTCGTGTTAACTGGAATACTGATATGGGCTGTCTAAAAGTCCAACTTCTGAAACAACACTATCAGAGGGACCAGGTGCCGGAAAAATATATATTGGCTGCCCTGAAGGTTCAACATACAGGTTGGGCTGCACAACATGCTCAATGTTAAGAGAAGATTCTGAAAATCTCATGCTTAGGGATATGCTTTATAATTCTACTATTTCAATCCCTTCATTCCAAGTCATCCCTTCTTTCCATAATTTCTTGTGTCAATCTTCATTCCTCTATTTAATTGAAACTCAATAGGCATTATCTTGGTTCTCATTCTTAATGATATTTGCAATGCTTTGATGGCTGATCTTTTATTTGTGAATGAAGAATGTCTTGCTTCTACTGGCTTGTCTCATTACTTTACACAGTTTTTACTCATGCTAAGTGTTGCCCAAGTGGCCATGAATTTGCTAGAACTATATTTCTCTCAACTTGTTTTACTGCTTTAACTGTTTTTTATGATGTCAAAAGGGGGAAAATTGTTAAGGTATGAGATCAATGATGTTAGTTATTTGAAGAAGACATGGGTCATGCCGATAGGGGGAATCAATGCTAGCTACTTGAAGAAGAAATGGTTCTGCCAACAAGGGGAATCAATGCTAGCTACCTGAAGAGGAAATGGTTCTGCCGGCAGGGGGAATCAATGCTAGCTACCTGAAGAGGACCTGGTCCTACCTACAGGGGTAAAACGTTGAACAAGTTTGTCATCATCAAAAAGGGTGAAAATTCTATGTTGATGTTCTGATGAGTTGACAAACTTCGGGATGATGAAACTCCAGTTACCCCAAGAGTTCTTGTTGATAGAAAGAACTGGTGAATAAGTTTGTTATCATAAAAAAGGGGGGACATGTTAGTTTGGATCTGATATTAAGTTTTGATTATTTAACAAACTTAAATATCTAAGAAGGAACCAGATCCTTATTATTGGGACTGCTGACAGTGAAATGAATGATAAACTCAATGTGAGATATATTTGTGTGTTATCATCAAAAAGGGGGAAAATGTTATATTCTAGTTGTTTTGATGATCCTCACAAATGAAGGGACCTGGTCCCTATATGAGTTCTTTCGTCCAGATCTATAATGGGGTACAATTGTAAAGCTGTCGTGTCAGAGGTTGGTGAGGCGTCAACATACTACACCAATCAGAATGGACGAGGGTGTTTGTCCAACGGATAATAACTCTTTATGTTTTATATTTTTAGCATCACAAACACCATATTAAATATATTCATTCAAAGAAGAAAGTCAGCCAGCAAGCCTTTCAAGAAGTTATAAAGAAGTTTTCAAGGGACCTGGTCCCTGCAAGACTGCATATGTGAAAGGACGAAAAGACAACTGTCAGAAAAGCTGTCACTACTGATGTGGTACGTGCACATCCTTCCAGAAAGGCAGGCTCTCAGCCAATGGGCAGTCCCAAAGAGTTTGTGTATTTCATATAGTCTTCTCACCAAAACACAAACTCAAGATTTGGCAAACTAAATTTGGATTTTCTCCCCTCTAAAAATTCATAAGCTTACAAAGCGAAAGCCATCTTCAAGGAAGAACTCTGCTCAACTCAACAAAGGGACTTGATAGAGTGAAGAAGAGTTCATTGTCCATATGAATAATTCTTATTGTTTATGGCCATATGAATGAATGATTGTACACTCACCTGAGGAGTTATGCAGGTTGTATGTCATCATCAAAACGGTGGAAATTTACAAGTGTTTATGCTCTTAGATGTTTTGATGATCTTCTCACAAGTGCAGGGACCTGGTCCTCTGCAGAGTATGAAACTCGTCCAGGCTTCAAAGTGCTGGACAGTTGTAAAAGCTGTCTGCATTAGGAAAGTTGGTAAAGCAGCAAAGTACTTCACCAATCAGGGACGACCAGGTTATTTTTTTGATGGGTAATAACGTTTCTTGGTATATATCAAACAAACAACAAAAAAATCCATTCATTTAATCATAGAGAAATTTCAAGCTTCAAGAAAAGCAAAAGGAAGTGATCGAAGTGCATTTATTGCTTCTTGTATTTGTTGTATTTGGTTTGCTTGTAATTTTTCTTACATTGTAGGATTCGTTTCAATTGTGAAAGAATCGTTTCAAACTTTGGTGAATCATTGTAAGGGCTAGGTTGAGGGTAGCTTAGGTTCTTACTCTAGTCTATATTAATTGGGTAGGATTAGTATAGAGAGCAGTGTTGTATCTTCTCAAGCTCAGCTAAGTGATAGAGAGTATTACTTAGTGGGGAGATTAGCAGGCTAATCTCTTGTTGTAACCGACTTTTACTTTTGCTTGTTGAAGATTAGTGAAAGTGGTTTGAAAAGTCCTGTTGAGAACATGTCGTGGTTTTCCTCCCTTGAGCAAAGAGGTTTCCACATAAAGTTGCTTGTCAATCTTTACGTTTCTTCATTTGTTCTTTACTGACTGACTTTACTGTATTGAGGACCTGGTCCCATCAATATAAGTGGAAGCATATATTCCAACACCACACAGTACTATGTGTGAGGTGTGGAAGCCGGAGCTTCCATCTCCAGAAGAGTCGTTGCTCTGCTTGTGCTTACCCTGCTGCCCGTAAAAGGACATACAACTGGAGTGTGAAGGCTATTCACAGAAAGACAACTGGAACTGGCTACATGAGGTATTTTTGTAACGTCCCTCATAGGTTCAAGACCAATTTCAGAGAAGGTACTAAAGTAGCTCCATGGAAGGAAGGAGTAGCTTCTGCTTGAGGCCTTTGAGAGGCTATTAGTGGTAGCTTCATTTTGATATTTCAAGTGTTAGAGCAAGTAAAATTTTGGGACCTTTTATCTTAGGTTTTATTGCCCTTTGAAAGATTTATGTGCTTAAAATTATCAAAGTATGTATTCCAACTTGGCATTTTATAAAGAAGGGATCTTGAAACTTCCATAAAGGATAAATAAAAATTACATTGCAAACATTAGAGGTGAAATGAAGCATATATGAAACGAGAAAATAATAAAATAGGAAATCATGAAAGAAAAAAAGAAGAAGAGAAGCTCAAAACAGTACAGGTAGATGAGTCAAACCCATATGGAACAAGCTAAGACGCGTGGGTATTTGCTAGATAAGTGCCAACAATTTAACCAAATGGTGCACCAACCAGGCGAACCTTTATGGACATCGCCAGACCACTAGCACCGGCGGCGGGACAAGTAAAAGTTTTGCTCACAATAACGGACTACTTCTCTAATAAATGGGCTGAAGTGGAGGGTCTAAAGAAATATTTGGGAATGTGACTTCATCTAGGACCACATAATAAATTTGCCTTGCATTTTAAGATCTCTTTATTCTCTGGTGCTATACTTTCCAAGCTTTTTTATACCGGGATCATCTCCGAGAGAGCAAGAATCATCCTTAGACGCTTCACTTGACGTCCCAAACTCTCGAAATCTAGGCTTTGCTTTGTTTTACCCTACTTAGCGTAACTTTATTTCCATGTTCATTTATATTATTATCACGATACTCAAACTGCTAAAAATCCATCTATATTACTAGCTAAGTCGATAATGTATGCCTTGACCTCATACAATTTTATTTATTACTAAGAAATTTGAATGAAAATTCACAAAAAGTATTCTCATAAAAATGAATACACACTAAAAAAGGAATGCATCGTAAAGTACGAATTCTACTATATAGTTTAGGAAAACAAAGATAGAATTGAAATGTAGCATATATGAAACGAGAAAATAATATACTAATTAAAGGTGAAGAAGAAGAGAAACTTAAATCAACATAGGCAGATGAGTCCAATCCACGACAAGGAACATATACTAATATTGCTTGTATTATTTTGGTTAGTATTAGGAAAACATAAAAATGACACTAGAGAGCTAAAGCATGTCTGTCAATGATATCACTTTTCGAGTCAAGTTACAGACGACTATGATCCGACCCATTTTGACAGACAGATAGTTGCATTTTTTTGTTAACATCAATTATAACTGAATGAAAAAGAAAAAAAATCTAGATATAGTAAGATCTGTCTATGAGCTTGGTTTGCGGATTAGAGCATCTGTTAAATTTCCCCATCAAAAAATACCAATGACAAATAAATTATTTTCAAATACATCTATACCATATAACAACTAACTCTTACCGGTAACCTATCGGTTGATTTTCCATCAAAAAGTAAGATGGTCGGAAGCAAGAGTTTTTATACGATGATGGAGATAAGTCTGGAAAAGACAGAAGTCATGTTTTGTTTTGTTTTATTTTTTATCTTTTTAATTTTAATTAAGTGAGAGAAGGGAGAGAAAATTAAATGAAATAAGTCTTGGTTTTATTTTTGGTGACCAAGAAATGGTCAAATTCACTTTAAAATATAATTAAATTAATTTGCGATCAAATTAATATTTTCAAAATTTTCTAATCTTTATAAAATACCAAAAAAAACTACATTTATCATCTACTTTAATTATATTCAAACTTTAAAGGGAAAATGCATAAGTACCGCCTCAACCTTTGTATTGCAAATCTCAGAGACACACTTATACAATACTAAGGTCATATTACCCCCTGGACTTATTTTATAAATAATTTTCTACCTCTTTTCGGCCTACGTGGCACTAGCTTGATAAAAAAATGTCAATACATGTTGGCCCCACAAGATAGTGTCACGTACGCCCAAAAGGGGTAGAAAATTATTTATAAAATAAGTTCCGGGAGTAATAGGACCTTAGTATAGTATAAATGTGTCTCTGATATTTCCACTACAAAGGTTGAGGGAGTTCTTGTGCATTTTCCCAACTTTAAAAATAGTAAAAGAAAATAGAATTTTCTCTATTCTTCTTCTTTCTTAGAAAATCTGATCATTCTCTCCCCATTATCTTCCTCCTCATCTCTAAACGTCACTCTCTCTTTCTGAAATGAAGGTCGTGTTTCGACTTAAAATTGTTAAGTCATTTTTTTGGAAAGATTTTACAAGTGCGAATAACATACTCTTGATACTAAGTTTTTTTCTTGGGTTAATGAACAAGAAGTCGTTCTATTGATGTGAAAATGAATAATGGTATAATGCTACCTATCATTTTTGTTTTTGCAAGAAAATCGGCAATCCCAAAAAAATCTTAAGTTTTAGGAAATGTATATATATCGTTGTTCTTCCGTGAAGAGTCATTTTTGTTGCTTTTGTTCTTCTTTTTGTGATCATTATGTTCATATGATTGTAGAAATATAGTCTTGTTCAACTGTCCAACATTTTGTTCATCTTGTGTCGTATGTAGCAACGTATTAGTGATATGTTCGTACATATTCCAACATAGTTATCATATGTTGGAACATGTCACCTATGTGTTAGAGCAACATAATAATCATTTGTAGTAGCAGGTTACCCATATATTGAAAAAAAAGATTCATTTGTGGCAATAAAAGATTCATCTGTGTCAACAAAAGGTACAGATGTGGCAACAAAATGTTCATCTTTGTCAACATAAGTATAAATTGCTACCCTTATTATTTTATAATCGGTCGTAAACTCTCGATTTTTTTATTTACCTTGTAGATAAAATGTCACAAGGAGCTTCATCTGTGGCCACAACTCAATCTGTTGCTAGTATTGCTTCCTCATCTAACATCAAATGTTTTCTTGTCTATGCAAAAAATGTGAGCGGCAACATGAATATTTAATTAGTCGTGTTAAAGAACTCACCAATATTTTTAATGAAATGACATAATATTGATGTCCATATATCCAAGAAGATTTCACAACCTTTGAAGTGTAGGAGCTTGAAAGAAACCAATTTTCCGATCACTATCTATAATTAGTAAAAGACAAAAATCTGTGACTACTGTTCCAGTATCTTCCTTAATCGCAAAAGTCAAGGGGAAAGAAAAAGAGGAAGAGAAAGAGAAGAAAGTCGTCGGTTCTGATGTGAGAAGCAACAATATCCATTTGAAGGTCTTAACATTGTCGAAGAGGGTCCAACTGAGGTAATGTCATTCTTCTCTCAATGGATAAATGAGGTTGTTAACAAGCATCATGCAAAAAAGTAAAATCATTTAACTATTATTATTACTTCTTGATGTCCACTAAATTTATTATTTTTAATGTCCACACAATTACATAAGAGACAAGGATGGTCACTACTTAGTCAATTGCTCAATACTTGGATTCAATCAACTTGATTTTGTAGTTGCATTTTCGAAGAAAAAGGACTGTCCTTACGTAATGTCTCAATCCAATAGGTGTAGGACTGATGAGGTAAATTCATGCCCACTTATGTTTTGATTAAGAAATGAATACATACAAATAATTGATACTAAAATACACTTGTTTATGCATTTGTGCAGCATGTGGATGTCATTTTGTACTATTTGCGGAAGAAGTCGAAGCAACAGAGTCATTCTAAATATCGATATACCACTACTAATTATTTTTTCAAAAAACAAGTTCAATGCTGTAGGATTTATGAAGAATTGTGTACCTTATTATTCGTAGTGGAAGTCGATTGCTCCAAAATCCAGCTTTGAATCACTACGAATTAAAGATTGATTCACAAACTAAATGTCTATCTTCCGACAGAAAAAGTTCTGCTTTTCTTACTTCTGGTTTGTGCTTTCTATTGTTTTTTGTTTTTCTTACGTTGTTCATTCTCTTTCCTTCTGCAAAAGAATTAATAGGGGTTTAGAAGTTTCCAGTGTATTAATTGTTCCCTCCCTTCTTTTTCAAATAAGAGATAAGTAGTTCTTATCTCTTATCAGACAATTAATCTCTTGGGGTCGGATCGGGTTAGCCACATGGGCGACCCACGACCCTAAACTCACATCTCCCACATCACACATAGTGGACAAGACCCAAGCTAATACAACATCAACTTGACACACAATTCATACAACAAATAGTTCATGCGACCTGTGAGCATCAAGAGTTTAACTTTAAGGTTTACCAAACCCCACATAAGAATTCAATCACATTTGGAAGGAATTCACTACTTATATGAGAATAGTATTACTCACAATACCCAAGACTTCATTCACTAATTCAGTAGTTACTTATATGATCCCTCATCCTCTTAAGGTAATTAACTCGAGTTCATATTTAACTTTATATACACAATTACACTCAATGCCAATATGGTTAGTGCAATAGCCGGCTTGTGTATATAAGTTTATTATTCATTTATTGTCTTTCCTTTCTACTTGAATCTATCTGCTCATATTCAACTACTTTCCTAGACATGCACTGCATTGTCGAATAATTCATGTCTATTTGTAACATGATAAAGTATCAACATCGATAGAAACTTCAAGAAACAGCAAAAGGTCAAATGGTATTTCATTGTAAAGTCATTTTAACTTTCCTGGGTCTCACATAATGAATATTCTTTCATTGACCCATTGATCGCTAGATACACGTGGTATGAAACATGTTCTACGATGTTTTCACCTTATACTAGTGTATGTGTCTCATCTTTTGGATTATCAAACATCGTACAGATCTCGGTCTAAACACCTCACGATGTTTATGTCACACCCGGGTCCTAGACCCTAGATGAGACTGATGTTGTTAACCTCTCAGAGGTCGCAAACAAGCCTCTTCTTAGCTTTCATCACAATCATACAGTTAAATTTAGCAGAAAATTTAAAACTTTTTAAATTTACTGAAGTGTCCTTAGACTTCATATAATTCTTGCATAAGAGTTATATACTAACAACTCAAACTAAACAACCATCTACTAACAGATTGAAGAATTGAAATGAAGAATTCATAATATCTTTAATAGTTGCCAAAGCGGCCTTAATACAAAAGCTTTTAACAAATGTTTGAAAGGAAACTCTAGGGACAACATCCACTAGCTATGTCTAATCTACTAAAGCTATAAGATAAAGCGTAGGCATCCTCGAACTCAAGAGGACCTACCAAAGTCTGGAGGTACTAGTCCAAACAGCTTCAACTGATGTTCAATCTTCTTCAAGGACCTGCACCTATAAAAATAGTAATTGTATATGGGTTAGTACACACTTGTACTAAGTATGGGCGTATGCACTTAAACACATAAGGACTATGCATGATCAAAGAAAGCTCTTCCTATAGCAACATGCCACTTTTGGAAAGTGAAGTAAATTCACTTTCCTAATTCATTATTTATGAATCATGCTATGAATATGACATATTTTCATGCATTTAAAGCACACAACTCATTTTCTATATGAACATAAGACCTTGGAATCATGAACATAATTTTAGAACAACTCAAGCAAAAATTAATATTTTTGCACCCCTTAGGCCGAGAGCTCCCTCTCCCAGCCTTAGTTTATTTTTCAGTCTTTTCTTCTTTTTGTTGTGTAGTTCAATGATATCCTTTGATCCTATGTTTTACTTACGAGTGCAATGATTCATTGTAGTCCCATACCTACAATGAATCAAGTAAGTAATCCAAAAGACTAAGGAAATGATTTGACGACCCTACTTATAAGTTATTCTTTCCATTCTTGTTAAATTGGGCATGAAGTCTTTATAAGCCAATCTTTATTGGCTATGCCCATTCTTTGATTATTTGCATAATATATAGATGATGGGGCATATATTCATACTCCAATTGATGAGTCATTATGTTTTGCTCCCTTTATTGGCATAAGCCAATAACTGTTAAAACTTCATTCTTATCAAATACTGATGATTTGATATACTTATGCTTTTGCTTACTTAGTTCACTTTGAACTTACATTTCTTCTTCTCTGATCTCATGTTCACTTTGAACATGCTAGGTTGACTTAGGATATTTTTTTAAGACTTCCATTGGGATCTTTCTGTGCAATGACTAAGAATGACTTACATCATTACTTAGTCCAACCTCACCCTTTGGTCATCCTATCCGAACACCCCTCATCTTCCTAGTTCTTTCTTTCTTTCTTTTTTACTTTCTTAAAGAAATCTTGAGCATTTAACCGACACATATCATGTGAGCTAACATGAAATCCAGTGTCTTCCCCACACTGAAAAGAGGTGGTTCACCGGCCAAAGTGAAACTGAATACTTCCTAGCTTTCTTAGGTGGATCCAGTAGCTAGTAACCAATGCAGGCGACATAGTTCAAATACTAGGAGAATTTGGAGACCCTTATCCACCTTGGTGGTAGTCTTATCTCATGAGGCTTACATGTGCTTGCACAAGCTCATTACTAGTCTATCGGTGATCAGCTCGATTTATTATACTTTACAACTTTTAGAGTTGACTCATACATTATGGAAGCTTGCTTCTAGTGTGAGGTATGCTTAGCTCAATGGATGACTTGTCATCCCTTTGTATACTTGATGAATGTGAACTTAAATCTTACATTATAATGGTGTTAATGAGACTTTGTCTCATGATTTTTAACACCCGCTTATGTAAGTATCTTTAACATAATTGCTTAGGTGCAAGTGAGACTTGTCTCACTTCCTTTAACACCCCATTCTAGGTCAATTTCATAACTCATAAGCTTTTAGTTATTTCATAACTCACCTTAGCTTGTTCAATGTTATTTGGTAGTCTTGTACCAATCTTTATGAAAGATATAAGGACATTATTCAATGTGCTACTATATTCACAAGTTCATTTAGATAGGGTATGTTGGGACTTGTCCCAATCATTGGCATACCCTAGGTTATGAGTTCATTGAGTTACATCTTGTCAAGTCAATCTTTAACATGTATTTGGCCTTACAATACATTGGCCATATAAGATTGATATGACTTAGTCATTAGCCAATTCTATTACATATTTTGGAAATGATATTGCTGGCCAATTTATTGGCATAAACCAAACTTTCACTAAACATTTTTCATGATATTATCACTAGCCAAGTCAATTAACTTCATGTATATACTATAGTAATCTCATCATTTTGAGCATCCAATTTTTAGCATTTGATTAACTTATAAGAACAATTCAGTGCTTAGTTTGGCCAAGCTATAAAGTTGATTTGGCATTGAAGATTCATTAATTAGCTTTGATTCTCATTCTTATTTCTTCTTGGAAACATTGCATTCCAAACACTTACAAACATATCTACTGTAAACACACAAAGTAATCGAAACTTTCATTCCTTTCAACAGTGAACTGAATTTCATAAACGACTTATAACAATTTCATCTTCTCGAACACAATTTGGCATTACAACATCTCTTATCTCATTTGATACTCTAATCATACGGATCTAACCTATAGGTCTCATTCGACATTATCAAATCATAGAAACCTACACATAATGATCAGTTAACACCACATACCAACAACATGCTCGAGATTTGCATTATACATACTACTAGAATCGGATATAGGGAGAACTAGGGAGATGAACATTTGAAACCCTAGTTTCGGTTTCTTGAATTCAAAACGTTTGAAAAGCCTCCTGGGGAAAAGAATCCAAGAGAGAAAACCCATACCTTACTGTAGAATTGAATCTACAAAGATTACCCTGTACTTTGCACGAAAAATCTTGAAGAATTGCCTTGAAATCGCCTAAGGAAAACTAAGAGTATTTTTCTATTTTTTCTTACGTTTGTTTACTGTTTTTCAATAGTGAGTTTCAACGTGAGTCTAAGTCTTAGGAACTGAGTATTGACTAATTCAACTTAGGCTAAATAACTTAATTAAATAAATCAATTTGCTAATTACCAATACGCCCCTCCTAAATTTACTAAAAATAGGAGAGCATTTAACTTAGCCAAATTCTGAAAATTTGCTAAGGGTCTCTGGTTTGACCATGAATTTAAACTAATTAATTAAGTTGATAATTTAATTAATTGACCTAGGGTAATTACTAAAGTACCCCTAAGTCACTAGGACCATAACCAACCCCTTTGGACCATCCTAGGTTAGGTACTAGGATGTTTCTTCAGTTAGATACTCGGCTAGTGTCACCTGGTTAGGTCTTAGGATTTTGGGCACACCACTTAGTTAATTTTAGTTAGTCCTAGGTTAGTTAGCTAGTTGGGTAAGTTAGTTACAGCCTAGGATTGGTTAGGAAGCTTGGACCCACGTGGCTAGACCCGAGCGTGCCAGCCCCCTAACCGCCCTAACCGAATCGGTTGGGCTTGTCGCTTGGTCCCTTGGCCGGTAGCACATGTGTTTCCGTGCACTTTCCTAATCGTGCACTCTGTAGTTGCACTTGGAAATTTCACTTCTTGTCCCAAGGATCCTCACTATGTCCTTGGTCACTACTTAATCTACATGATCATTTTAAATGATCATGTGCTATGGTACCTAGGCTTGACACTTTGATGCCTCGTACCTAATGTGTGTAGGCGATGAAACTAAAAATTTAGCTTAGGGTCTTCATTGCAGGTACAATTCCTAAACAAGCTTGGATTGGAGCATTTGAACATCAAAGTGTATTTTAAGTTACTTGTTAATACATAGAAATTGGCTAACACCCTTAAGCCAATATTCTCTAAAATGCCCAATATTGTACTCAATATTGGGCATTGGGATGCCTAGGTATCCCAATACATATTCTTAAAACCAAATAGACTCTTCACTAGACAAGTATATTTTCTGGAATGTTACAGTTTAACCCTAGTTTCTCTTTTCGAGTAATCTTTAAACTCATTTTCTTAGAGAAACATTTGTCTGGATCATAAAACAAGTCATAATTATGGTGGTGAAAATTATCTCTTCACATTCCTCGATGTAAGAGGTGATTGCTCGTGTGAGAGAGTCAATCCTGCGACTTGTTCGACACACATTATTTCTAATAAAATATTACATGCATACTACATTTTAATATAAATTCAATTGTATGTTTTATATATAGAAGATAATATTATAATAATTAATTCATTTTGCAATACTAAAATATCATCATACTTTGCGTAAACCTAGAGCCTTAACATGTTTTTCAAACAAGTCTCTAGAGAAGACCTTCATAAAAGGATCTCAGCAATCATTTCACGTGAAGGAATGTATTGCAAAGTTATTTCTCCATTTGCCACTACATCTCTCACAAATTATACTTGATGTCGATGTGTTTGGTCTTGTTGTGATACTTAAGATCCTTTGTGTATGTGATAGCTGCTTGACTATCACAATATAGAATCATGGGACCCTTAGAATTTTTTGCAATACTCAAATTCTCAAAGAATCTCTTTAACTAAACAGTTTCTTGCACTGCAAACGCACAAGCCACAAATTCAGATTCCATGGTTGCAAGTTTGATTCTTACTTTTCCATGAAATAGAACCACCATTTAGTAAGAAAGCATAACCGGATGTTGATTTTCTATCATCTCGGTGACCAACCCAATCAACATTTGTATAACCTCTTATAAATAAATCAAATCCACTATAACACAATGTATGATCTGTAGTTCCCTTCAGTTATCGGTATATTCTCTTTACTGCTTTCCAATGATCTCTCCCAAGATTGGATTGATACCTGCTAACTAGACTTACGGCATAACAAATGTCTGATAGAGTACACATTATAGCATACATCAAACTCCCGACAGCACTAGACTAAGGAACTCGAGACATGTCTTCCTTTTCTTTTTCAGTCTTTGGACACATTTCAAGGCTTAAAGTTTCACCCTTGATACAGGAGTATCCATGGATTTGCAACTATTCATTCGAAAACGTTCCAATATTTTTTTATATATAAGTTTCTTGAGATAAACTCAAAATTTCTTGGAATGATCTCCTTGGATCTTTACACCCAATATATAATCTGCTTCACCCATATCTGTCATATCAAATGATTTTGAAAGCCATGACTTGACAATTTTCACATACTCTAAATTATTTCCAGCTAATAAAATATCATCTTCGTAAAGAGAAAGAATTACAAATTTTCCATTGAAATTTTTCACATAGATGCAATGGTCTTCATCGATCACGGTGAAATCAAATGACATCACCTCCTTATGAAATATCTGGTACCATTGCCTTGAAGATTGCTTTAGGTCATAAATTGATCTTTTCAATTTACAAACTTTCTTTTCTTGTCCTTTAAACAAAACCAACTGGTTGTTCCATGTATATTTCTTTGTTTAATTCTCCATTGAGAAAAGCGTCTTCACATTCATTTGGTGTAATTCTAGATCTAAACGTACAATAGCTAAAAGTAATCATATAGATGTAAACTTCATAACTGGTGAAAAAGTTTCCTCATAGTCTATTCCAACTTCTTGAGTAAAACCTTTTGCAGTCAATCGTGCTTTATGTATTTCTATTGACCCATCCGATTTATGTTTAACTTTAAGAATATTCCCAATAGCTTTACGTTCCTTAGGAAGGTCAAATAGATCCCAGACTTTGTTGGTTTTCATGGTCTCTAATTCTTCTTTCATCGCTTTTAACCATTCTTACCTTTCAGGTCTCGATAAGGTCTCAGTTACAGAATTAGGTTCATCCAATTCTGTGGGAGACACCAGGAAAACATAATCCTCAAACTCATAAGATCGTTTAGGTACACCTTTTCTTATACTCTTACGTATTTGAAGTTCAGATTCCTCTATAGGATTTTGATATTCATAACTCCCACTCGGACAAGGAATCATTTCTTGATCCATTGATTATCAAGTATGTTTGTCAACATTACCTGATTTTCTAAATTCAACATTTCGTACAGAGGCTCAACTTCACCTATTTCACAGTTTTTGGAAAAAATATTTTTCAAAAATCTGACATCTCGTGATACAATTTCAGTAATTCTTCCATCCTCCAGTTCGTCGATGAACACATCCTTTAGAGCGTTCAAAGTACCTTATAAAGATATATTTCTTTTCTTTCGGACTTAGTTTACTAAACTCACCAAAACGATCTTTAATAACGCACAACCCTACGGTCTTAGATCATTCAGGTTTGTTTTATGACCAGTCCAAAGCTCATAAGGAGTGGAAGACACTGACTTAGACACTTTGTTCAATATGTAAGCCGCAGTCAATAATGCATCTCCCTAAAAAGAGATAGAGAAATTTGCCTGCGACATCATTGATCTTGTCATGTCTAATAATGTTCTATTCCTTCTTTAAGCCACACCATTTTGTTGAGGTGTATTAGGAGTAGTTAACTGTCTGATAATCCCTTTTCAGTACATAATTCTTCAAATTGTTTTGACAAATATTCACGTCCTCGATCGGTTCTTAAAGCTTTTATGCTTTTATCTAATTGATTTTCAACTTCATTCAAATATCTTTTAAAGCACTCAAGTGCTTCAGATTTATGAGAAATCAAATAGACATAACCAAAACACATGTAATCATCAATAAATGTAATGAAATATGTAGCACCAAACCTTGCCCTTACATTCACTGGACAACAACTATCAGAATGAATTAATTGAAGTGGAAACTCACCTTTCTTAGCCTTTCCAAATGGTTTACGTGTAAACTTTCCAGCAAGACAATTTTCACAAGTTGACATTTCTATTTTGGTGAAAGAACCTAAATGACCTTCTTTTGCCGACCTATTCATTCGATCTTGCTCTATGTAAACCTAATCTAGCATGCCATGTAATATCATCAACATCATTGTCACTTGAATAACATGTCAATAGTCATAAGTTGAAGGATTACAATCTAATACGATAAAACGGTCATAACAAAGTCCAAAACCATATAAAACATTATCTAGAGTTATTCTAACACCATTACGACTAAAAAATAAATCAAAACCAACGTCTAAAAAACAAACGCAGACTTTAAGTTTCATCGAATCTCTGGAGTATATAGGACATCATGCAACATCAAGGAATGACCACCACGCAAGTCCACTTTGCAAGTGCCTATACCTTTGACTTCAAGCCTAGCATTATTTCCTACATACATCCACCTTGATTTAGATGATACTCGACGAAACTCCACAAATGCCTCTCTATCTTGACTCATGTGGTCGGTGGATCTTGAGTCTACAATCCACATAGGATAAGATTCAGTTAGTAAAGAAGTGCTAGAAACATATGTAGCACTTAAAGATGCGTGATTTGGAAATGCTACCTTTTTGGGCTCAGTGCATTCACGAGCGAAATGCCCCAACATTTGAGAATTGTAGCACTTCATTTTGCTTCTGTCTCTCTTCTTGAAAAACCATTTACCTTTCTTGGAATTTGGTTTCTTCTTTTTCTTAGAGGGTCCTTCTCTAGTCTCTTTGTCTTTCTCATTTCTTTTCCAGTTTTTCTTGTGCTTGAAACTTGAAGATTTCGTACCACTGGACTCTTCCACAAAGGAATTAGAAGAAGCCTTAGTAGAACCAAGGTGCTCATCTTCAAGTTCAACATGACGTGCAACATCAAAAAAGTTTTGATGTTATCATTATGGGTAAAGTTAACCTTCAAATGTTCCCAATTATTGGAAAGAGACCGTATTACTGCCTGAACTTCTTGCTCATATGAAAGAACATGACCAGCACTTTTGAGTTGAGCTATCATGTTTGACATCACCCTAAAGTATTGTTTGATTTTGATCATGACGCTTTTTGTAAGTGTCAAATTTGATAGTCAACTGTCTGAGATGTGTAATAGACGTACCCCCATACGTTCCTCGCAGATGTGCCCACATAGCATGAGCAGTAGGGAATTCCTCATAATCATGTATGAGGTCATCAACTACATATTTAACTAGTATTCCACGTGCAGTGGAGTTAGCCTTTTTCCATGCTTTGTAAGCTTCAAGATTCCCTTCTATGTTGTGCAGTATTACCCTTTTCTGTTTGATTCAAAACATGATTTATACCTTCCAAAGCACTTTGCTCTTCCAGTATATACCATATTTTACGACTCTAGATGTCATAATATTATCACCGTTAAATTTTTCACCTTTGTTTAAGTCAGCAATGATACTTTTTGATGTCATATCTTATTATTGACATATAATTAGGTAAGATTTTTAACAATTATGCATGTGACATACACATTCAAGGAAATCAATTCTCGTAATAATTTTATATTTAAATATAAAATTGAAAAGACACATAAGCATCCATCATCATCTACGAATAAAATATTTAACCAAAATTTGAAACTAACTTCTTAATGTGTATTTTAATACATTGAAGACTTTAATAACAAGGATTTTTTAAGTCTAATAACATAATTTGAGAAAAACAACAAGTTACATAATTCATATCTTGAAATACAAATAAGCAATGAAATTTACAAGTAATTACAGACTAAAATCCTCCACAAGTCTTCAAGACAACAAATGTAAACCCTGAAAGGCTGACTGGGCCAATGTCATGATAAATGTCAGTCAATTTACTATCCAAGGTTCACAGAGAGCGTCTGTTAAATAAGCTAAGGCTCTCCAATCTGAAATTTCCTTATATTCAACCACTTCAGTCCATTTTATTTCAAAAAAGTGAATAAAATCACGTGCTGGCATATTAGGGGTCATCTTCAATGACTTAAACTCTTTAAATTTTCTTTCTTTTTCCCTTGAATGACCTTTAGGTTCCTTGACATATTTTATGTCGCCCTTAGGACACCAATATGTATGATTTCACACCCTCAGAAACATGTCTTACGATGACTTACTCTTCTACCTTGTCCCTTTGCTCGACTTTCAGAACTCCCACTTAGAGTAATTTGGACATGTTCCCATTAAGCCATAACTGAAATGGGAACAAAATGATAATATGGTTAATACCATTTTAATGCGACAACATATGTCACAAATTTTCGTAAAAGTTAAGGAACTGCTTAAGGACCATAAGGATTTAAATGAATTTATCGAGACCAATTTTAATGCACATATTAAAAAGAAAAATCTAGTCAAAACAATGGTCAACATTCTTTATTAAATAAATAAGATATCTCATGGCTTTATAATTTAATTATCAAAGTCAAAAAGAAAAGTCATATATTTTTTTAACAGCTCAAAATTAAATTATAGAACTGTCACAATCATTTAAATAATTTTCCTCAAAATATTGGAGTCAGAGTTACTATTAATGATCCAAGTATAAGTAAGTTTTTTTTTCATAAAAAAAACCTGTACATCTTAGTGTAAATTAATTTTAATGGTAAGTAAAATTAATATGACTTCTCTTTCATATAAATAAATATATAATTTAAGGTACATGTTCCTTCAAAAAATAAAGTATAATTGTAGTTGATCTTGTCTTTATTTACTGAAGAACAAAATAGTAATAACACCATTTTCTATTTATGTAAGGAACAACTTTGAGAAAAAAAAGACCTTTTCAAACCCAATATTTAAAAACAAAAAAAAAGTTAAAAACGTGATTGCCCACTTTTTGGGCCCTTTTCTACTATAATTAGGTCATATCTCATATAAAGAAACAAAAAAAAACTTCATAAAAAAATCTACGCATAATTATTTTTGAAGAACACCGGACATCATTCAGATATATTGGAGAGAGAAAAAAATTATCTACCCCTTGTTTTTAATTTTTCAAATACGATTTTCAACATGAATTGTTTCTACTTCTTTAGAAATTCATGAAAGAAACAAAGTAACCCCAAATTCGTGGGGATCATACAACATATCTGATTCAAAAGACACAATAATAGGTTCTACATTTTAATCAACATCTATTCTCTATGCTTTCTAACAAGTAAGTAACACTTATTTTTTATTAAGAACCTTGTTGCACAGAATTCGACAGATATTATTAACAACTATCTCATAACAACAAATTACAAACAACAATTTTCAACATAGAGCAAAATAACCTGGCTCTGATGCCATTTGTAGGATTTATAGAGAATTGTATACCTTATTATTCGTAGCGAAAGTCGATTACTCCAAAGTCCTGCTTTGAATCACTAGGAATCAAAGATTGATGCACAAACTAAATGTTTATCTTCAGACAGAAAAAGTTCATTCTTTTCTTTCTTCTAGTGTGTGTTTTCTGTTATTTTTTGTATTTGTTACGTTGTTCATCCTCTTTCCTTATGTAAAAGAAGTAATAAGGGTTGAGAAGTTTTCAGTTTATTAATCTCTTGGGTCGGGTCAGGTCAGTCCACATGGGCGACCAACGACCCTAAACTTACAAATGTTGTTCCCGAAAACGAGAATAAAATTATTGACACTATCAAAGGGTTTAGTATACTTGTTGGACTGTCTTGGTACCTCACAGATGAGATTTATGTCCATGTAAATTGCAATGGGGAGTTTTATTTGGTCTTGGTTGTAGTTGTATTTAAGGAATGAAGCATAAAGGTGTACGATTCGATGTCCTCATCTAGGAATAAAAGAAAATTGTGCATTGATATTCAAAAGTTGTCTATAATTTTGCCAAAGTACCTTGAAACCGACAAATATTTTGAGCAAAAAGACCGAATCAACAGGTCAATTCTTGAATCTTACAAGGGCAAGAACAAATCTCACTCATTCGAAGTCATACATGTTACTGATATTGCCCAACAAGTAAGTAATAGTGTGCAAGAATCACATTATTTTTTTGTTTTATCACTATCGAATGTGATGTTAATATTAGGTTTATTATGTTTTCTAATGAATTATATATCATGCAGTGATTGTGGACTTTTTGTTGCTGCATACGCTGAGTTTTTGAGTGATGGACTACAAGTACCATCTTGTGAAATTATTTCTCAATCCCTTCGCATGAGATATGATTCACTCCTATAGAATTATGAGATTTTAAAGGTTCGGAGTGGCTATGTTAGTAACAATAAAGACCCACAAACCCTTGATCTAAAAAAGCAAAGTTCATATATCCAGATGAAAATGTTATGGTTACCACCATTGATTAAATTTAGTTTTGATGGTTATGTGTACCATTGACCTTTTTGTTGATAAGTTCTAAAAAATAATTGTTGAATTATTCATTTTTGGTGATAATATCAATGATTATTATATTTTTATTTTGTTGGAACAAATATCAATTATATTGGAAAGGAACAAATGTGGTATCTGTGGCAACATATATAAAATACACAATTATCTGCATGTTCCCCAACAGAAAGGTGATATGTGGCAACATATATAACCATTGTTGTAAAAACAAAATATAATTATCTGCATGTGCCCAAACAGAAAGGAGATATGTGGAAACATATGTCACTTTGAATTGTCATATCTTGCAACATTATAATGTTAAAATTAAAAAAAAAAAAAGGTAGAAAACAACCGTACTTTTCCCTCTCCTCTATAAAAAGACGATTCATTTTCCAAATTTAATTTCCGTTTTATTATTTATTCCTTCTTCCTTTTATCTCTCTCTTCTTGTTTTTCCATTATTCTTCTTCACAATTTCAGTTGTTGTGATATTGTCTACAGCGTAAGTGTAATATGTTACGATATTTTCTACAAGAAGTCATTGTTGCCCTCATCATTCCTAATTTATCGTCGATATTCTCATGTAAAATTTATTAGGGTTTTAAAATACTTGTACTGGTATTAAATCAGGACTTTTTTAGTGATTTATCGCTTATCTGTTTGTAGGATGATTGATTTGGTTGGTTGTTATTCCTTTTGAAATATTATCTATTTTCAAAAAGCTTCAATTTGTACTTGGTTGGTTAGGGTTTAGGTAGGATTTTGTGGTTTGTTGGTTACATCATTTGTGGTATTAAATTGTATTTGGGTGATTTTTTTTTTGTTGTTGTTGTGTGTTGTGTTGTTATGTTTGGTTGTTGTTATTTTTGTTAAGAAATATTTAATTTTATGGTTGCATATAAAAATATAATGTCTCATGTCAAAAGAAATTGTATTAAAAACTGAAACAACTGACACAAAGATCCTAAAGAGGCCTAAGACTAAAACTGATAGGAAGAAGAAAAATGAAAATTCCAATTTCACTCTTCTAGAAGAACTTGCATCTGAAGCATTTTCTTCTTCTCAAGTAGAATTGGAAGTTTCTTCTTCTTAAAAAAAATCAGGAGTTTCTCAAGAACATCATGAAATTCTTCATGAAGTTTTTGTAGAGAAACAAGGACAAAACAACGGAAAATGGTCATATTTGCCCTTATACTCTTAGAAAAGGGTTATATTTACCCATTGTTATACTTTTTAGTTATATTTGCCCCTACCATCAAACTTTGAATTTATATTTATCCTTCGGGTTGTTAAGTTCCACATCACTCCCTTTTATTATCCTATATGGCTCATATGTGGCACCTACATGGATATAATCTTCTTTAATTGTATATCACCCCTCACCCCAAAGAATTGAAAGTAACCAAGTGAAAAAAAGGTTACTGTTCTTTTTCTCTAAGTAATTGTGGTGCATATGTTCCCTTTCTTACATGTAATAATTTTTCAAACTCAATTCCTGAATTCAAATCAATTTTTTACTCAAAACCCATTTTGAGATTCTCCATTTAAATTTCAATGGCACCAAAAGCAGAGAAAAAGCCAACAGAGAAGAATCCAATGGAGGAGAAAAAGGTTGAAAAAACTCCAAAAGCAGGGAAGAAATTATCAAAAGAATTAGGTTCTTCAAGGTGAATTGTTGAACACTAATGTCACTGTTCCGAATTATGTATCGCCGCTAAGATAAAATTGAAGCCATGGCATTTTTTTATTTTTATTTTTAATTTCATCAATTTTTGCCCCAAATTTGAAATTATCTTTCATATTTGATCAATCTTGTTGCTTCAAATCAGTCGTTTGGAAGTTTAATGTGTGAATCTTGGTGAAGTAATAATATGTTTTAAGTTATTTGTTGCTTTAATTGCCTATTATCCTATTAATTATATTTGATTATGTTGTTGACTTTTATTTATCTTTTTCTTAATTTGTAGTCCACGACAAAGAAATCAATTTCGAGAGATAATTGGGTGAAGAGGCTTAATACAAATAGATTGGTAATCAATTTTCTAGTTAGATAGGGTTATGTAGAAGCTGCAGATTCTGTTTAAACGCTTGGATGATCAAATTCTTGAAAATAATTGAAAAATATTTTTTCACTTGATTTCTTTCAATTTTGATGGGGTGCGGGATAATAATTAAAATTAGAAAAGATTATATCCATGTAGGAGTCACGTAGGATAATAAAGAGGGGGTGATGTGGAACTTAACAACTAAAAAGGTAAATATGACCCAGAGTTGGATGGTACAGACAAATATAACCAAATAGTATAACGAAGGGTAAATACAACTCTTTTCTAAAAGTATAAGGGCAAATATGACCCTCTTCCGACAAAACAAATTAGGATGATGACGATAGAAAAGATAAAAATGAAGTTGATGATGATGAAGAAAGAGAAGAAGAAAAAGAACAAGTTGAGGAAGAAGAGAAAAAAAGTTCAGGAAGAAGAAGAGAAAAAAAAGTTGAGGAAGAAGAAGGAAAAAAAAGAAGTTAAGGAAGATAAAGGAAAAAAACTAAGAAGTTAAGGAAGAAGAAGAAAAACAAATGAAGTTGAGGATGATGGGATCAAAATTGTCAATGCACACACTTTTTTTGTGCATAATCAACATAATGCTACTGGTGATAGCATTGTAAAGTCAGTCATGAGAAAATATTTCGACCCTTCAGGACCATACACATGGAGAATTATTTGAAAATATTTTTTTGAAATAGTTGTTTTGGTCAATATCTTGATTTGTCAATGAAAAATAATGCACGTTTTCAAATGAGCATTGTCTATGAACTTCTGAAAAGAAGGTTCATTTTTTAGAATCATGAAAAGAAGGATGATGTGTTGATTAATTATTGTGGCATGCCACTCTTTTTTTTGCAAAAGAGACTTTCTCATAGTTACAATGTTAAAATGTCAATTCTCCTTCTAAACCAATCCTTGTTTTCACAGTAAAAAACAACCACGAAGACGAAAGAAAAGAGAAGCACAAACAAGTAAGGAACAATCAACAAATGAGCACGACTTGGTGTCTCTTGTTGACCCAAACTTCAAAAATCACCAATTGATATATCTGTTGAATGACAAGGATACATCAAAGAAGCACAAGAAGTCATTATGCTTACTTTGTTTTGTACATGATGTACTTATGTCCAAAGATGTCAACATAACATATCCCTTAAATAGGTGAAGTTATCTGAGGATATTGAGGCTTTCAACAACTATCCTTGGGGTTATAACAACTACATAGTAACTGTCAAATATTTGCTGGCTCCTTTATCTCCAAATATCAATAACGTATTTGGCTTTTCATGAAATTTCATGGTAAACATAAATGTTCTTAATCTTTTTATATTTTGTTGAATAATTCAACATTTGATTTGTGACATGTTTTCTTGATTTATAGACTTGGGTATTTGAAGTAATTTCTTATTTGAGGCATCAAGTATCTGCTAAAGAAGAGATTTCATCTCCAAGGATATTGAGATAGTTGACAACAAAAAATATCAAAAATCCTCCAGATCCTTTTAAACCATCCTCATGATGTAGTAAATTGTTACATTAGAAATTTGAAATTGTCATATGTGTCGTATGTTGCTGCATAGTCATTTGTTGTTGCAAATGCCCCATATGTTGCAAATTATGCCTTATCTGAAGCAATATTTTACCCATCTTTAATAACATGTGACCCAAATATTGCTATAGATGACTTATATGTTGCTACAAATGAGGCATCTGTTGCAACATGTGACACAAATATTGATTCAGATGCCCATATATTTCACACATCACTCATATGTAGCAATATATGACCCCATATTTTACAACATCTAACCCAAATATTCCTACATATGACTCATTTTATAATATTCCTAAAGATATGATACTAAAATTTATTTGAGTTATTCTCAATCTTCTTTATCTCTACAGATTAAAAATTATTATATATCATTTAATTATTCCAGAATTATGAGGGTCAACAATGCTAACTAAAGATTTTAAGATAGATTTGTGTAAAATTGGTTAGACGAGCCTTGAACATTGGGTGTGCTTAGGGCGTATAATCGGGCACTAAGGACGTAAGTCTTACAGAACTATGCCCCGCACTTGAGTCTCAGGACATTTTGCTAGAGTCCCGTCCTAGGGAGAGCCCCGAGGCGAGTCCCAACAGACTTTTTTAAAGCATTGGGTTATACATATGTTGCAACATATTACAAATCTGTTGAAATTTCTATTGCAAAATTCAATATTTTATCCAATAAAATGTACATCTGTTGCCACAGATGACAATTTGATGGATGGGTTAATCAATAAATTAATAATCTAGCATTGAAAAGTGTTAAACTAAACCATATTTTAGTACTTTGGACCATAATTACGCAATAAAAAAATCCTATAACACTTTGAATAACGATTTTTAGTAGTGTTATTTATATAACTATCATATGGAATTGACATTGTATGATAAACTAGTGGTATAATAGTATTTGTACAAATAATTGATAGAATTGATGAAGGTTGTTGTACTAGACTCGGTATCCACGAGACACAGAAGACTAATAAGCAGGCGCATCACATATGATAATACTCAGTCTAGGGGCACACTGTAAGAAACAAAATCTTGACAAAAGAAGGATCTCTTTCACATGAAAGAATAATTTGATACTTGGACATGTTATAAAACTATATATTAGTGCTACATGTTGTATTAGGTCACAATTGAATTAAATCAATACAAAAATCCACAAGTTAGGTTATACATATGTTGCAACATATGACAGATCTATTGCAATTTCTGTTTCAAAATTCAACATTTTATCCAACAAAATGTGCATATATTGCCACATGTGACAATTTAATGGATGGGTTAATCGATAAATTAAGCAATTTAATAATGAAAATAATCAAATTGAACCATATTTTGTACTTTGAACTATAATAAAAAGATGTTATACACTTCGAACAACGCTTTCCAACTATGTTATATAACTAACCAAGGGTTAATCGATAAATTAAGCAATTTAATAATGAAAATAATCAAATTGAACCATATTTTTGTACTTTGAACCATAATAGAAAGATGTTATACACTTCGAACAACGCTTTCCAATTATGTTATATAACTAAGCAATACCCAATAGAATATACAAAATGTCAAATTGGACCATTTGTTGCCACATTTTAATTAGCCAATACCCAACAGAATGTACATATGTTGCCACATATTACCCAAAATACATGTGTTGCCACATTTTAATTGAATTAATACCACATAGTGGTATAAGTTAAAAGTCTAATTACATAATCTAGTTCTATTACAACGAATATTATCTTCATTGTCACTTTACTTGGAACAATCATTTTTGCGAAGGCTTTCCTCATGTTGATGAACAATACAACTGTTTTATTTGTGGAAATATTATTTAATTTTGTTTAGAGTTGCCACATAATTTTTAAGAAAAATCAAGAAAGCTATTTTTTCCAATCGACTAAACAGGAAATCAATTGAAAAGAGTTTTTAAGGGGTTCGAGGTTTTAATTAGTGTTTTAGGAAGGTTTTTAAGACATCTAAAACACTCTTACTTGTGATTATCTGACAACTAATTTGTTTAGCTTAAAATAACTTTAACTTAATTTGAATATATTTAGAATTCTTTAAAATATGAAAAATCAACCTATTATATATCTAAGTGATCTTGTTTAACTCGCAAGATTTATTTATTATTATTTTTAAAGTCAATTTAAAGACAATCGATTTAGTTTAAACATTTAAAACATGACAACGTCTTGCGGAGATTTGAATCTTTCGACCCTAAAACTAATGAAATATATGCAACAAATCAATATGCGGTAAAGTAAGAAAGAGAGAGAGAGAGTTGGGTCCAAATCCGATTTCTGTCCGCCTGGACCGGTATTTGGACCCTATTCCATTTTAGGTCTTAGGCCCATAACGAGTTGTACCTGACCTAAACATCTAGCAAAATAATAATGATAAAAAAAAAGAATATAAGGGCTTAGGCCCAAAATAACAAAATACAACTATAAAAATGAAATTGGGCCTTTTGGCCTAATTCTTCCTTTAAATCTTTAGTCTACTCCGTATTTGACTCTGGGAACTATCATCGAATTTAGTTGCTAGGGATTTGGAAATGAAGGTTTGGACCTTTGTGGCTCGATGAGAGAATGCAAGGAGGGGCAATGGATTCAAATGGACTCGAGAGGAGTTCACAAAAAAGAAATTGTGTTAGTAAAATTGAATTACGATAACTAAAGAAAGAAATACACCTAATGGATTATACTATTTACTCAGTCAAATAAATAAACCAAACAGAAAAGAGAATCACACCAAGACCAATGCATTGGATGCACAAGTGATAGATGTGTCATAAGGAGAAAAAAATAATAGACGTAACACACGAAGTGCTTTTCCCATAATGAAAACAACTAGCGACAAGCCTCGTGTAATAGGACAAATATTTCATGACATGAATAAAATGACGAATGGAAAATTTATGCCATTATGCTTAAGATGCAACTCAAACTAAGCAAAGGTAACAATGAATCCATGCGTTAATAGAGCGAGTTTTGAGCATTCTGGAGAAAGATCCAAAGCAGTAAACAAAATAAACATCATATGACACTACTTGCAGAAAAATTAGATATGAATAAGAGAAGAAATTTTGGCATTTTCTCACAACTTCGAATTAAAAAAAAACAGGTTCGAACAAGAAAACATATAATCAATCAATTTAAAGCTTAAACAACATATGTACATGACTGTATTCACTTACCACTCTATTTAGAGCTGAAATAATATGTCTAACGATGCGAGAGGAACATTATACTTTTTGGCATCCTAACAGATTGACCATTGAAGCTCAACATTACCCGAACTACTTGGATCATAAACATAGAAAAGATAAGGCCATGAAACTAATGGAGAAGACTTACTTTAACGAAAGGAAAACAACTTACGCTACAAGATTCGACACTATGGTAACTGACCAAACATAAAATAATAAAAATATGCATTTCCATAATTATCAAGCAACAAAGAAGTGACATAGACAGTCTAACAATGCAACTTTCAAAAGAGGCATGTCTAGCCTAAACAACGAGCAACAAACCAATTAAGAGTTTTCACCAAATCAAACATGGAACTAAATGCTTTCAGATTTTTGTATCTGTTATTATTATTATTATTATTCTTTTCAGTCCCCCCAAAAAAACTTCTTCCTCTTAAAACAAAAAGGGAGCTTATAAAAGGGGGAACTAGGGCTACAGATTTTGAGAGGGAAAGATGAAAAAAATTTGGATAAGAACAAAGGCCCCATCCCCAATTCAAAATTCAAAAACTTTCATAAAACAAGGCTGATCACTTTTCTGAAGCTTTCACCCTATTCCGTAAGAGTAAAGAAGTACGAACGGATGGATCGATCTCCGTGTCCTTGGCGGAGCTACGTGGTGCGATCTCACGTTGGGGAGGACGGTTTCGCGGATGGCAAGTCAAATTTCAAGGCGTCCTACCTGCTTTACTGTATGAGCATAGAAGACGACCATAGTCATGCGATGTTAGTCGCATCTCGTTCGCTGTTTTTGCTGGAGTGACATTTTTCTACGTTTTCGCAGTGCATGGACTGGGTTCATTGCGAGGAAGGAGAAGAAGTGGGGCGGGGCGGCTTATTGTTGTACTGCTGATGGTTGCTAGGGTCATTTGGAATGTGTTATGTTTTAAGGGATTTGGGCTTTTGACATTGCTGATGGTATTGATTATTGAAGAGTAATGTTGAAATAAGTTTCTAGTGCGCTGAGTTGGCAGGCTAGGAATTGCAGGGTAAAAGGCCCAAAAATGGGTCTTAAAATTTTCCAAGTCAAAAGCCAAAAGTTGGGTTAGATTTGTAATTGGAGAGATGGCCAAAGGAATTACGGTCATAGCCAAATTGAATTAATGAGTGAAATTGGCTAACAGTTAAGTAAGATGAATTAATATAAATTAATTAACGAGCTTCTTTATTTTAACAAAATAAAATAATTTACTTAAATCTAAACTGACAACTCAAAATTATAACCCTAATTTAAAGTAAACTAATTTAATAAAATGCTTGCTAAAATTAAAATCTTTTGTGAGATGATTTTTAAAATGTTTATAAATATACTAATTATATACATAATTATGTAAAACATATATATTATCTAAAACTTATAAAAAGTGATGAGATTAATTTAAAATAACTTTAAAACATTTTAAACTTTATAAAATCTAATTATTTCAAATCATTTAGAATTAAGAAGCACGTTATTTAATTCTTATCGGGAAGGGTCAAAATTGGGTGTCAACAACTGTCCCTCGTTTACTTGGATTGATGAAAGAAATTCGAGGAAAAAGAATTTGACAAATCCAATTTTGACCAACCACGTCTTCAATTTTTGAAAAAGGGATTGGTACGGACTTTAGGAATTATGGCCGAACCCTAGAAATATGTTTCCTACATATCTCAGGCTATATGAGAATTCAGGCACTTGTAGTTCTATACGCTTGATTTGACGCATGATTTAAAGGAAATCAAAAGCCACCCCGATATCGAATTATGAAGGAACCAGAACTCTTGAGAATAAGATGTAAAGCGAGTGTTGGAATACAACCGAATTTTCAATATTGAGCCCGCCTACATATCCCTCATCATAGGAAATCAAGCTTCTTGTAGTTCGACTCAATCGGTTGAAAAAGAAATCTACTATGCTGGATAACCTTCGATCTGGAAGATTGACAAATAAATCAAGTAAAAAAAAAATTAAAACCTCTTAGCCATGAATGTGGCATGTGATACGCTCAAATTTACTTCTCGAAAAGAAGTATAAGCGGTCATATCAAGTAAAGAACCCAACTATGAGGTTGGGGTCAATCCCACGAGGAAAATGATTTAGACTTAACTTTAACCTACAATTACTTCTATTTAATCAAGTCCTTTCCGAAAACAGGTAATAAAAAGGGGGGTTTAAATAACAAAAGGAAATAAATATTTCTAAGTAAACAAGTAGCAAGTATGAATATTTGATATTTATCAAGTGATGAGAGTAACTAGGGCATAAGTGTTCCCAATAGGTTCATAACGCAGTAATTCTAGCTATAACAATCCTTTCCTAGTATATCCATGCAAAGTGATAAGTTATGTATCCCTAATTCCTTGATCCGACAACTAGAGAATTTCACTCCACACCTTGGTCCGGCTACGTGTGTATGCTTTACTAAACCTTACTTTTACCTCATATTAAGCATCATAATCGATGTATGACTTAGTTGTTACTTCGCACCAATCGACACTAGCCTATTATATAGTGTATACTAAATCTACGTTAATAATTCTTTTCTTATTATCTACCTCCTTGATCCGGCAAGTACCAACAAGGCGAGTTCTAACGCGTGCACTCGTTAAAAAGACTTCTAAACAAAAGAATTATCAATACATGCAAGACACTATTCTAGAATTGTTATTTTAGCTAGTTTTTACCTTGTTATTTACCCATGGTTCCCACAACCCTAGTTATGGATTTAGTTACCCATGTTAACAATCACACAATTCATATTGATTAGACAAGAATTCATGTACTTACTTTGATGAGATTGACGAAAATCCAGAAAATTACTTGAATAACTCAAAGTCTTGCAACAAACGATTCCGGAAAGTAGAATATTTCCCAAAATCTCAAGTTCAACAACTAGGATAATAAAACTGAAAATACCAAAGAGTCTAACTCCAAAAACGAGGTTTTTACAAGTATTTATAATAAAGAAGTCCTAACATAAAAATGAAATCTATTTAAGGAAAATCTGCCCAAAAACGCGTCTGAGTCGACGACCGGACCGACAGACCGTCGAGGCCACGACAGACCGTCGAGGCCTCCCGTCGTTCCACACTTAGAATCTTTTCAACTGCTTTCTTCTCCAAATCATTGTTACCATCGACGGACCAGGATGACGGTCCGTTGAGTGCACGATGGTCCGTTGATGGCTTCCGTTTCTCCATACTTAAAATCTTTTCAAGACGGGTACTGGGGCTACTTTCTGTTAGCAATGACGGATGTGCAGGACGGTCCGTCGTGGAGATGACGGTCCGTCGATAGCTTTCGTAGCCCCACACTTGGTCAGAATTCCCCGATCTTCCTTCAGCAGCATTTTCTTCAGACGACGGTTGCCACCTACGGACCGTCGATGGCTCCGTAGGTCATCACTTCTGCAATTTCAGCACAGTTCTTCCGCGTTTTCATTCTGGACAGTTTTCCTGCAAACAAAGAGAAAAATACATTAAAACTACTACAAAAAGGCCTTAGACACACACTAAACTTAAGGAAAAAGCATTGAAAGTGTCGTGAAACCATGGTACATCCACATGCTTCACACCCTTAAATAAGAACTTGCACAAACATAGTTTCCAAAGCTCTTAGAGCATTGTCACTCAGATTGGAAATCCGCTCCCGGTGAACAACAAGAATTTTCCGAATGCAAAACCGAAACCAAACACCCTAAGAAAAACCCACATGCCTTCTGATAGGGGTGTGGTTTGATTGTGGTGAAAGTCGCTCCTTAGCTCGCGTCCTAAGAGTTTGATACTCCTCTTCGGACTATGTCCCAGTTTGCTGCTAAGAAAATATTTCACGTTGTGTTGCATCCTTGTTGATGTAGTTCGCACGATGCTTTTTAGTTACTCTTGATGTGAAAGATGTCACATAAGTATGTTCAGTATATGCTTGCACACTCAAAGTAAATAGTAGTAGACATAGTGTCGTTTTAGCTAGCGGTTTGAGTGAAAAAATTAAGAAAGATTATTCATATAACAAATGAGTATATCTTAATGGATAAGAATAAACAATTTTTCCAATTAAATGAGCAAATAAAGAAGTATTATGAACAAAAGATAATGGATACCGCTTTTGAACACAATATGTCCATTACAACTCATGATTTGCTGAGAATTTGGAGATGCTATTGCTTGTTTTTTGCATGGCAAACTCCGGTGATCTCTTCAACGAGCTAGATGTCTCAATAATTATCCAACTGTAACGAAGTGGATGGATTGATGATTATCCAACTATAACGAGATGGATGGCCTGATAATGTTCCAACTGTAATGAGGTGCATGACTCGTTGGATATTTGCTACTAAAAAAAGTTCCAAGTTGTGCTGCATCTTTTCTGATGTCGTCTGCACCTGTGGCTTGATTTGAGAATTCATCCTCTGGGAGGATCTCGACAAAGAATGAAATGAACTTGTTAGCAGAAACTGTAATTTAAATAGAGATTTCATATGCTTTATCATACTCAGAAAATGTTTTGACATCACCTCTGTCAGTTTTGACGCAGTAGATGATGACTTGATATGATGTAAAAAATGATGTTGAATAGAAAGATGATGATCCATTAGTAGTATAATGTTGCTACATGATAGGATGATGATTCTTCATTGATGATCCATTGATAGGATGATGATGATCCATTGGCAAGATGTTGCTGATGCTCCATTGATAGGATGATAAGATGATGATGCTTCGTTGATGATCCATTGGTAGGATGATATTGATCCATTGGCAGGATGATGATGATGATCATTGTAGGATGATGATTCTTCATTGATGATCCGTTGATAGGATGATGTTGATTGATTCATTGGCAGGATGATGATATTCCATCGATGAAATGACGGTGATGTCCTTCTGGATGGTGTTATTATCTCATTTGACAATACTTGTAGAAATGTCCCTCTAGGAGGGTCTCACATTGCCACGCCTGATATCGACGCGATTTGTGAATTTTCTTCAAATGTTCTTGATGCTAAAAATATAATTGGATGTCATCATAGATGCTTCTACATGTTGAGAGTTATGATTTCACTTGTTCATATTTGAATATTTGCACTCAGTTATAGCTCATGCTTTGCTGGAAATTTGAATGAGGTGTTGTTGCTTGTATTTTGAACTTTTCTTTTTGTTCTGAAAACTTTAATGACCTTCCTGCATCCATAGAAAAATCTATCAATTTTGAGAAGCTCCTTTCCCTTTTTACTTCTCCATATTCGTTGAATGGAGAAATATGAGAACTCGAGGATATCTCATAAACCTGCATCCACAGAACAATTGTTAGTTTTTAAACAAACTAATCTGTGTTGACTTCTTCAAACACTTGCTCTTTGGTTTGCTATCTTTAGTTGATTGCACCCATCTCTTGCTTCTCGATGGACAAGGCAAAATATTTATGCAAAATATTTGAAATAAATAGATAAAATCCTTAAGAACAAAAGTTTCAAAAAGCTGTAATTGAAAAAGGTCATTGCCAAGCATCATGTCACGTCAAGCTTGATGAACACATTTGGGGTGGATATATCGAGATCTATCAGACAACTTGTCGGAAAGATTCTGAAGATTGTTAAAGTTTTGGCGATATAAATCTTGAAATGTCAAGGATTGTTAAAGTTTACTTCTGATCTTTAAAAACATTGTTTGGGATCATTTGAAGTTACTTCTGAACTCCTGATCTGCTGAAGTTATTCACATCTATCTTAAATCTCTCATGCAGCCAAGATGAAAATTTTTGAGGTCATCCTCAAAAATTTCTATCCCATTTAACTGTCTTGGTGTATCTTGAACTGTTGGTGACAAAAATTCAAAAATTCTTTCCCGGTTACGATTCTCAACATAACTTCAGTCTTGACTTGTTGGGGAGATCTTCTTCTTTAGAATATTTGAGTCCCTCTAAAAATTATGTCTCAGTTTCTATTGTAAAGAAAACAGAAATCTTACGGGAGATATGACCAAACCATTATGGAGCCTCCGTATTCCATTGAGGCAGGAATCAGGTCAAACGTAGTTACCCTCTCGAGGATTAACAAAACTAAGAAATTTATGAAGAAACTGACATAGGCCGACATAGGCCGCCTACGTATCTCGTTCTTGAGAATTCAGGTCGAACGTAGTTCAAGTACAAAATGAAACATTAAAAGGGGACAAAGGAGTGACCGAGGCCGACATAGGCTGCCTACATATCTCATTTTTGAGAATTCAAGTCAGACGTAGTTCATTACAAGAAATAATTTTCTAACTATAAAATATAAGACGATTACAAACAAACGATATGATTATAAGGATAGAAATAAAAGTCACTCTAAAACTTCAAATATAGCAGCTCTTGATAGCATCTGAGTCGATTGACAACTTGATATGACTATCTATGTTCCACCACGACTTGTGATCAAATAAGTGCATTTGAGTTTTTTTCTGAGTAAACTACTGAGTTCTCTTTCTGAGCTTCTCTTTGATGGACCCTGATTATGACTTATTTGACATAGTCATTCTTTTGTAGATTTACAGGCTTTGTCGCATCCAGATTCGAATTACCTTGAGTCTCAAATTGTTTCAAATCATTGACAAAGTGTTTGAATATTATGACCTCCTCATCATACTCTTCAAACTCATCTCATCTACATCATCATGTTCATTCAGCTTGTGACATGACGTGATATTGACAGGTTTTTAAAAATTATATAATTTTGTTTTACTGAAACAAAAACAAATAAATTAAATTTTCGCAATAGGAGAGGCTTTCATTGAAAGTAGGGAAATACGAACTTTGGCCATGACCATGAGTCATTTTTCCTTTTTTTAAAACATTACGAGGGAACTTAAAACATAAAAAAGTAAAGTTGCATAAAGGGTGGGTCCCGAGCCTCATTCGAACTACCACCAATTTTGAGAATAACATAAGATTCTTCTTTGTCTATCTAGTTGAGCAAAAGATAAAGAGAGGAGTATAAGTCCAATTGACAACTTGTTCCATCGGATCAGCGTCTCGTATGCCTGGTGTCTCGATCATTTTCTTGGGCGCAGCATCACCTTCTTCCAAAAGATTCCCCATTCCTTCTCCAAGATCGTAATCATTGGCATATTCCTCTACCATAAAAGATTGACATAAATGAGGCAAAGACTTTGGTGGAACATGATTAATCCCCTTCTTTTTCGGACCCTCTCTTGACATAGAAGCAAAAGGTTGACGGAGTGTCATGCTCGTAAAATCGAGTTTCTCAATTATGCTCGGAGAACCTACAATTTTCTCAAAGTTGTCAGGACCAGTTGGAACTATCGCCTTTACCATGCATAACTCATTCTCCATCTCTATCATATTGATATTAGTACCTCTATAGTTCAACCGAGGATTACTATTGACGTTAGGTACAACAATCTTAATCACATTCTGCTCAATCAAGTCCTAGATCTTGTATTTTCAATTGATATGATCTTCAGTATCATACCCAATACTATTGAATAATATGCACACATTCAATCGTGTCAGTAAAATTGGGAGCTAGTATCAACAGTCTTGGGCGCAATTAGATGGATAATACCTGCCGCACTCAATTGCTCAAATAAATTCGTCCAACTTTCAATGAGTGGTATAAAATTCCAAGCAGGTTTCTTCTCGAATCTCGGACGAGGAGAATCATAATGACTTGCTGAGGGGGAGGCATTTGAAGATAATTTGGGGCGTTTTGACGGAAAGGTGCTTGAGACTTTGGGTCAATCATGTTAATAGTAAATCCTCCACGATTCAACAATGAATAACCATCGGCATTGGAAGTGAGAATTTGAAGAGTGACAATTCTTTGATAAATCAAGTCTTGTATTTTATGCTTAAAGTTGATGCAATCTTCAGTGGTATGTCCAGCACCTTCTGAATGGTTAGTGCAATGAAGATCATGCCTATAAAGTCTGGAATTGACATTGACATTTTTGGGTCAATTGTTTGTACAAGACCAGCTACTTTCAACCTCTCAAAAAGTTGGGTTCGACTTTCAGCCAAAGAGTAAAGACTCGAGAAGGTTTCTTCAAAAATTTCTGACAAGAAAGATTATAATCATTTCATTCAAATTGAGGTACTTGGCGGTGACTTGGAGGATTATGGCGATTAGGTGTTGGTGTTTGGAAATTTGAGTATTGTAAAGCTCGATAGCTATAATGGGCATTTGGGTAATTTGGCAATGCAGCTTGGAAACTTGATTGAACATTTGGATAATTTTGTATTGGAGCTTGGCAATTTAGATAATATGGTGGTAGAGCTTGGTAGTTTGGTTGGATGGGGTGAGGATTTTGTGGAGATAAAGGGTAGGTTTTGGTAAGTAAAGGCTTTCGAACATTGAGAGTGGCATGCCTTTTTGACTTCTGACTCGATTCAAATGAGATAGAGGAGACATTTTCCCTTTTCCTCCTTAATGGTCCTAAGGATTCATCTTGGGGATTCATTCAGATGATTTTTCCGGTCCTGAGGCCATCTTTAATAGTTTTTCCAATTTTGACTATCTCACTGAACTTTCCTCCTAGGATGAGTAACATTCTATTATAGTACTTCGGCTCTTGAATGTGCACAAAGACTTCAATAATTTATTTTTCAGTTACGGGAGGCCTAACCCTTGCGGCTTCTCTTCTCCAATGATAGGCATACTCTCGACAGATTTCATTAGAATTTTGTTTGATTCTCTCCAAAGAGTATCAATCGGGAATGAATTCTACATTATAACCAAACCTTTCAATAAAGTCTTTAGCCAGAGCGTTCAAACTTGGCCACTTCTTGATTTCTTTAGAAATAAACCATTCCAAAGCTTTTCCTCTCAGACTTCTACTAAAAAATCACATAAACAAAGCTTTATATTTTCCTACTCCAATAAGTTGATCACAATAAGCCCTCAAATGAGTCAAACGATTTTCAACTCCACTAAAAGTGTCAAATTTTGGTACTTTAAAACCTTTTGGAAGTTCCAAATGTGGATGGCGACACAAAACTTCGTAATTCAACCCCACAATGTCCGGGGTGTATTGGAAGTCCTTCATTGCATTCATGACTTCCTCTCTGATTCTTTGTGCAACCTTTCCTTTCATGATCATCCACTCATTCTCCTTTTACCAGAATGTTCGAGTTAAAAATGTGTGGTAAGAGGAGGGTACAATTCAGGCGATATTGGAAGATGAAATGCGGTTTTTAGAGGTATGGGTTGAGTGGTAGGTGGTTTTTGAGCAATTTGAGTAGGAATTTGAAGACTAAGAGGAAAATTCTGGAGAAAGTTGGTATCTGTATTTTGATAAGTAGGTGACTTTTGGTGTGAGGAGTTAGCATGATTTTGGTTAGGGGTGGTTAAGTCAATGATGGTAGGCTTTGGATCCGAAGTAGGAAAATGGAGTGGAGGTCTTTCGTCGTGTGAAGTAGGAATGTTGGCTATAATAGCCAAATTCGTCAAATCTCGGGTCTTATCCATCTCGGCCCTCATTTATTAATTTTTAGAACAATTGTGCAATCAACTTATTCTGTTCAGCAATGATAGGATCATTCACAGTAATTTCAGTCAAGTCAGTATTCTCAACATTTTTAACCACTTTTTCTTTGCCTTTAGACAAACATTGGTCGGAGAAGGAATCTTTAGGATCTTTAGACTTTGTGAAATATAGATGTTCTGCCATTTTCTCAAGACAGATCAGTTTTGAGTACCTAACAAAGTAAAACCACTCAAAGGCAAATGTGTTAGTTTGTGTTCAGGATAAGAAATGCAAGATATCACATAGATAGCATGTAAACACATAAAAGTTGCTTTGTTTGAGGACATGCTAACCCACGAGTAAATGGGAGACTGATTTTTGGACAAGCAGAAATTTGCTCGTTTTAATTTGAGACTATCTCAGAAAGGTTAAATTGCGTCGAGATATGGTCTTCTTTCTGCATCTTTCGACATCCATGGATATGGACTTCACATTTCTTGGCAGAATGAAAGGGGAGAATGAAAAATTTGAAAGATAGGGGTTGGGCCTTGAAAGGCTGCCTGCGTATCTCGCGAGGAGAATTCAGGCCCTACGTAGTTCAAATACAAAGTAAAGACTTGGTTTTATTCATTCATTCTCAATGATTACATGGAAAGTGAAAAACAAACAATAAAGCTCCTAAAATATAAAGGTGGCTCCATCTCGGCCATTCTTCCTCTTGCCTCTGCATTAGTCACGGGGGATAAACTCAACTTGAATCTTTCCTATATTGACGAGGGATTCCATGTTGTAGCAAAACCTGAGGCACCTTCCGATGCTGCAATCTGTAGCATCATGATAAGGACAGGGCTTCCAGATTTACATCCCAACAGGATCGAACGCTCCATCATCCTCTCAGATAGAGGCTAAGACCCCATTTTGAACCAAGTCACTATAGATATGCAACAATGTCTTTTTGAATGGTGTGAAATAGTGACAATGAAATTGGGTGTGCTTATTGACGGGCACATTGGGATCCGACTGGTCGTATGTAAGTACATTGTGTTCACCCTACATGTGCGGGATCTTCCCATAGTTAATCAGATTGCAGATTCTTACCTTAAGTTACGAACATTTCTCTATAGTGTGTCGTCGTAGGTTCGGGTGGAAGACACACATCTTCTGAGCGTTTTCATGCCTAAACTCCAAAGATATTCCCTCATGAGGCTTCAATATGTGTGAGACCCTAAGATGCTCGTACAATAGCGCGCACTGCATTACCCTTGGCCCCTCACTATGTGTCCGCTCATAAGCCGAGAGAGTGATCCATTTGTCTCCCCCTTTTAGACATCCCAGGAAAGAGAGCATGTAGACAATTTCCTCATCTATATCTTCCTGAGTTTCTCCAGGGTGAGTGTCTTCGGGACCGCTATTAGCTTCTTGATTGAAGACACAGTGTTTCCCGCGTATCTTTTGAAGCCTCCTAGTCGTAACCTCCGTCTCTTTGTCCACGATGGCGCTTTTTGCCATCCTAGCTTCCAAATCCTCATTTAGAATCGCAATTACGGCTTTGAAGATTGGTGTGGCGATTTCAACTTTGATTCATCTTTCTCTAATTTCTCGAATCTCCTGCGTAATCCGTTGCATTTTCCTCTGCAATTCCTCTCTAGTAGGTTCCACCTCGGCATTCTTACCTTTTTCCATAGCTGCGAATTTATCTTTCTTGAGATTATAGAGTAATGTTTTAGGATTTGATGGTAGGATTTTTATTTTTGGCTGAGAAGCTCAAGACTCATGGACCTTTGGTCGGATAATTTTGGGGTAGTGACTTGAATACATTTTCCAGAAATTTGAAAAGGAGTGGGTTAGCAAAGTCCTCATCCAAAGCAACATATCACATAAACAGTTAAAGCACATATATCGCGTCCTAAACATATATGTGGCCCTTTTGTGCCAAGGGTAGGCCTAGCGATTTGAAGGATGTATTGCGCCATTTAAATCAAATTGTTGCACCCCCCAAAGATAAGATTCACAAATAATTAGAGAATTCATTACAGAGTTTAACAAAAGGGATACATCTTGCAGGAAAGAGAATAAATTGCAAATACAATAAAAATCAATCCCACACAGGGGAATAAGATAACTAGAAAGCTGAAGGTCCTGCCCCTCCATACACGAAGAAGGTTTGGTGTCTTGGTGACCATTTGGAAACTAGAATTGTTTTGCCATCTAAAAGAAAAAATTAGATGCCCCCCCCAAGACACAATAATCCGGCAAACAACGCATACATCCTTCAAACACATATAAGCATGATTGTCCGTTCGGGCCGTGGGACTTTTGGACTCAAGGTGGTCTCTCTAATGGGCCGAACACGCCTTAGGTGTTGAGTCATCTTAGGTCAATGCGCTAAATTTCGGGATTTGGCTTTGATTTATCCTAGTTTGACTAAGAATGGGTTTTGTTTATAGTGGATAGGTGACCCAAGCGGCCTACTTAAGTTGGGACAGTTAACGACCATTGACTATCATGTAGCCAACTACATTCGTCATGGTGCCCCAAGAACAATTTTGGTTAACAAACGACTGCAAACCTGTATAATCGCCATTTAAGTGATAAACAAAACAATTGTCGTTTGACGGAATATGTTATGAAATGAATGCAACAGTTTAATAATATGATAAACAAAGTGAGTAGACAGTTAATTACACATAGCCAAACAAGTTAGTTTTAAGGTTAGAACCATTCAAATCTCCAGCGCAGTCGCCATTATGTTTTATTTGGAAAAAAAATATTTAATTTTGTTTAGAGTCGCCACTTAATTTTTAAGAAAAATTAAGAAAACTTTTTTTTTCCTATCGACTAAACATGAAATCAATTGAAAAGAGTTTTTAAGGGGTTCGAGGTTCTTATTAGTGTTTTAGAAAGGGTTTTAAGGCATCTAAAACACTCGCTTACTTCCAATTATCCGACAACTAATTTGTTTGGCTTAAAATAACTTTAACTTAATTTGAATATATTTAGAATTCTTTAAAAGATAAAAAATCAACCTATTATTTGAGTGATCTTGTTTGACTCGCGATATTTATTTTATTATTAGTTTTATAGTCTATTTAAAGACGATCGATTTAGTTTAAATATTTAAAATATGACGGCGTCTTGCGGGGCTTTGAATCTTTCGGCCCTAAAGCTAAGGACAAATATGCAACAAATAAATATGCGGTAAAGTAAAGAGAGAAAGAGAGATAGTTGGGTCTAAATCCAGTTTCTGTCTACCTGGATCGGTATTTGGACCCAATTCCATTTAGGTCTTAGGCCCATGACGAGTTGTACCTATCCTAAACATCTAGCAAAATAATAATGATAAAAAAAAGATAAGACTTAGGCCCAAAATAACAAAATACAACTATAAAAATGAAAATGGACCTTTTGGCCCAATTCTTCCTTCAAATCTTCAGTCTACTCCGTATTTGACTCCGGGACATGTTTATTGAATTTAGTGTCTAGGGATTCGGAAATGAAGGTTTGGACCTTCGTGGCTCGATGAGAGAATGCAAGGAGGGGCAATGGAGTCCAAATGGACTCGGGAGGAGATCACAAAAAAAATTATGTTAGCAAAATTGAATTACAATAACTAAAGAAAGAAATACACCTAATGGATTATATTATTTACTCAGTCAAATAAATAAACCAAACAGAAAAGAGAATCACACCCAAACCAATGCATTGGAATTTTGGATACACAAGTGATAGATGTGTCATAAGGAGAAAAAATAATAGACGTAACACACGATGTGCTTTTCCCATAATGAAAAGAACTAGCAACAAGCCTCATGTAATAGGACAAATATTTCATGACATGAATAAAATGACGAATGGAAAATTTATGCCATTATTCTTCAGATGAAACCCAAACTAAGCAAATGTAACAATGAATCCATGCGTTAATAGAGCGAGTTTTGAGCATTCTGGAGCAAGAGCCAAAGCATTAAAAAAAAATAAACATCATATGACATTACTTGTAGAAAAATTGGACTTGAATAAGAGAAGAAATTTTGGCATTTTTTACAACTTCGAATAAAAAAAACAGGTTTGAACAACAAAACATATAATCAATCGATTTAAAGCTTAAACAAAATATGTACATGACTGTATTCACTCACCACTCTATTTAGAAATGAAGTAATATGTCTAACGATGCGAGAGGAACATTATACTTTTTGGCATCCTAACAGATTGACCATTGAAGTTCAACATTAACCGAACTACTTGGATCATAAACATAGACAAGATAAGGTCATGAAACTAATGGAGAAGACTCACTTTAACGAAAACAAAACAACTTATGCTGCAAGATTCAACTTTATGGCAACTGAAATATGCATTTCCATAATTATCAATCAACAAAAAAGTGACATACACATTCTAACAATGCAACTTTCAAAAGAGGCATGTCTAGCCTAAACAGCAAGCAACAAACCAATTAAGAGTTTTCACCAAATAAAACATGTAACTAAAGATAGTGAGTTAAAGAAATAGGATCCATAAGATTTAAGTACTCATCTAAGCCTGACCCTTTGAGAGACACTAAAGAATAGTCCCGAAGATAAAGTATTTATCATTAAAACAGGTCCCCGGGTGGAAGAAATAAAGCATACACAGAAAATACATCTTTCGTTCTTTCTACTATACTTTGAATCACAATGTAAGAGAAAATGATAGAGAAATACCAAAGACTATAAACAATTAGAATAATCCTTTTATGATCAGCTAAGATTGGAATATAAAATGAGCCGGTCGAGCAAGAGTGAGATCTAATACGCTAAATACTCCAGAACAGAATGTATACAGAGATAAACATATAAAAAAATACTAGCTAATACTTCATTATAACCAGATCCTAACATATGAAGACCAATAAAACGCTAACACATAAACAGAACACAAGCACACACCAAAACAAATCATAAATAGGGCAACATAGAAGAACCAAGAATTAAACAAAACAAAGAAAGGATTTACCTCTTTCTAGGCAGCTATTGGAACGATGACGAGTGAGAAATCGACTTCCACCACCAACCTTGTACTTTCACGAGCTCGGAAAAGCGACCAACAGAATAAGAGAGTGAAACCGGTTCGGAAAATATATCCTACTTACTGTTCTCAAATGAAATGCTTTCTGATTTGTGTATCCTATTATTATTATTATTATTTCGGCCACCCAAAAAAACATCTTCCTCTTACAACAGAAACAGAGCTTATATGAGGGGGAACTAGGGCTACAAATTTTGAGAGGTAAAGATGGAAAAAAAAAACTTTGGATAAGAACAAAGGCCCCATCCCCAATTCAACATACGAAAACTTTCACAAAACAGGGGCGATCACTTTTCTGAAGCTTTCACCCTATTCCGAATGAGGGAAGAAGAACGAACGGATGGATCGATCTCTGTGTCCTTGGCGGAGCTACGTGGCACGACCTCACATTGGGGAGGACGGTTTTGCGGTTGTCAAGAAAAATTTGCAGGTGTCCTACCTGCTTACTGTACGAGCGTAGAAGACGACCATAGTCACAAACTTTTGGTCGTGTCTCGTTCGCTCTTTTCGCTGGAGAGGCGTTTTTCTGCATTTTCATAGCGCGTGGACTGGGTTCATTGCGAGGAAGGAGAAGAAGTGCAGCGGGTTGGCTTATTGTTGTACTGCTGATGTTGCTAGGGTCGTTTAGAATGTGATATGTGTTAAGGGATTTGAGCTTTTGACATTGCAGATGGTATTGAATATTGAAGAGTAATGTTGAAATGGGTTTCTAGTGGGCTGAGTTGGCAGGCTAGGAATTGCAGGATAAAAGGCCCAAAAATGGGTCTTAAAATTTTCCAAGTCAGAAGCCAAAAGTTGGGTTAGATTTGTAAATGGAGAGATGGCCAAAGGAATTACGATCATAGCCAAATTGAATTAATGAGTGAAATTGGCTAACAGTTAAGTTTGACGAATTAATATAAATTAATTAACAAGCTTCTTAATTTAACGAAATAAAAGAATTAACTTAAATATAAACTAACAACTCAAAATTATAGCCCTAATTTAAACTAAATTAATTTAATAAAATGCTTGCTAAAATTAAAAAAAAAATGAGATGATTTTTAAAATGTTTATAAATACACTAATTATATACATAATTATGTTAAACATATATATTATCTAAAACTTATAAAAATCGATAAGATTTATTAAAATAACTAAAAAACATTTTACACTTTATAAAATCTAATTATTTCAAATCATTTAGAATCAAAAAGCATGTTATTTAATTCCTATCGAGGAGGGTCAAAATTGTGTGTCAACAGTAACAAATGGGTCTTCTCCCAACACATGAGGTTCGGGCACCCATAATCCACCTAAAACTTCTCGTAACTTATGTCGACATGTCCTGATTTTTTGTGGTTGCGTTTGTTTCATGTTGGCAATGAACATTAAGCATTATCTCATCGATTCACTGCTCTTGAAGATTAAAAGTATTGCAAGCGCATAGGATACACCAATATGGCCTCCATCTGCTGCTTGATTAATCATTCCCAATGCATTGAATCGTTATTGTTGAAAAACTCAAACCACATAAAAAAATAACACATTTAAAAAGCATAATATATTGATAAAAATGTGAATACATACGAAAAACATTAAAATTATCACACCTTTTCTTTAAAAGACTTTTAAATTTCTCGATGCTCTACCAATATCTAAGAAAGAAATAGGTTTTTGAACCACTAACCAACGGTTCACCGGCCATCTAAAATAAGTAACGTCGACCAACGTTACCTTTTAATATACATAAGGTTCATTACCGACTTGATTAAGGATCTTGGAAGTGAGAAATCAAATCAAATGGTTAGAAAATCAAACTAAAGAGAGGCGAAAATTGATCAATATACATACATGCCTTAATTTAACATTCATTAAATCTTTGAAGGATCCAAAATCAATCCTTTCAACAATATCAATAAGTAGACACATCAGAAGGGATTCAATGTAGTTTTTAAATTCATCATTTTTTACTCCTAGTCATTTTAGAAAATTTCCTCTTCCTTCCTAGAAAAAGTCTTGTTTCATTCTCTTATAAGGAATGTAACCGAAAAAGAGTTGCAACTTTTGACTTTTCAAATGCAACAAAGTTTTTTTAAAAGAAGGATAAAATATGAAGAGTTGTAATTAATGATAGTCTTTTTCTTGAAAGTTGTTCCAGTGACAATTATTATTGATTGTTCACACCTAACACATAATTATTAATTAGAAATATGTTGGAACATATGTGTTATTTGGTTGTACTTGTAACACATAACTAACATATATTGGAACATATGCAATATTATATTGCAAGATGTAACACATAATTGATATATGTTAGAACAGATGCAATATTTTGTTGTACTTGTAACACATAATTGACATATTTTGAAACAATGCAATATTATGTTGTAAATCTAACACATAATTGTTATATGTTGGAATATATGTAGTATTTTGTTGTAAGTAGTAACATATAATTGACATATGTTGTAACAAATTCACTATTATGTTTTAAAGATACATCAGTTCAAAAGAAATCACACATATATAAATGACATAAGTTGATTCAAATTAAGATAATAAGATACATCATCCACAAATAAAAAAGAGCATTCATTAAAATTCAATAATACTTATGGAGCATTTCGATTTGGGCATGTACTTTTTTGTGGTCTTTGCATACAAAACACTTATTTTTTCTTGTTGTAAATGATTCACCAACTCCACGTTGTCTCTTACATCTCCTTCTTCCAGGTTTGCTTGGATCAACATATGGAGGAGGAATTTCTCTCTATACGATATCCAAAGGGATAATCCAAGAATCTTCAAGTGTACCAGGTGAATTTCCTTGCAATATGTAACTATGTATTTTCCACCGAATAATATGGAAATGAGTACTCATAAATCTGGTTTCCAAAATTGACACCATATTGCGATCAAAGAGGTGTCATGTCATGTTGTAAAGGAATTTTGTCCAAGTGTAAAATTCTACAAGTACGAGTTATTATATGTAGATCCACTGTAACAACATCACCATGACCAGTGATAGTGAACTTGTAGTTAGCAATTTGATGAGCCAACAACTTGTTGCCCAAGTTGACATACTTTGATATGCCTTTTTCAATTGAAAGAACAAATCTATTTGCAGAGTTCACCAACTCCATACGCCTCTGGTGAAATATAAGTGCAAATCTCTTATTTATTTCATCAAATAGAGAGAAAATGAGAAATTTTCTTTCAACATCAAACATTGCATTCACCGACTCCACGATGTTTGACGTCATAATGTAAGATCTACACAATAAAAATAAAAATCAATAAAAAATCATAAATTACAATAAATTCAAACAAGATAATATAGACAATAATGTACCTATCTCCCAGGAAAAATGCCCCGCTCCATGTGTGGAATCCAATACGTTCAAGAGTTTCAGCCGTCTTTAGTACCAAATCTCTTATTTGATTGAAATGGTCATTGAACTCACATCTATCGTACACCTTTGCTACTTTATAAAAATGGGATACTACCTTTGAACTATGAAAGTTATTTTGAATAATTTCCCCAAGGAGACATGTAACAATCATAATGAGATGAAGTGTAGATAGTCGAAACCATCTTTCGAATACTTGGATGCCTATCAGAAATAATGCACAACTCATCAGTATCATCTACATACCTTCTCATTTATTAAAAATAATATATATATGAGGCATCACATTCCTTGTCCACCACATAAAAGAGACTGGAAATATATGATTCTCAGCATCTTGCGCCACTGTCGATAACAAAACTCCTTCATACTTTCCCCTCACGAATGTCCCATCAATGGCTATTACTTTTCTTGTATGTTGAAAACCAATCATCCAAGCGGTATATGATACAATAATACACATTAAGCACTACACACTCGTGCTCATGTGTTCCCCTAACCAAAGACTTAGCACACTTCATTACCTTATAAATCTTCCAATAACTTACCTTACAATCTAATTTTGTGCGGATTTGATTTGACATGTCTCTTGTGCATGGGCCTTTACCATTGGGAAACCTATTTTCAAAGTATTTACCTATGACTTTTGTCATGGTATGCGGATTATGGATCGTTAGATGCGTTTAACCACATGTATGATACTTTTCACTGATTCTAATGACAAACTTGTCACTACTTGTAAATTTCACAGCCCTCATCCACCAATTGTACTCCGGATATGAACATACAAAAGAAAACATATTACGATAATTGATCACCCTTTTTGGTCGAGAATAATTTTTCAAATAAGAAATTTTCAAAGAATTTGCTAGTTCTTCCTTATTATTGAATGTCATTCCCTTATAAAAATTGGTTTCATCATCTCGAACATTACTCACACGTGATGATTGAGAAGAAGCTGGATTGTTGCTGCGAATAATAGGTGTTACATCTCTAAAATGACTTAGGTGAAGCTAGAGCCTAACACGTGTGTCATGAGGTTATGAAGTCCTAAAATGGTTTATAATGGTGTTTATAGGCAGTTTCTAAAGTTTGGTAGTGTTTGGAGGTCAAACGTCCAAGAACGTCCGAGACGTTCAAAGGTTTAGCCTTGAAATGTGCTTGTATGCCTTAGTGTGATTTGGCATGTTTTACGTGTTTGTTTTGGTTGAAATTAATATGAGAGGTTTATAACGTATATATGAGTGTATTTGGGTTGGAAACGTCCGGGAAAAACTCCCCAGGGACCAACCAAAGTGTCCTTGATGAGGACCCAACTTGTAGCCAAGACTATCAAAAACCAGTCCAACCAATGAGGGGAAATAAATGGACCGTAGGTCCATCAACACCCTGTCATTTGGGGCGTATGTTGGGACTTAGTCTAGGGAGCTTAAGCTCCCAAATGTAGTCTCTGATCCCATCTACGGATTGCCATCACGGCCCGTCGATGGACCTACGTGGCGTCGATTAAGAACCTTCGATGAGACCTGCAACTTTCTGCAGGGTCTCGGCCTCATGAGGGGTAAGTTGGGTATTTCACATAGCTTCCTAATAATAGTTTGGGCGGTTTATTAAGGTATTATGGGTATTTTAAGTAGCTTAATAAGTCTAGAACCCCTATTCAAGTCATTATTTAAAATCAAAACCCCAAACCCAAAGAAGAACTCTCTAGAACACCATTGGAGCTTGAAGGGAGCTTGGAGCTTGGAGCTTGGTTTCTCCATTAATTTTCATTCAATTTTGTGGATTATTATCAATTAAGTTATGGTTTTCATCCTTAAATCTTCTTTCTTCAAGGATTCAAACTTCAAAAGGCTTTTTCAAGACTTTCTCAAAAGATGAACTTCTAAATTGAATTCTAGCCATGGGTTCTTGCATAAATGTTTTGATTCGATATTTTATGATTGAATTGATGTTAGGTTTATGATTCTAAGTCAAAACTCCATGAACCCATGCAAATCATGAATTCCTTATCTTGGCTATTTTATGGGTGATTTGATCATTCTCTAATGTATTGATTTCTTGTATAGTTTGATTAAGGCTATTGAATTATGTAAGAAACATGTTAGAATTGTATGTAGGCTGTCCTAAATTGATTAATTCATACTGTATTATCTTGGATCATTGTATATTGTGATTATTGGATTGAATTGGTGACTATGGCTATTGGTAAGAGTCTTTATGAATTGGATTGGTTGATTTGGCTATGGATTGGAGTTGTTGTGGGTGGAATGGTGGTATGTTGACCTAACCTTCTCTATATTGTGTAGTATAGGTCTTGAATTGTGATGATTTGTATAGTCCACTTATGGTGGCAGTGCTTATGTGATATAATTGTGAAGAATGTGGTCTTATTGGCATTACATTATGAATTGTGAAACAATGTGGCCTTGTTGGCATTACTTTATGAATTATGATATTGTCATGTTATATCTTTGATATGTGATCATGGTGAAGGTCTATATGAGTTATGTGTATCTATAAAGTCAAGTATGTGTTCTTCTAATTAAATGTATGTAATCATGAGAGGCTATAATGATGCCTTATGTGTATACTTGATGTTTGGAGTGTGAATCTTCCTAGTTGATTATATGAACATTATGATGAGTTATGTTGATGATTCTATAAAGTGTGTAGGGTTACCTGCAAGCATACTTAGTTGAACCTATGTGCTACTTGAATGTTATTGTATGTGTGATAAGATAATAATGAAGTGGGTCTTGTTTTGTTTGACCTATGTCCCTTACTTGATACATGAAGAATGTGAATATGGCTTTTGACTTAGTAGGCTAAAGCACCTTTGTCATGAATGTATATATATTATGGAATATGATCTTGAATATAGTTAAGAAGGTCATTTATGTGGAACCTTCTAGAAAGAAGGTTATGATATCCTTGAAGTTGAAAGTCGTAATGGTATACTTCTTGTGTGAATGGTGGACTTAGGGTTGATTGGATGGAACGGCATGAAATCATCCTTAGAAAAGTCATTGATCTATCTTATAACCATTGTAAGGCAGCCCTAGTGGACCCTCTTTGGTAAGGTGTATTATGATTTGGTTATGACTAAGATATGTATCTCTTCATATACTTCTTCATTGAAATACTCTATGAGAACAAAGGCTAGCACCGAGTGAGTATTCTTGGGGAGTAGCTCTAGTTGAGAGGAGACTAGACAACAAAGAAACCCTTGATTTTCCTTAACCATGTGCCTACATACAATGTGTCCTAGTTCTACCATTGGCAAGTAGAACACCCTCCATCGGAGTAGGGAAGACTCTGGATTCCATTCCTAGCTAGTATGGTCTATGTCGGTTATTGCCTATTCTCATCATGTGGGATACATGCTAGTGTTGGATAAGTTCTATGAAGTTGAGGTAGTGAAATGGGATGCTATCTAGACATTGCACGAGTAGACTTTGAAGATGTTGGTATGTAGGCTCCCTAGTTCTTCTCCAAGACCATTATGTGAAAGTCTTTAATTGGTGAATGTCTCTTAAATGGTCTAATGAACATAATGACTTAAGTTAAATATATGTTAATGAAAAGGTACTTATCTAGAGTAGCTTTGAGAATTGCTTAGGTAGGCTTGGAGAGGGTGTATGGGTGGCCTCTTTATGTCTTACTTAGGTGAGTCATAGAGTAATTCTAGGTAGGGATTTAAATGTATGAAATAGGATCTTATATTAGGTAACCTTTAGGATCACTTTGGTGTGTGAGAAGGGATTGTATGGGCGTTCACTTCATAACTCACTCAAGTGAGCTTAGAATAACCTTTGGTAGGGGGGTCTCATGTTTATGTATTTTGAAGTGATACTGATGCTATGTTATGTAATGTGACTATATGTGCTTATGTTGCCTTAATGTGGTCTCTTATACTTGTCGTATGAAGTTTTACTCAAAAGAGCATGTTTTATACAAATGTCTTTTTAGTATGATTTTATGCATTACACCATACTAGTGCATTCTAATGTACTAGTTTCATAGGTGTTTTTTCTCTAAAGTTGTAGGTGGCATTTGAGAGAAGTCTTTGATAAGGAAGCTTGGATTAGTATTGATTCAATCAAAGTTGGGGTATATCCTCAATAGATTCGAGGACATCACTATGTTTAGATTTCTTTGTTAAAAGCATTGTAATAAACTTAGATATTTCTTTAATTTGATGTATGGGTCGTGTCCCAAGATATTTGTGTGTCTAAGATGGCGACTTTAAGACTTAGCCTTTCCTTATGATTTTATATGAAAGATATCTTGAAGTATCCTTATTTCGTGTGAAAAGTTTTAATTCCGCACTACTTATCATACATGTATGCAATGAATGATGTCAAAAGTCTTGTACAAGACCTCCGAGAAGTCAAGTACGCCGTGTTGCGGTCCGAGAGAATGTCATATCTTCTAGGCTGTGCTCTCGGGTCATGACAATAGGTGTAGCAGAATTGTTGCTCCCAAGCTCCGACACTGTATCTCTTTCAATTTCATCATCGTGATTATTCATGTCCACAACATCAAATTCATCATTTAACATATATTGTTAGTATTCTTCTATCTTATGATTCTCCTCGATAGGATTTTAAGGCAGGTTGAATCTATATATAGGCCACACTACCCCTCCCAAATAAACAAACAAACTAGGCTAATAAGTTATTTAAAAGGTAGTACCTTCTCATTATTGAAAAAATTGGGAATATAATTGATGAAAAAATATTTCGGTTGACAAGTGAGTCCACAACTATGGATGACTAAATTCACAAAATCATCATACAGAATATTTATTTCGACAAACATCCCTACCGACCCTTTCTTACCATCCTTTCAATACCAAAAATATCGATTTTTCTTCTCCTTCTATTCACCACAATAATAAATCCCTACAAATAACCCTCCATTTATTGTACCTAAAAAAATAAATTCAAAGAAAGATTAGTACATACGATAGAATGCAACTTCATCATCCGTTGTAACGTATGAGTCTTAAATGGCAACTTGTGATTGTTGCAACATAAAAATCATATGTTGCTACATATAACTATTCTATTGGGACACATGTAACATGTGTAAGTTATATGTTGTAACATATGACTATTCTGTTAAAATATGTAAGTGATATGTTTCAACATATGACCATTCTGTTGCGATATATAAATCACATGTTACAACATGTTTAAGTTATATGTTGCAACATATGACTATTCCGTTGCAACATGTAAGTCATATGTTGCAACATATGATTATTTTTTTGTGACATGTAAGTCATCATATGTTACTATAATAACTATTCTATTGGAACATGTAAGTGATATGTTCAACATATGAACATTCTTTTGCAACATAAAAGTCATATGTTGCGACATAAATCACATATTGCAACATATATAAGTTATTTGTTGCAACATATGACTATTATATTGTGATATGTAAGTCATATGTTGCTACATATACTATTTTGTTGGGACACATAAATCACATGTTGAAATATGTGTAACTTATATGTTGTAATATATGACTATTTTGTTGCGACACGTAAGTCATATATTGCTACATATAACTATTATGTTGCGACACATAAATCATATGTTGCGACTTGTGTAAGTTATATGTTGCAACATATGACTATATTGTTGTGAGTGATAAATCATATGTTGATATACATATAACATATGTGTTGTGACATATCCAAGAGGTAAGTCATATGTTTGCAACATATGACTAGCTTGTTGCTACATGTAGGTCATATGTTGCAAAATATAACCTTTCTGTTGCAACATTAAGTCTATCATTTATTCCAATATCTGACTTATTCAACACGAGTCAGATGTTACAACATATATAACCATCTGTTGAAAACACAAATGTAAATTATTGAAAAATTGCAGGTATACCTAGATGATGATGAATGATTCAGAAAACCATTAATCTTACTTACCAAACAATGGTGGAAAACAATCATTCATGAAGTAATGTTAGTTGATATAGAATGAAATCCGACCCATTGATTAGCTAAATCTGATTCAACAAGAATATAAGAAGAAAAATAAGGAATACCAGACAAGACCAACCATGTACGTACAAGAAAAAAGAAGAAAAATATGAAGAAGAGAACAAGAAGAAAGCAAGCAAGCAATAACGAATGAGAAGAAGAAGAAGAGGAATCCGACGAGGAGGCAGGGTAGATTTTGTCATGACCCAATTCACATAAGTCATGACCGGTGTTCAGTAATCTTAAGCCTACTAGCATGCCAAGACAGCTTCATGCTAAAATTTTGGAAGAGTTTCCTCTGTACAAGGAGTAATCCATAAATTTCAACCCTATCAACATTCAACAAAAAACAACCCAACCTACTACAATAACAACATATAAATTCTTAGACACTAATGTAATTGAAATCAAGGACTTTTATAAAACTTAGATGTTCCAAGTCACCTTCTCATGAACCCAAATAAAAACCAAATTTACCAGACCGACTCAAAGAGAAAGACTCTAGGATTAAGTACACTAATATACTTCATTAGTTGAAATAAAATATTGTCCAACACGAAGCAAGTGTTGTGCTTACTGGATATGGAACTAGCTCTGTCTTTTATTATGTTGGAGTCAGGGTCACCTTCAGTTGAATTATCTTAAAGAAAGAAAGAATGAGTGGGGTTAGTCACACCGATTGAGTGAGTAACAATGGCAGCCATAGCGTTGTACTTGGGACATACATATGAACAAAAGAGTGTGTAAATCATAAATCACCATCCAGAACTTCCTAAACAAATTTATTTATTAATGTATGAAAATTGTGTTTAAGATATTTTGATAATCACATCCATCGTTTATTGGGGGGATCCAATGCCAGTATCGAGTATACTTTGACACTACGGATTTACCATAGATATCTAACCACCCTGTCAGCTAGGTTCCCTTCAAGAGGGTGGATGTACCACATTAGTTTTCCTACAACGTCCACCAGGTTTCACGATCCCGACGTTAGAAAACAACGATACTGACAAAGTTAGCTTTCTGAAAACAGTTCTCTACAATGCAACATACATTCATGTTCTACTTGTGAAATTTGAATACCACCACATATAATAACTCATATATTCAAGAGTAATAGGTATATAACTCACGATAGAAATTATTCAATACATTTTTAAATACTTGATCATACTACCGCTTGTGTGCACACAATACATCAATTTTAGATAATTCATTCAGAGCAAGAAAACAAATTCAAAATACAGAATAGTAGAAAATAAACTATGGAAGAATTATCACTCACTATACTCTTGCCAGATAACTTCAATTTGCTCCCAATGATTCCTCCTTTGATGTACAGTTATTTAATAAGTCAAGAATGGAGAGAAATAATTGGGTCTTCTACAATACTTGTTTGTTTTAGGTCTTAGAGATGGAAACCTTTACGTGGTGCTGAATTTTGTTCTTGGTTTCTTTTCTCCTTACTTTCTTCCTTCTTTCTATGTTGCCTTTAGCTTTATGTTTAATTTTTTTCTTTTCCAAAAGCAGTCGCTCCACTGCTTTAAGCTGAAACCAGCACACCTATTTTTAAAACCCTCCCACCTACTCTTTTATATTTTTATCTACTAATTACTTATTAAAAGGCAGGTTAAAAGATAGGAAATAAGTAGCTAATGAGATGGGTTAGGTAAGTTATCGGTTACTTATTCTAGATGGGCCAAGCTCAAAATTTGAAGTCGTCACATTCTCTCCCCCTTAAGAAAATTCAGTCCCCAAATTTTTTAACATATACCAACCTAGAAAGGTAAACACGTGAGGATATTTTGCTTGCATAACCTCCTCATCTTCTCATGTCGCCTCCTCGCTGGAATGATTTTTTCATACTACTTCTACTGTCGTCATCTCTTTAATGTAGCTTTCTTACTTGTCATTCCATGATAACCATTGGCTCCTCTTCATAAGTTAGGTTCTTGTCCAATTGAATGGTTGATGCTTCCAGAACATGTGAGGGGTCTGGTATGTATTTCCCTAACATAGACACATGAAATATTAAATGTACGGACGATTACTCTAAATGATATGCGATAACACCAACTCTATCAAGTATCTCATATGGCCGAGTGTATCTCTGACTCAATTTTCCTTTCTTCTCGAATCTTAAAACACCTTTAATTATTGATACACGTAAGGAGACAGGATCCCCAATGAAAACTCCAACTCTCGATCTCTTTTATCAGCATAAGCCTTTTTTCTACTTTCGGTTGGCAATCTTTGCCTAATTAATTAAACCTTGTCGATCGCTGACTTCACCAAATATGAACCCAATACCTTAGCCTCACCAGCCTCAAACCACCTAATCAGAGATCGACACTGCCTTCCATATAACAATTTGTAAGGTGCCATCTGTATACTTGCTTGGAAACTATTGTTGTAGGCAAACTCTGTCAATGGTAAATATTTGTCACAACTACCAACAAAATCAAGAACACAAGATCTCAACCTTTCTTCGAATGTCAAAATGGTTCTTTCTAACTGTCCATCGGTCTACGGGTGGAAAGTCATACTCAATTCCACTTGCGTTCCTAATTCCCCTTGGAATGCTTTCGAGAAGTGTGAAGTGAACTAGGATCCCCTATCTGATATGAAAGAAATTGGAACTTTGTGCAGCCTAACAATTTCATCAATATAAATTTGTGCATGGTGTGCGCCATTATAGGTAGTTTTGATCGGTAGAAAGTATGCTAAATTTGTTAATCGTTCACTATAACCCATATAGAATCATATCCCTTAAGAGTTCGTGGTAATCTAGTGATAAAATCCATAGTAATTCACCCTCATTTCCATTTTGGTATCACAAGTTGTAGCATCAATCCTGTAGGTCATTGATGTTTTGTTTTAACTTTCTGACAAGTCAAAAATTGAGTGACATGATTTGCAATGTCTTTCTTCATACCCTCCCACAAGTACAACTGAGAAGATCTTGGTACATCTTTGTGGATCTAGGATTAACTGAGCACTTGGAGTAATGCGCTTCTTTAATCAATGTTTGTCTCAAACCATTGACATCTGGTACACAAACACGATTGCCAAGTTGCAATACCCCATGACTATTCAGGATGAAATCTTTATTATTGTTGAGAACAATGTCATCTCTTATTTTGCACAACCGCATGTCTCGGTATTGTTTTTCCTTTATATCCTCTATTAATGATGTATTCTCTTTAACACACGCCATAATAAACATGCATGCCTGTAACGCCTCAGAATCAGTAGGCTAATCTAGAGCTAAGTGTGAGGGTAAGAGTCAAGGAAAAAGGTCAAGGGCCAAGGGAGTAGGCTAGGGTAGCTTACCTTGGCGTAGACACTACCCCACCTACCACTCCCACCACCACGGCTCATGATGAGGACCACGACCCTTGGTGTGGGTCGTGGTGGGTAGGCAGTAGCCTCTCCAAAGCTACTAAAAATAGCCCCATCTTCATGAGCCACTTCACGGCTAGAGCTGAATACCAAGGCTCGTGGGAAGGCTCGTGGAGGGTTAATTTTTATGGGTTAAGGAGAAGGTGGGTTAGCCAATCTATTGTAGCTACGAGAGGAACCACGGCTTATGGTAAACACCAAGACTCGTAAAACCTTCCGTGAATATGCCTCAAAGTTTAGGGGCTTTGAGATGGGGCTGCCTAGCTACTGTCCCATGGTCCAAAGAGGGTACCATGTCTCGTGGTGAAGACCACGACTCATAGGACCTTACGTGGTCCTTGGGTAGTGCACTGTAAGTTTTGGGCTAATTAGTCTTTTCAGTTTTGATCCAACTAATGATGAGGCGTTTTGTCTAAGTCTAGGACCACTAAATAAGTCATTTTAACTCTACAACTCACTCAATAAAGCCATATTTTCCAAAACCCAAAAGAAATCCCCAAAGTTCATCCTCTCGGATAATTTATTCTAGAAAACTTAAAGAAAAAGAAGATAAAAAAGAAGAAGGGGATTCAACCTAGGATTTCAAGAACAAGCTTTAATACATCAATTTCCATGGATTTTGATAGTAAGGTATGGTAGCTTTCATCCATGGAGTTCATTCAAAATCACCAATTTCAAAAAGATAGAAATCCTCAATTGTTACGGTTTAATTCAAAAGTCATGAGTTCCTTTCAAATTTTATTTAATTGATTGAGTTGAGTTATATTAAGCATGAATTGATGATTTACTATGATTTTTATAATGTTTGCCCCTGAACTCATGTAATTCCCACATTTCTCAAAGTTGATGATATGATATGGGTCTTTGTTGATGAAAGAGGAACTTATGAATTAATGCATAAAGTGATACAATAACATGAATTATGATTAAATCCATATCTAGTGCTTGAATTCTAGATTTAGTGGATGAAAGTAGGTTTTGAACCTCAAGGAGGTGAAGTATGAGATTATTCATTTTCTATGAAATCTATGCAATTGTTTTGAGGATGCTTTCAAAGTAAAGTACTAATGTTGTTGTTGTTGAATTGTGAAAGGACATTCTCACATAGCAAGGATTCCTAGGATGAAAGGCTTTCTCATCTAATTGAATCAATGGCTAAAGATCCATTATAAATAGATTATGCATGGTGATAGTTGCCCACACATGGTCTAAAAGGCTATTTTAAGAAAGTTAAGTCAAGACGTGATAACTATCTTGTCGAATTTATGCTTAGCACCGAGTGGATATTGAATATGAGATGGAGGATTTTACGTAGTATAGTCTTGCTTCCAAACGTGAACCTTTTACGCTACTAGAGTCCGGGTTTCCCAAGTATATCTCATGAGATTGAAACCTTTTATATAGTAGAGTCCAATCTTCTAGTAGAAATACCCTTATCCCATAACTATATTACCACATAGGTTAATTAGCTAGTGGATCCACATAAGCTAAGATTTACCGGTTCTACCTTAGGCAAGTATAGCAACCTTTTTCGGTGTAGGAGACACCAGGGGATCATGTGATAGCTCACATGGTCTCAATGTCAGTTAAGGCTTATTTCCACAACAATAATAATGAACTAACTTGCTTAAAAAAGAATCCCGTAGTGTTTAAAGGCTTTAAATATGATGTTAGCTTACTTTGAAGATGATATTATGATTTATGTTTTCCCAACTTTCTCATATGATGTTTTAATTTGGTAATTACATGTTATGAAATAAAATGTCCCTTTAAGCATGTTTTAATTGTTTCATGTATAGTTATTATTTTTGGTGCATTTTTTACTCTTGCATACTTTTTCCCAAATGTAGGGTCCGATATTCGAGGTGGTCAATTTTGTAGCTAGATCTTGGATTTGATTATTTCCCGAGCTTGGTGAGTCCTCATGGTTCGAGGAAGGATTTCCTATGTTTAGTTTCTTTCATGTACTTTCCCTTCTGTACATGTTGTATGGGCTAGGCCATATTTCATTCGATATTGTAATAGATGGCTATGATGAGACAAAGTATCGAGACTTCCGCTCTCTTCTATTAAAAACTTTTTAAACTTGGAATGTGTTTTACTTTTATTGTTCTTTTTTCTTATGTTTAGAGAGCTAAGTGGCTTTTATGGAGTCCTTCGAGGTTCTATACACCATGTTACATCTAGGGGATACCACTGGGTGGTGACAAACTTGGTAATCAGACCACAAGGTTTAGAATGGTCCTAGGATGATGTCTCATAAGTCACGTCTAGTAGAGTCTTGTTCATGGGTGTGAAGCGCGCCACATTTATGAATGAGAATCTATAAGATGTTTAGGAAATTCCACTTATTTCACTACTCTTAAGTCGTGCGGTAGATTTTAACTCTATAAGGTCTCTCTCTTAATCCTTACACAATGGTATACATGATATGAGTACTCGAAGGGCTTTCACTAGAAAGGATGAGGAAGACAATGTGAATCAAGGAGCTCCTCCTCAAGCTCCTAAAGCTCTCCAAGATCCAATTCATCCTTTGGACGAAAAAGTAACAAATACGGAGTTTTGGGCTGTTTTTCAATTGTTGGCTCAATCCATGAAGGCTTAAGTCAATAGAGAGTTTGTAACTCCCGCGAACCCAAATGTGGGTACGACGTCTTCAAGAGTGAGGTACTTTTCAAGGATGAACCTCTGGAATTTTATGGCTCCAAAGTTGAGGGAGATCCTCAAGAGTTTATTGATGTGGTATATAAAGTACTTGTTATTAAATTGAAAGATGTTGGTCAAGTGTGGTATAACCAATGTAAGGAAAAGAGGCCGTTGGGGGAGGGTCCCTTAGAGTGGGAAATGTTTAAATCTTCTTTCTTGATATATAGGTTCTTTCCCCTTGAAATGAGGGAAACAAAGGTGAAATAGTTTATTAACCTTCGTCAAGGGAGTATGAGTGTGAGGGAGTATACTCTAAAGTTCACCCAATCGTCCAAAATGCTCCAACAATGGTTGCAGACTCAAGGGCTGGGATGAGTAATTTTGTGGAGGGTGTGGACAAAATGGTGGTTACAGAGTGCCACACTGCTATGTTCATAAATGACATGGACATATCTCATTTTATGTTCCATGCACAATAAATTGATAACGAGAAACTCAAGGAAAAGTCTAAGGAGATAAAAGGGTCTAGGATCGATGATGGATATTTCTCTAATACAAGGTTTGATTGATAAGGTCGACCTAGATTTCGACAAAGGTTTTCCGGTCAAGGTTCCTCAAATGCTCCCCCTAAGTTCAACAAAGATAGGGTGTCTAACCTTAAGCCTCAGTGAGGGAATGATGGTGGATCTTCATTGCCTATGACTAATTGCACTAGGTGTGGAAGGAAGCAAGATGGAAAGTGACTATCCGACATGGATGGTTGTTATGGTTGTGGAAAGAGTTGTAACATTTTGAAAATCCAAGACGTGCCTTAAAGCTTAACATTGGTGTCATGAGGTCTATACACTGTTTTTAAGTCCATTTTAATGAATATAGGTCATTTAGGAAGTTTAGAAACCAAAACGTCCATGACGTCCGGAAGTTGGTTCAAAGAGATACTAGCGTGCCTTAGCCTATTTGACTAGCTTTTAGGAGTTGGAAATGTATGAAATTTGGTAGAAGGGTGTATAAAATATGTTAGTTGATTCATGGTCGAAACGTCCGTGTACGACTCCCCAAGTACCAACCAAGGGCCCTTGAGGAGGACCCTTGCACGTTGGAGGAAACACTGCCTTGGCAGTGTGTACCAACGAGCTACAATCGACGAGTCATGTGTGGATCGATGGGGCGTCGATGACAACCATCGTCCAACACTTAGACAAATGGTTGGATCCCTCGCCTGCACAAGTCTCTGACCAAAACTACGGATGTGCAGGACGGAGGGAGGGGTGTCTCGTCGATTGACCCACTATCCGTCGATCATGGTGTCGTCGATTGGACTGTGATTTTCCTGCACGTTCTAAATTAATTTCATTTAATTATTTAAGGGGTTAGGGGTTAGTTAGGGGATTAATGGAGCCTAATTAAGTTAATTAGCCCCCCAATATAAAGACCCCAACCCCAATTAGTTTAATTAGAACTCTCAAAACAAATTTTTTTCCTTCTCTTCTTTCTCTCTCTATTGGAAGACACCATTGAAGACAAGCTAGGGGGAGGTTTTGGGGGCTGGAAAGGGACCATTTCACCATCAAATCATCATCAAATGTTAAGGTATGGAATATATTCACCTTTGAGACCTCTTTCCTCAAAGGGTTCATTCAAAGTATTTCCAAAACTTGAGTTTTCAAGTGGGTTCATCTAATCTCGAAATTGAAGTTATGAATTGAGTTGTTGATGATTTCTTTAGGATATATTGGATATATTAACATGTATTTTAACTTGATTATGATAATTGTTGATGTTTTGATCTAAATTGAAGAACATGATGCTCAACCCTAACCCTAGGTTGTAATTTTGACCTATATTGTATAATGTTCATTCAATTGACTTGGTTATGGGTTGAATTGCTATTAGATGATGTTGTTACACTAATCATGAACAAATTAGGATGATTTGTAGTCTTTCATGCTAGTTCTTTAGAAGTGATCTAGGTTATGATAAATTGACCTAATCTTAAGCTTTGATCTAGTATCGAATTGTGATGTAGTGATTCTTTTAGCCTTGTGATTATGTTGGTTATTGAGATATTATGACTTTATGACCTAATTGAGTTGAGTTATGGGTTGATGGTAAGACCTTTGTGATGAACTATGAAGAAGACTTGGTAAGTCTTGTGATCCCTATACTTTACTTTAAACTATGGTAAGTTGTGATTAAGTCATGATATTGTGTTGGAGTATTCCTTGTTTAGGATGGATAGAGTGTTATGATATTGGATTGAAATGTCTTGACTATGGTTGTGAGGTTGATTAAAATGAAATGATATGAGGATGTTGATGACTACCAATGTGCCTTATTAAGAATGAATATATAAATGTGGTAACCTCACTTATATGAGTAGTGATGAAAAGACTAAACTCATGCATTTTTTATTGAGCTATGATAATGATGATTATACAAGGACTAGGCCCTATAACCTAAACTAAGCTATGATTAATATGTAAGGACACTAAAGACATTTCAATAAAGGGACCTAGCTTAGCACCGAGTGAACTAGATTGAGGAGTGTCCCTTCCTACATAGGAAAGGTAGGATCACCAATGTAGTCTTGATATTAGAGACTATAATGCATGTAGCATAAAGAGGGTCCCAATTATATCTCCTAGTTCTTGAAATATGTTGCCCCCATAGGAATACTAGCTAGTGGATCCACGTAGTTGCTATGTTCATGTTTTGGTACTACCTTGGCAAGTAGTCCGCCTTTTTTCGGTGTAGGGTTCCATGACACCGGATTTCCACACTTAGCTCTTGTGGTCTATGTCGGTTCAGGCAAGTGTTCCCTAAACTAAAATGAAGTAATAAAGTATAAACTAACTAGGGTAACTTGAGAGGTTTGACTTAGCCCAGGTAGGGGTATGAGACTCTACCTATGCCTTGCACTAGTTTGCCTTGAGGGAAGCTTTAGGAAGTTGATATTATATATGCATATGATAATGATGTGAATAATGATAATATGTTGACTTTACATGTGAATGATGTCATATAATGATGGTTATTCTTATGAACATGTATCTAGTCTATGATGTTAAGGTATGATGATAAGTATCCTTAAAGGTTATATTACATGAAGTTGGACATTAGTTATGGATTCTTGTTGGGTTATTTGATTAAGTAAGGTTATGGGGCTTTGCTTGGTTATTGCACTTGTTGACTTGATAGGTATTCATGAGTACTTGTCTTGCTTATTATGCTATGATAAACTCTTATTCATGTTGTGATGTTATTCCTTGATGATAGGGTTGTAGTACATAATGGGTTCAAGTATGTTGGCATACATATTGCTTACTTTGCCTTAATGAATATGTCTTGTTGCTTGGTATGGTTTGTTTGATTATGCATAAGACTTTCAAAGAATAAAATGGCATGATTTAACTAAATGTCCTTTTTAGCATGAGACATTATATGTGCTTATGGTCTCATACTTAGTACAAGTGGCGTACTAACCCTATTTTCTTCCTTTTCCCAAACATTTTAGGTTCTGATCGTTGAAGGCTCATTCAAGACGACTTGAAGAAGACTTGGATATTCTCTACCATCCAAGTGGGTAGGTCCTCACTTCCCGAGGGCGATACCAATATCAAGCTTATGTTATTGTTTAGAATTAAAGACTTATATGTTCCTTCTATTTTCATTTGAGTACGATTTGTATAAGCCTATACGTGGCTTCTTTACATTGATGTAGGGCTATGCCCAAATTTGTTATGATCGTTTTAGATGGTTATGAGATGAGACTATCTTTAAGACTATGTTCTATTTTACATATATGTATGTATGTGCAATAAAAGTAGAAGGCTATGTAACATTCCTATACGAAGGGTCTATGTATACTCGATACGATATTTATTATGTGTATGTAGAGGTCTATGTAAACCTCCAATTAGAAATAATGAAAAGTTCTAAATTCTTCCGTATTTTTGACTTATGAATGCAATTATATAAACTAAGAGGCTAGTCTTAGTCCTCAAAGAAGATAACGACGCCGGTTACATCTAGGGGTAAACCCGGATGTGACAAGAGTGGTCACAAAATGAGGGATTACCTGATGCTTAAGGTTAAAGGAAGAGAGGGAAATCCAGCTCCTCTTATTGGTTCAAATTCCAATGCTTCTAAGTAAAACCGCTTTTATGCTCTCCAAAATCGAGGTGAACAAGAGAGTTCTCTGGACGTGGTCACCGGTATGTTAAAAGTTTTACATATAGATGTGTATGCCTTGCTTGATCCCGGTGCTACTTTGTTCTTTGTAATGTCATATGTGTCAATGAGATTTGATGTGTTTCCTGATGTGTTGTTAGAATCTTTTTCTGTCTCTACTCTAGTTGGTGATTCTGTGGTGGCTAAGAGGGTCTATAAGAGATGTCCCGTTTCCCTACCCCATAGAGTTAATCTTGTTGATTTGGTAGAGCTTGATTTGTTATATTTTGATATGATTCTTGGTATGGATTGGTTTCACTATTGTTATGCTTCTATTGATTGTAAAACTCGTGTGGTCAAATTTCAGTTCCCGAATGATCCTTTCCTTGAGTGGAAGGCAGGAAATTCTATGCCTAAGGGTCAGTTTGTCTCATGTCTTAAAGCTAGAAAAATGATCTCTAAGGGATGTGTTTACCATCTTGTAAGGGTGAGTGTTGTAGGTTTCGAAAACCCTACTCTTAAGTCGGTCGCCGTTGTCAATGAGTTTTTGAAAGTGTTCGCAAATGATCTACCGGGATTTCTCTTGAACGGGAAATAGACTTCGGTATTGACCTTCTCCTAGATATGCAACCCTTCTATTCCTCATTATATAATGGCCTCGGTTGAGTTAAAGGAGTTGAAGGACTTGTTGGATAAGGGCTTCATCAGATCGAGTATCTCTCCAAGGGGTGCTCTAATTTTTTTCGTTAGAAAGAAAGTTGGGTCTCCCGTATTTGTATTGATTATCTTCAGTTGAACAAAGTGACCATTAAGAATAAGTATCCTCTTCCAAAGATAGATGATTTGTTTGACCAACTACATGGGGCAAGTTACTTCTCTAAAATTGACCTTAGGTTGGGTTATCACCAATTAAGGATGATGGGTGTTGATATTCGAAAGAGGACTTTTAAAACACACTATAATCATTATGATCATTATGATTTCTTAGTGATGTTATTTGGGTTGACTAATGCTCTGATGGCATTTATGAATTTGATGAATAGGGTGTTTAGACAATACCTTGACACATTTGTGATTGTGTTCATTGATGATATTTTGATCTATTCAAGGAGTGAGAATGATCATGTTGATTATTTGAGGATTGTATTGCAAGTTCTTAAGGACTATCAATATTTTGCAAAATTCGGCAAGTGTGAATTTATGTTAAGGTCCGTAGGTTTCCTTGGTCATGTCGTATCAAGTAAAGGTATTGAGGTAGATTCTAAAAAGACTAATGTAGTGAAGAGTTGACCTAGACCTCTATCACCTTCAGACATTAGAATTTTCTTGGGTTTGGCCAATTATTATCGAAGATTTGTTGAGGGTTTCTCTTCCATTGCCTCTCCATTGACGGTTTGGACTCAAAATAAGGCTAAGTTCATTTGGTCGGAAGCTTGTGAGAAAAGCTTCCAAGAGTTGAAAGATAGACTTACTTCCGCTCTGAGGTTGACTTTACCAGAAGGCACGGATGTTTTTTTGGTGTATTGTGATGCCTCTAGAGTGGGGTGGGATGTGTGCTTATACAAAATGGTGAAGTGATTGCCTTTTCTTCAAGGCAACTTAAATTCCATGAGAAGAATTATCCTACCCATGACCTTGAGTTAGCGGTGGTTATCTTTACCTTAAATATTTGAAGCATCATTAGTATAGGGTTATTTTTGACGTGCTTACCGATCACAAGAGTTTGCAATACGTGTTTAGTCAAAATGATTTGAATCTTCACCAAAGGAGGTGGCTTGAATTATTGAAGGATTATGACATGAGTGTTCTTCCTCACCCCGGTAAGGCAAATATGGTAGCGGATGCTCTTAGTCGATTGTCTATGGGTAGTGTTGCTCATATTGAGGATGACAAGAAAGAGTTGGTTTGAGATTTTCAAATGTTGGCCCGATTAGGTGTCAATTAGTTAACTCCACCAAGGGTGGCATTATGGTTCACAATGGTTCCGAATTATCTTTTGTAGTGGATGTGAAATATAGGCAAGGTCTTGATCCTATATTGGTTCAGTTGAAAGAGGTAGTGCTTAAGAAATCCGTTTAGGCTTTCTCCCAAGGGGGAAATGATGTACTTAGATACCAAGGTCATTTGTGTGTTCCTAATGTTGTTGACTTGAGAGAGAAGATCTTATTGGAAGCTCATAGTTCTCGATATTCCATTCACTTGGGAGCCACCAAGATGTACCGTGAATTGAGGGAGGTGTATTGGTGGAGTGGGATGAATAAAGATATTGTGTGATTTGCGGCTAAATTTCCTAATTGCCAAAAAGTTAAAGTTGAGCATCAAAGAGCTGGAGGTTTATCCCAAGATATTGGTATTCCTACTTTGAAGTGGGAAGAGGTGAACATGGACTTTATTATTGGTTTGCCTCACACCCGGAGACAACATGACTCTATCTTGGTTATTGTATATTTGATGAAAAAATTGGCTCACTTTATTCCTGTCAAGGTTTTCTATTTGGTGGAAGATTATGCTAAATTTTACATAAGAGAAATTGTAAAGTTGCATGGAGTGCCTTTATCCATTATTTCTGAGTGTGGTGCTCAATTCACTTCTCACTTTTGGAAGTAGTTCCAAAAGGGTCTTGGCACTAAGGTTAAGCTTAACATGACTTTTTGTCCTCAAATTGATGGGCAAGCGGAGGGTACCATCCAAACTTTGGAAGATATATTAAGGGCTTGTGTTATTGATTTTAAGGGTAATTATGATGACCATTTGCCATTGATAGAGTTTTCTCAAATAATAGTTATCATTCGATTATTGGTATGAATCCATTTGAGGCCTTGTACGGTAGGAGATTTAGATCTCCCGTTGGTTGGTTTAAGGTGGGTTAAGTTTCCCTATTAGGTCCCAAATTAGTTCATGAGTCCATTGAGAAATTTCGACTCAAGGCAAAAGTCTTATGTTGATCTAAGGAGAAGGGATCTACAGTTTGATGTTAACGGTTTTATTTGAAAATCTCACCCATGAAGGGTGTGATAACATTCGGTAAGAAGGATCTTAGTCCCTGGTTTGTTGGACCATACCAAATCTTGAGTTGTATTGGTAAGGTTGCCTATGAGTTAGATTTGCAAAGTGAGTTGACATCGGTGCATCTATTTTTTCCATGTCTCTATGCTTAAGATGTGTGTTGAAGATCCAACATCATCCCTAAAAGGGTTTGGAGTTGATGAAAGTCTTTCATATGAGGAAGTTCCTGTAGAGATTCTAGACCGAAAAGTCAAGAAATTGAAGAACAGGGAGATAGATTCTGTGAAGGTCTTGTGGAGGACTAAACTAGTTGAGCGTGCTACTTGGGAGGCCGAGGTCGATATGATGTCTAGTTATCCTCATATTTTTCCTTCTAATCCTATCCTAGCTTGACGTAATTAGTTCCTCTTAAGTTTTCCTTGTATTGTAAGTCATGTGTTTTTATATGTTTGCATGATTTCCTTATGTGATGCATGTTCATGAGAAACTTACGTTTAAACAGAAAATTGAGTTTATATGATTGATTTTCCTCATGTTGTTGTGCATTGAGTATGAGTTGCCTATTAACTTAATGAGATGAATTGATGAACATGCTTTTGATATGCTTTTTAGAGAAAATTGTATATAGGCTCCATGACATTGTGTTGAGCATTCTTTCAGCTCGGAGAAGGTAGTTCCTCCTTGAACATGAGAAATGTTGAAATTTCATGCATAATGGGTTGTTAAATGTAGTTCTTACTTACTTGTGATGCCTCTTAAAGGGGTTTAGAATGTCATTCGAGGACGAATGTTGCCAAGGTGAAGATATTGTAAGGCCTCAAAATCTAGTAGGCTAATTTAGAGCTAAGGTGAGGGTAAGAGTCAAGGAAGAAGGGCAAGGGCCAAAGGAGTGAGCTAGGGCATCCTTCCTTGGGGTAGACACTACCCCACCTACCACGCCCACCACCAACACTCGTGGTGAGGACCATAGACTTCGTGTGGCACATGGTGGGCTAGGCTGTAGCCTCTCCAAAACTGCCCAAAACAACCCCATCTTCACAAGCCACTTTGGTGAAGACCACGGATCGTGGGAAGGCTCGTGGATGGGAGTTAGTTTTTAGGGGTTAAATAGAAGGTCATTTAGCCACTGTTTAGTAGCTACAAGAGGGACCACTGCTCATGGAGCCCTCTGTGAAGGTGCCTTAGTGTCGAACGGATTTGGGAGGGGCTGCCTAGCTACTGTCCCATGGTCCACAGAGGGGACCATGACTCGTGGTGAAGACCACGGCTCGTGGGACCTCACGTGGTTCTTGGGCAGTGCACTATAAGTTGAGGGATAATTGGTCTTTACTAGTCTTAATCGAACTAAAGCTAAGTCATTTTGTCTAAGTCTAGGTCCACTATATAAGTCATTTTAACTCTATAACTCACCCAATTAAGCCATATTTTCCAAAACCCAAAAGAAATCCCATAAGTTCATCCTCTGAAATAATTCTCTCTTTAGAAAACTTGAAGAAGAAGGAGATTCAAGCTAGCGTTTCAAGAACAACCTTTCATACATCAATTTCTTTGGGATTTGACAGTAAGGTATGGTAGCTTTCATCCATAGACCTTTCATTCATGGAGTTCCTTCAAAATCTCATGTTTCAAAAAGATAGAAATCCCTAATTGTTAGGGTTTGATTCAAAAGTCATGGGTTCCTTTCAAACTTGATTTAATGATTTATATTAAGCATGAATCTATTATTTCCTATGATTTTTATGATATTTACCCATGAACCCATGTAATTTCCATATTTCTCAAAGTTAATGATATGATGTGGTCTTTGTTGATAAAAGACAAACTTTATAAAGTAATACATGAGGAGATAGAATCACATGAATTATGATGAATCCATATCTAATGTTTGAATTCAAGATGTGGTGGATGAAAGTAGGTTTTGAACCTCAAGGATGTAAACAATGAGATTATGCATTTTCTATGAAATCTACGCAATTGTTTTGAGGATTCCTTGAGAGTAAAGTATCAATGTTTGTTATTGTTGTTGAATTGTTAAAGGAAATTCTCAGATAGAACGGATTCCTAGATTGAAAGGCTTTCACACCTAATTGAATCAAGGGCTAAAGAGCCATTATAAATAGATCATGGATGGTGACGGTTGCTCACGCATGGTCTAAGAAGCTATTTTAAGAAAAGTTAAGTCAAGACTTAATAACTATCTTGTGTAATTTATGCTTAGCACCGATCGGATATTGAATATGAGATGGAGGCTTTTACGTTGTAGAGTTCAGCTTCCAAATGGGAACCTTTAGGCTAGTAGAGTCCGGGTTTCCCAAGTATATCTCATGAGATTGAAACCTTTTACGTAGTAGAGTCCAAATTTCTAGTAGCAATCTTTTTATCCCATAACTATGTGCCCAGAGGTTGATTAGCTAGTGGATACACCTAAGCTAAGATTTACCGGTTCTACCTTAGGTAAGTAGACTAACCCTTTTCGGTGTGGGAGACACCGGGGGATCATGTGTAAATCACATGGTCTCAATGACGGTTAAGGATTATTTCCACAACAAGATTAATAATGAACTAAGACTTGCTTAAAAAGAATCTTGTAGTGTTCAAAGGATTTAAAGATGATGCTAGCTTGCATTGAAGATGATATTATGACTTATGTTTTCCAACTCTCTCATATAATGTTTTAACTTGGTAAATTGCATGTTATGAAATGAACTGTATCTCTTGCCTACATTTTTTCAAATGTGGGGTCCGATATTCAAGGTGGTCAATTTTGTGTCTAGAGCTTGGATTTGATTATTTCTTTAGCTTGGTGAGTCCTCATGTTTCGAGGAAGGATTTCCGATATTTAGTTTCTTTCATGAACTTTACCTTTTGAACATGTTGTATGGTCTATGATCAATTTCATTTGTTATTGTAATAGATGTCTATGATGAGATAAAGTGTCTAAACTTCCGCTTTATTTTATGAAAAAGTTGTTAGACTTGAAATGTGTTTTACTGTTATTGTTCTTTTACTTATTTTATGAGAACTAAAAATAAGAACTAATTGACTTGTATGGAGTCCTTAGGGGTTCTATACTCCATATTACATCTAGGGGGTACCCCTGGGTCGTGGCAATGCCTTAAAGTGAAGGCTACTCCATTTTCTTTAAATTTGTGAAGTTCTTTTGCAAGTGGTCTCCTTGTTAAGGTAAGGTGGGCCAAACTCCCCGTTGACTTTTGGCTCAGCACATCAACAACTCCATTTTCGGATGTTACAAAATTGCACATTCATAGTCTTTCAATAATTCCACCCATATTCGTTGTCGAAGGGCCAAATCTTTTTATTGAAATATATATTGGAGTCTCTTGTGATCAGTATATGTCTCGCATTTCTCTCCATATAGATAATATTGCCAAATCTTCAAAGCAAAGACAATTGCAACCATCTCTAGGTCATGTGTTGGATAATTTTTCTCGTGATTTTTCAATGGCCTCGAAGAATCAACTATGATCCATCTATTTTGCATAAGCACACATCCAAGCCCACCCAAGAGGCATCACAATAAACTTCAAATCTTCCGTTTCCCGATGGAAGTACTAATAGTGGGGTGGTTGTCAAACGTTCCTGAACTTTTGAAAACTCTATTTGCAAGCCTCAGATCACTGGAATTTCAATTTTTTTTGTGTTAGCTTTGTCAAAGGTGCAACTATCTTGGACAAATCTTTCACAAAACGCCTATAATACCCTGCGAGGCCCAAAAAGCTTTGTATCTCTCCCACGGTGGTTGGTATTGGCCATTTCTTTACTTCTTCCACTTTCTTAGAGTCAACTAAGATCTTTCTTCATATACTACATGACCTAGGAAGGAAAATTGGATCAACCAAAATTTGCACTTGGAGAACTTAACATATAACGTGTGTTCCCAGAGTGCCAGCAATACCATGCTCAAGTGTTGTTCATGATCTTCATATGTCCTTGAATACACAAGGATATCATCAATAAACACAATCACAAATCTATCTAAATACAGCTTGAACACCCTAATCATCATGTCCATAAATGGTGCAGGTGCATTTGTTAGCCCAAAAGGCATTACTAGAAATTCGTATGGCACGTACCTGGTCTAAAAGGAAGTCTTAAGTGTGTCCTCTCTCATATACGTAGTTGATGGTCTCCAGAGCTCAAATCAATCTTAGAAAATTTCTTTGCACCCTGAAGTTGGTCAAACAGATCATCAATCCGATGTAAGGGTACTTGTTGCGCACTATGACATTATTTAACTGTCGATAATCTATGCATAATCTCATGGATCCATCTTTCTTCTTTACGAACAAGATTGGTGCACCCCATGGAGAAGGTTTTGGTCTAATGAACCCTTTGTTTAACATGTGTTGCAATTGTTCGTTCAATTCTTTCAGCTCCTTCAATGACATTCGATATGGAGGTAACGATATGGGTTGCGTTCCAGGTACTAAATCAATTTCTCTAACCAAAGGTAATCCAATTAGGTCTTCTGGGAACATATTAGGAAACTCACTAACAAATCCTAAATATGGGTACCACAATCTCCGTATTTTTAACAAATGCCAAAAAGCCTTAACAACCTTTGCTTAGCATCCTCTTGGTCGCCTTGTGACATGAAACTAGGCTAACCCGGTATGTTGAAGTGACCTATTTTAGAATAGAAATCCACAATTGTGTGGCATTAAGATAACCAGTCCATGCCCATGATTAGATCAAAATCCACTATATCAAGCTCAAGCAAATCTACTAATGTGCCTTTCCATTGAACACTAAGTTGATAAGAATGATACACTCGCTTAACCAGTGAAGATTCTCCAACCGGCGTAGCAACTAAAAAGGGATCTTTCAACAATTTTGGCAACCTATCAAACCTCATTGCAAAATATGAGGACACATAGGAATGGGTTGATCCAGGATCAACTAAAGCAATAACATCCAATGAACATACTGAAAGTTTACCTGTAACGATGACATTTGATGCCTCAACATCTTGCCTAGTAATAGCAACAGTCGTAATTGACCTCTACCGACCACTCCTCATCCTCTCTCTTTAGTATTTTTGTTCTCTATGTCTCTACAGGCTGCCCAGAATCATACTTAGTCGTATAACCGACAAAAAATTATCGATGCACTATTCATTGATATTGATGCTTGATTAGATCCTCTAGAATAACGTGGGCAATCCCTCTTGTAATGTCCAATATCTCTCCAACACTGGCCTAAATGAGCCTTGTAACAACTAGGCATATAGTTGTAGTGCAGTTAGAGCCTGTTTGGATGGGCTTAAAAGCTGGCAAAACTGACTTAAAATTCAGTTTTTGACTTATTAGAGTGTTTGACAAATATTAAAGTAAATTATTTTAAGTCAAAAATGACTTATTTTAAGCCAAAAGCTAAAAGCTAGGTGAGGGGTGCTTTTTTTTTCAATTTAAAAGTCATTTTATGTTGACCGTGTATATTACCTTTTACCCTTAATTCTGTTATTATTATTATTATTATTATTATTATTATTATTATTATTATTATTATTATTTATTTTATTTTATTTTATTATTATTTATATTATAATTATTAGTATTATTAAGATTTTATTATTTTATTATTATTATTATTATTATTTATTTTATTATTATTTATTATTATTATTATATATTATTATTATTATTATAATATATTATTATTATTAATAATATTTTATTATTTTTATTACTATTATTTATTTTATTATTCTTTATTATTATTATTATATATTATATATTATTATATATTATTATTATTGTTATATTATTATTATTATTATTATTATTATTTTCATATTATTTTATTATTTTATTATTTTTTTTATTTATTATTATTATTATATATTATTATTATTATTATTTATTATTATTATATATTATTATTATTATCTATTATTATTAATATTAATATTTTATATATTATTATTATTATTTATTTTATTTATTATTATTATCATTATTATATTATCATTTTTATTATTATTATTATTATTATTATAATTATTATAATTATTCTTATATTATTATTATTATTAATATTATTATTAATATTATTATTATTATTATTATTATTATTATTTTCATATTGTTATATTATTATTACTATTATTTATTATTATTTATATTTAATTATATTTATTATTATTATTATTTATTTTGTTATTTATTATTATTATTATTATTATTATTATAATATTATTATAATATTATTATTATTATTATATATTATTATTAATATTTTATTTTTTAATATTATTATTATTTATTTTATCATTCTTTATTGTTATTATATATTATTATTATTATATATTATATATTATATATTATTATTATTATTATTATTATTATTATTATTATTATTATTATTATTATTATATTGTTATTATAATAATAATTATTATTATTATTATTATTATTTTCATATTATTTTATTACTATTATTTGTTATTATTATTTTTATTATTATTATATTATTATTATTTATTATTCTTATATATTATATATTATTATTATTATTATTAAATTAATCAACTTTTATCATGTTAACAGTTTTTAAGGGTATTTCAGACATTTTGATTAAAAAAGGTGTTTACCAGCACTTATTTGCCAAACACATCAACAATTTTTTTTTTAACTTCAGCACTTTTATCCAAACACATAACTACTTATTTTAAAAATAAGTTCCAGCACTTTCAAAACTACTTTTTTAAAAGCTACTTTTTTTAAGCCCATCCAAACGGGCTCTTAGTTTCTCCAATAGATGCTATGGGACTTCTATGGCTTTGTTTTGAGGTGGAAGCATTGTTGGATGACTGGACAATAGATGCACCTATAGTCTGTGAAGCCCTTGGATGGTTCTGGGATCCAAATCCTCTTCTTGTACCCATATCCCCTTCAAAGAACCATGTGGTCCTTGTTCTTTTATTTGGTACTTTAACTGCTCTTTCATCTCTCCATCTAGCCTCTAGTTCTCTTGCAACATATACTGCGGCACTTTATGTCTCCCTTTGCCAAATGTGAGGCAAGTGGTTTGAATAATGGATCAATAATCATTCATCTTATATAACGCGTGTCGGGACAAATGGGTGAGCTGAATGTCATAATCATTTACGGACATATGTCAGGTTTGTCTCAATCCTTCAAATTGTATTGACAAATCATCCCGCATACTCATAGGCAAGAATTGATTAGTAAATGCATCAGAAAATTCTTTCCACACCAAGGGATGAAAATTATTTGGTCGCCTTGTCTTAAAAGATTTAAGCCATTCTTCAACAATCTCTTGCAAACAGTAGGCAACCAACTCAACTAACCTCGTGCTAGAACATTCAAGTGCATCTAAGGCATTCCGAGTTCCATCCAAGAACAATAAGGGGTCTTCGTCCTTACTAGCCCCCATAAACACATGAGGATTTAATTCAAGAAACTCTCGAATTGACCTATGATAAGTCCACAAATCGGACTCCTTTAGGGCTAGATTTTAATAGAAATAGTGTCCTCAAATTTTCATTTTATCTTAATATATGATTAAAAAAACTCATAAGTTTAAGGTATTTGAAGTTTTAGTGGAAGCACGGACACTTAGGTGCAAAAAGAAACAAAAAAAGATGAAAAGAACGTAAAAGTTGAAGCATGACCTTTGCCAATCGAACTTGGCAAATCGCCGAAGGAACGAACTTTGCCCTTTGGTCCAGTATGCGAAGCTTTGAAGGAAGTGGATCAAAAGGTGATGAAAGGAGCAATCGGCATGTCGCCGATCAGTTCCGTAAAGCAAAGATATACCGCCCAATGATTCAGAACACAAATATATTGAAGGCAAAGCACAAAAGGCGATGAACCAGAAGAAGGGTGATTCGTTGAGTTGCTCAGCGATTGCGACAAATCTCGCTGAATGGTCCACCACAAAAATTAATCTGAAAGCTATAAATACTAGTTATATGTGTTATTTTTAGAGTATACAGACATTATTGTTAATTTTCACTCTTAGAATATTCGTTTTTGTATTTTTCCCTCATGTTTGGAGAGGCTTTTATGGGAGACTTGAAGAAAGCAATTCATCTTCCCTAACTTGGAAGTGGGTCTTCTCTATTATTATTCCTTTGCTTAAGTCAAGGATTAATTTCTTATACCCACTTGATTTCATTATCATTTTAGGTGTATTTTTTTATTGTTTGATGTGTCGATATATTGTTGGGTCTTGATTGAAGATATGTTAGATGTATTTTAATGGTGATTTCACCTAGTGTTTATGGTTTAATTTAATGGATTTGTAGTTACAAATACAAAACCACCCATGTGTTTTCGACTTGCCAAATGACAGGGGACACACCAATAGTAACTTTGATCACCCATTTTCATACCCCATTTAACTCCCTTTGTTCTGTGAATTTCGGCGGACAGATACATGATCGCCAAAAGTTATCAGCAATTCACCGTTGGGTCATGTCATCGTCGATTTGTATAAATCTTACGCCAAGCCTTTTGGTGAGGTCGACCTTTATCACCAAAGATGTTTGGCGAATTGCCGATTATATCGGCGAGCCTATCTACGATTCGGTGTTTTAATATAATCACTAACTATTCTCTCTACTATTTTGCAGGTATGGCAACACAACCAACCTGAGGAAAGGAAAAGGGGATAGTGTTGAGTGAGAATGCACCCCCATAAAGGGGAAAGGTCACCGAACATTCAAAAGGCAAAGGAAAAGGAAAAGCTCTCGAATTATCAGATGCAAGCTTTGACAGTACGGGTCCCTAAGCTTTTGACCCTATTAATTATAACACAGATTTTGAGGATGAGGAACGGGCAGAGGAACATAGGATAGAGCGAAGGACTAAAAGGCACGATTTGTCTCAGATCAAGAACACTCAATATGCAATATTGACCCCTCCGAATGCTGAGCAAGCAATGGTGCTGGCACCACCAGTACAAGGACCCCCACGTAAGTCAACAAATCGATCAAATTCTGAGGGGCTGAGGACGATTATTGAAGAAAAGTGGTTGTCGATAGATGGGGTCATTGATAGACACACAGAAGTGATGGAATGCCTGAAATATCATAAATTCCAAATCTTCACAAGGGCCCATCCCCCATACATCCCGAGCTGGGTCAGAGAATTCTATGATGCATATAGTGCAATGATACCTCAGAGAAAGAGGATGGTGCTATCTTTTGACCAGTGGGTTACGTGGTAGTCAGAGAAAGAAAGGTAGCTTGCGATAGTGGGGCCATCACTGCAGTCCTGGGCTTATCCACCCAAATTCATGATCGATGTCAAAGCCTGATTAAGAATGAAAAATTGGATGAGATGAAGAAGTGGATAGCTCCATTAGTCTCACACGAGGATACTTCGGAATGACTAGCGGAAAATGTTCCGATTGAGAAGAATGACCTGAACGTGGCTGCAAGATACTGGTTCATATTTATCAATATCACAATTATCCTTTCTCAGAATTAATCAGTTCTTCGCCATGCTAAAGTTGCATGCCTTGGGTGCATCATGGGTCACAGTAGGACATATTTGGGGAAGATCATAGCTTCAGAAATCAACATGCGAGCAAAGCAGCAGCACACATCTCTCCCATTCCCAATTCTGATAACTGAATTGTGCAGAAGAGCTAAAGTTCCTACACATACAAGGAAGGATGTGGAAGTAGCTCCCATGTCCTCTACCGATATTCGGAAGATCGAAGTTGAGTTCCTCAAGAACCAAGAAGAGAAGAAGTAGAAGGAAGCTACAGACACTCGATCCGTACCTACAGAGACATCATTGCATACTCCGACCCTTGGGCCTTCAGGTACAGATAGCTCCACTACCTTTTTCACTGACACCTCAGTTTTTTCTGATGTTGCACCACTATCTAGACCTAATCTGTCCACTCCTACACTCCTATCACTCCAATTTCTTTGATCTGGATGGGACAGCATGCCAATATGTTAATTGTCATGCTGCCAACCTAAAAAAAGCTCTTCCAACCATGATTCAGACTGCCCTAGATGATCTTGTGACACCCCTAAATACCACCATTGAGGCCCTAGAAGTAAGGATTGCAGTTTGTGAACGGGACCAAGGGAATACAGAGGAGGTCATGGCCCTAAAAGTGGAAATTGCTAAGCTGCGAGGTAAGTTATTTGAAGTCCAAAGAAATGTCAGAAGCCTTCGGAACTGTGGAACTCCCAGACGTGCCCGAAATACCTCAGCCTACCACTGGTCATGGCGATAGAGCAGAACAGGCAGCCAAATCGGAATTACAGGCAAACACTGATGAAGAATTATATGAAGATACTAAGGAAACCGCCGAAAGAGATCGGGACGAGAGTGAGGCAATCATGATTGATGGGGCTTTGCAAGCTTATCGGGCACTCGCACCCCCTGTTGGATCTAGTGGCGCTGGTCCTTCTGGTGACTCCCCAAGCGTCGAGGATTAGACAGGATTTTTCTATACCTCATCATTTCCCTTTCATTGATTGCACCTTTTGGATATTTCTTTTAATTGCATTTGAGGAAAAACACATTTCTTTTGTGGTGGGTGAGGACCACACCCAGGGGCGGATTTACATAGAGGTCAGGGGGTTCATCCGAACCCCCTTGTCGGAAAATTACATTGTATATATAAATTTCAATTTCTGTTTTAATAGGTATATATATTAAAATGAACCCCCTCAACACAAGCAAAAAGGCTAGCTCAACGGTTATGGGGGTTCAAGAATTTGGGTTGATGTCTTGGGCTCGATTTTGTGCAACAACATTTACTTCTCTTTTTTTTTTTTTGGAATAACAAAGTTGAGATGGGCTCAGCATTTGGGCTCAAATCTCATTCCAGTGAATAACTTTATTATTTTGGGGCTCGAACTTAATTATATTTTTTCATTATTTTTTTCCTATATTGTATGCTATTTCTACTTTTCAAGTTCAATTGTTCAAATTTACTAGGCGAACTATTTTCATTTTTTTTATCTCTAATGTTCATTTTATTTTAAAGTAACTATCTTTTTATATACTAATATAAAGGATCTCTTTCAAAATTATAAATTGTTCTTAAACTTAAAATTGAGATAGAGATAAAATATTTTAAAAATCAGGTAAACTAAATTTAATCGAACGAAAAAATTTGAAAGGAATGAATATTCATGATATTTCTTTCGTATTTTTTCAATTTTATTCTAGTATGTAAATTAAATTTATTTGAATTATTCATTTTTTAACGGATGGAAAACCGTATAAATTGAACAAATAAACTAAAAATTAGCGATGCCATTTGCTTGTGTTTTAATATTCATTATAACAGTAGTAAATCAACCCGTACATATTTTAAAGAGTACTAAACAATTTTTGAATTAATTTACGATCGAATGAACAATAATTTAATTATTTCAAAAAATCAAAATGAAGTAGAAAAATATAACATAAAAGAAAAAAAAGTCATAATCTTTTAAAGAAGAATCACTACAGTGGGGTAAAAGTAGGAAGATACGCTAAATGTGGTATGACAATGCATGTTCAATTTAGCGGATTAAGGATATTTTTCTTGGGGGAAGGGGGTTACTCCTTTTTTTGACCTACTTTTTATATGTTGAACCGCCTCCACAAAACTCCTAGCTGCGCCACTGCCCACACCTTTTGTATTGATACTTTTTTTGTGTATATAGTTGGATTGTTGTTTTTAAATTGTGTTTTGAAACTGCTTTGCGATTGTTCGAGCTTATGTATCTTTTGTGTTTTTAAATTGCGAAACAATTTTGACCCTTCCGGAAAATCTTTATTTTAAAAAAAACTGCCACCTCTTCTGTTGAAAGTGATTGTTCTCGTACAAATTTAAGTCTTACTAATGATTTAAATAGTGCTCTCAATCGAACAAACATGGATGTACAGTGACGACGAAATCAAATGAAGTTGGATAAACAATATGTGAACTCTTAGCATCTCGTTGTGATTAGTCATGTATCAAATTAATTTCTCTTGTGATGATCGTTGCACATTAGCGAAAGTGTGTAGTCTTGTTTGACTTTAGTATTGATGCCTTGTGTGATGAGCTTACTTTTAACCATGCATGAATAAACCTAGAATTTGCCCCGTTAGTTTGACTGATTTAGTAAGGTGTGCTCTTGAAATGATCTTAGGCAACTTTAAAGAGTGTGATCGAATTTGACATATACATCTTTTGTGACCTAACTGTGAGTGTGTGAACTCTTTTGAACACCCTTTGAGCCTTACCCTTCTTTGGAAGAAAACTTGTGAAAATCTAGTCCTTTATTCAACCACCACCTATAATCCTCATGACTTGTGATTTAGTGAATAGCCAAGGTATGGTGAAAAGGAAAAGGAGAAGTCAAGAAGTGCAAGAAAAATCTCCTCAACTCATGGTGTTGCGGAAAAATGGAAACCCTCCATATAAAAAAAGGAACGAAAAAGACAAAAAGGAAAAGAAAAGAAAAAACTGAAAAAAAGAAGAAAAACGGTGGAATGAAAGTCCAAAAGAAAAGGGATTTTCAAGCAATCCATAGAGTGAATAAGAAGATAACTTCGAAGCACTAGAAGAGAAATTGATTGAAAAAGGTGAAGAAAAGGAAGTGTTGTGAGCTCCACAATTCATGAGGATTTTTAGTCATTGAGCCTAAAATGACCATACATTTACACTTAGCCCCATTACAAGCCTTGAAAAGACCTTTTTGATCTTGAGCAAGCTGAATTGAAGGTTAAGTGGAAAATAAGGGCAAACCTATGGGTCAAAACATACATTGTGTTCCTCTTTTCTAGTGTGAGTGTTGCATCTGATTCTTGATCCTGAATTAATTAGCCCCTTTGCGTGAATATGAAATCATTCTTTGTGTGAGGGCATTCTGATATTGTTGTTGAGCTTGAACTTGTATTAGTAGCAAGTATTGTGAGCATGAGAATCTTTGGTAATGGTGTGTCACAACTCGAATCTTTGAGTACACAACTGAACTTTGCATGAGTAATTTGAGTCTTATTGTGTCTATTCATGATTGCATCTTCTGTAGCACTATTTGAGAAATCCCATTTGAACTGCTGAACTTGAGTTTTACTTGAGTACAAGTAAAACTTTAAGTTGAGGGTGTTGATAAGTCCACAAATTGGACTCATTTAGGGCTCAATTTTAATAGAAATAATGTCCTCAAATGCTCATCTTAATATCTGATAAAAACTCTTAAGTTTCAGGTATTTGAAGTTTTAGTGGAAGCATGGATACTTAGGCGCAAAAAAAAGGAGCTTCGCCAATTACACTTGGCGAATCGCCGAAGGAACAAACTCCGCTCAATGTTCTGGTACGCGAAGCTCTGAATGAAGTGGATCAAAAGGTGATGAAAGGAGAAGTTGGTGTGTCACTGATCAATTCTGTGAAGCAGAGACATACCGTCCAATGATCTAGAATACAAACATGTTGAAGGCAAAGCGCAAAAGGCAATGAACCAAAATAAGGGTGATTCGTAGAGTCATTCGGCGATCGCGACTAACCTCGCCGAATGGTCCACCACAACAGTTAATTTGAAAGTTATGAATACTAGTTGTAGGTGTTATTTTTAGAGGATCCAAACATTATTGTTAATTTCACTCTTAAGAATATTAGTTTTTGTATTTTTCTCTCAAATTTGGAGAGGGTTTTGTGGGAGACTTGAAGAAAGTAGATCATCTTCCCTAAGTTGGAACTGGGTCTTCTCTATTCTTCTTCCATTGCTTAAATCAAGGTTTAATTTCTCGTACCCACCTGATTTCATAATCATTTTAGGTGTATGTTGTTATTGCTTAATGTGTGGCTAAAAGTCATCATTCTTCGAGTGTGATTTATCAAATATGTGTTGATATTATTGTTGTGTCTTGCTTGATGATAGTTTAGATGTATTTTAATGGTGATTTCACCTAGTTGTTGTGGTTTAATTTAATGGGTTTGTAGTTTCAAATACAAAACCACCCCTGTATTTTTGTCTTGCCCGAGAGGGAGGTCGCGAAACCAAGATTGCTATACTAGTGGCCTAAGGAGTGGGTCGACATGAGGTTCAGCCTAAGAGGGTGAACCCTAGTCCCATATCCTAGTACTCATCTTGAGAGAGTGATTAGAGTAAGGCGTAGGCTGGCCTTCATGCAGCAAATGGGTGTCCGAGAGGAACCCCTTTGAAATGGGGTAAGTTGCCCGAGAGGGAACTTATTTCCATCTAAAACTTAGCCTAGTCACTATTATCTTGCAAATTCCTATCGAAAGCCTGTACACAACTATTTATCTCAACTTGTATTATAGTCACACCCCAAGAACTTTTCCCCATACTTGATTCCCTTTTGCATTTTTACTTTACTTGTGGAAAAAAAAACCATTTGATATTTGACACTTTCGTGTCACCCCTTTGGTTTAATATGTTTTTATTTGTAAATCCCTTTAGCTACGACTATTAGCTACTATCTTGCACTACCACTTCCTTGGGACACGACCCCAATCTTAAGTTGTATTATTGTACTATGCACGATCATAGACACTCAAACTGTAGGTTTGTGTCGTTGGTCACGATAAGCATCAACCTACAAAGTGGCTCATTACATTAATTATGTCCCTTATTCCCTCTAGACAATGTACTCTCCCGAGGTTTCACTTGAATATTCCCTACCAAACTTTCCATTGCTTGTTGCAACATGGTAGCTATTATGTCAGCATTAGTGTCGTTTTGAGATTGCGGTGGTGGTATCACCTTTTCTTCAACAACTAGGTCAGCAGTTTGCCTACCCGGCATTCCCCTGACCTCTCTTTCGACTCCAACTAAGTTTGGAGGTAACACAACTCCATCTGCAATCACATAGACGATATTAGATTCTTAATTGGCTCTAGACGGCTTATAACATCACAATATTTAACAAAAAAATGAGAAAGACCAATCCTACTCGATTTTTTACATATTCTTGATCGTGCATATCCACATATACACAATTAAGTTCTTTCATAAACCGATGCTCTTTGAGTCATACTCTAAACCTAAGGCTTTGATACCAACTCTTTAACAATCCAATTGACATAAGTCATGACTAGCTTTCAGTAAGCCTAAGCTTACTGGCGAGCCAAGATAACTTCATGCTAAAATTTCGACACTGTTTTCTCTGTGCAGGGAGTGATCCATAAATTTCACCCTATCAACATTCAACAAACAACAACCCAACCTACTACGATCAAAATATATAAAGTCGAAGACACTAATGTAATCGAAATCGGGGACTTTCATAAAACTTAAATGTTCAAAGTCACCTTCTAATCAACCCAAACAAAACCAAATTTACTAGACCAACTCAAAGAGAAAGACTCTAGAATTAAGTACACTAATATACTTCATTAATTGAAACAAAATATTGGCCCACACAAAGTAAGTGCGGGGCTTACTGGATCTAGCGCTAGCTCTGTATTTTACTATGTTGGAGTCAAAGGTCATCTTACGTTGAATTATCTAAAATAAAAAGAAAGAAGGAGTGGGTTCAATCACACAGATTGAGTGAGTAAAATTGGCAGCCATAACGTTATACCTGGGACAAACATATAAATAGAAGAGCATGCAAACTACAAATCATCATCCAGAACTTTCTTAAATCAATTTATCTATTCATGTATGAAAATTGTGCTTAAGATATTTCGATAATCACATCCATCATCTATTGGGAGGATCCAATATCAGTATCAATTATACTTTCTGACACTACGGATTTACCATAGCCGTCTGACCACCCTGTCATCTAGATTCCCTTCTAGAGGGTGGATGTACCACATTAGTTTTCCTACAAGGTGTACCAGGTCTAACAATCCTGACGTTAGAAAACGACGATATCGAAAAAGTTAGCTTTATGAAAACATTTCTCTGGAATGCAACATACATTCATATTATGCTTGTGTCAAAGTTGTATCCCACCATATATAATAACTCATAAACTCAAGAGTAATAGGTATATAACTAACGATAGAAACTATTCAATACATTTTCAAATACTTGGTCATACTATCGCTTGTTCGCGCACAAGCGATCAATTTTTCGATAAGTTAGTCACAGCAAGAAAACAAATTCAAAATATAAGATAGTGGAAAAGCAACTATGGAAGAATTATCACTCACTATACTCTTGACACATAACTTCAATTTGCTCCCAATGATTCTGCCTTCGACGTACAGTTATTTAATAAGTCAAGAATGGAGAGAAAGAGTTGGTCTTCTACAGTATTTGTTTATTTTAGGTCTTAAAGATGAAAACCTTTATGTGGTGTTGTATTCTTTTTCAAAAGCTGGCGCTCCACCACTTTAAGCTAAAACCAGCGCAATTATTTTTAAACCCCTCCCACCGTCTCTTTTCTATTTTTATCTACTAATTTCTTATTTAAAATGCAGGTTAAAAGATAGTGCCTAAGTAGATAATGAGCAGGGTTAGGTAAATAATTGGATACTTATTTTAAATGGGTCAAGCTCAAAAATTTAAGTCATCACAGATTTGCAGCTTTTATTTCCCCTTTTGGTTTGTTGGCTTCCCTCCATTTTTGGCTTCCACCATAATTGGTTAAAATTAGGTTTTAGTATTTCAACCCTCATTTAATACAATGGACCAAATTGTCAACATAAAAACTTGAGGACAAGTCCCACAATCCTTAATCCTTAATTACATAATTGTCACCTATCCTCAATATGTAAAAGGCGGAATTCATCGGTGCCCCCCTAAAGTTAGCAAAAACTTTCACTTAGACATCTCAACCGAGATTTGTTCATTCTAGATACCCATAGTAAGGGTTTTTAAACATTCAACAAAACTTTTAAAGAGAGTGTAACACACTCACCGAAGATCTGTCAAAATACTGAATTAAATAAAAAAACATGTGGCATATATGCCTAACAAAAAATATTGTGAGTAAAAAATTATGTTTAAAACTATTTAGTTATTAACTAAAATAAAAAGTATGTTTCACTAATTAAAATAAAAACAAAAAAAAATTGCAGCAACCTCCCTCTTTCACTTTTTTTTCTCTCCACGCACATTGCTCCTCCTCCCCTTCTTTTGAATTGATGTCGACATAAATATAGATAAAAGGTTGTCGAAGATGGTTCAATAGAACTTGAAATTGTGAAGAAATGAGATTAAAAGTAGAGTCAGATCTGGAACGATTATTCTAAAAATAAATAAAATAGATTCAAAAGAATTAAAAAAAAATGAGGAGAAGAATGTAAAGAAGAATAAATGCGCTAAATTCATTCTTTAATAATGTCAAATACTTCGTTTTTATAACACAATTCAGTTTTTATATGAAAAATGAATTTTTGGTCTATAATTTTGTGTGTGGGTTATGAAATTTGGTGAGGAAAAGTATTTTGTGTGTTTCTTTTGTGTTGGTTGTTGATAATGAAGAGATTGTCGGATTTTATGGTAAAATGGTGCGAAGATTTTTTTGGCGATTGTTGATAATCAACCGATAAAGAGATCACTGAATTTTATGGTGAAAAAGTGAAGAAGATGGAACTATATTTTTAAGTATTTGCATTTTTTTTATTTAAACAAAAAAAGTAGGAGTAATTCTTTTTGCAAAATTCAAGTTTCTCACGCGCTCAAAACAAGTGCATGACACACAATGTGCCGACTCAGCGAAAAGTGTCAAACTGACACAATAGAACCTTACTATAAGTGTATAAAATGAACAAACATTAATTGAAGTGTCTAAGTAAAAATTGATGTCAACTTTAATACTATGTTTGGATCATTGTTACCCATTGTATTGTATTGTTTGTTACCATACATACAATGTTTGTTTTGATTGTTACTTAATGTATTGTATTGTATTGTTAAATTTCGTTGTTACGTAACAATGAAAACCCCATTTTATGAAAAAACTGATTTGGTGTATTTCCATTATTGTTGTTTGATTTCTTTTTCCAATTATATCCTTACTTAATATTTCATAATACTATTTTACCCTTTACCCTATATTATTTAATCCCAGTCAAATAGCCTACCCAACAACTACTACGCTATTTTGTTCCAACTAGGTTTGATCGTCGTTTTCTTTTTCCTTCTCTTTTTTTAAGCATACGTTCTTCCCTTTTTTCTATACTTTTGTCTCTTTCAACATATTATTTTATATCTTTTCTTTGCAGATTTTTACATTATACAAATACAAAAGTTATAGGTACTTAATTTTTGTTCATGATTTTTTTTTACGTTGATTATTATTGTGTCGTGCTTTTCCCAGACTCATTATCTGTCACAATCAATCTTTTCAACTACTTTTTAGGCTACACCACAATGGTTTAGTTGACAATTTTTATTGTTTGCATAATTATTATAAATTTATTTATTATCTTGTTTTGTTTTTGCATAGAACATGCATGCTTATTTTTCATTGATATCCATAATTTTTCGTAAATCATTCATTATGCAGAGACACCAATTTTATCAGAGATGTTGAGTAGGATAGCAAGTACTCATTGATAAAGTTCTCTAAAATAAAAAATACATATTTCATGTCTCTACTTCTCTAGATATACAAAAGGAAAAAAATCTAAAAAGAATGAGATCAGATTCTTCTACATATTGGTACATCATACTACCCCAGAAACAACCACATCTCCACTTCAAGAAGGAATATAATTCCAACTTTGTTCACTCATATGGAGATAATAAGGAGAACAACAAATAAATAACAAAAAGAAAACTTCTCATAGATGCAAGTGTAACAACCCTAAAAATGATTATGCTAAGTAATGTCTAACGTATCTAGAATGCCTAGATTAGATCGGGTTCACACGGATTGATGCGCATAGAACCAGACCTCAGAACCTATGCACTAGCCTATCCAACCAACTTGGTGAGTTAGTTGAGCTAGGTAAGGTGAGAACCAACCATGTAGGGCAACCGAATTGGAGAGATTCACCCAGATGAGTCTTACCGGACTTAAAAGGGGTAATCTTAAGTTTGGAGGGTCTAGGGGTAAAATGGTCTTTTTCAGGCTAAGGGTGGTATTGTAATTACCCTAAATAATTAATTAATTAATTAATTAATATGGTTAAGGGGCAATTTGGGTAGATGTGGCCGAAATTGACCCTTTAAGCAAAATCTTGCTCCACCCGGTTTCGAGCCTTGGTGGAAGCAATGATTTAACTGATTTAATTGTATTTAGTGAATTAGTTAAATTAATTAATATTTAATTTGCTGATTTAAGTAAAGGAAAAATCAGATTTTTAATTAAAAAATAATAATAAAATTAATAAATAATGAGGAGTCCTAGTTTGACTAAGTCTCCACCTAACTCTCCTAATCCTAATCATAATCCTAATCCTCTCATTCTCACGTCTCTCACTCTCATTCTCACGTTTTTTATCATTAAAATAACTGAAAATAATAGTTCTTCACTCTTGAAGAACTTACACGCAAAAACTCAAACGAAAAACTAAGCTAAAAACGAAAATCAACAAGTTCTTGACGGGATTGTGCTTGAAGTTTCGGTGGTGAGGCTTGGTTTCATGGTAAATTGGCAGCATTTAAACAAGTTTTGAACGACATTAAGGTATGGGTTTTCTTCTCTCTTGGTCCCTTTCCCAAGAGACCCTTAAGGTTCAGTTTAAATCGCGATTGAAAGACTAAGGTTGTCCCCGTTGCATGCCCCTGTCATTAGCTCCTTTGAACGATTCAAAGCATGTGTTGGTATGTCTTCTGGTAGATAATGTTAGGTCTGGTTGTGATTATGTGTTGAATGTGTGGTAATAAATCATGTAAAGAATGAAAAATATATTCCAGAAAAGTGCATTAAGTGGACTGTTTTGAGCATATGTGTGCTGAAAATTTAACTATGTTTGCTGCCTGAAATTTGTATGTTAAATATTGTGTTTTGCGTGTGTAAAAATGCTAAAAACATGTTGTTCATAAAAGGTTAAGGTGGTTGACTGAATGTCACTCAAAATGCTACAAAAAAATCAACAAAAGAATGAGAGAAAAATGGATTGGAAGAGACCAAATTTCCAGCTTGTTGGAAATTTGTAGTCTTGGTCAAAATGACTAATTTTAAGAAAAAAATTTAAAAATTGTGAGGTCATTGGGAATTGAACCCAAGACCTCACCAAATGTAAATTATATAAAAATTTCATGAAAAAAAATGAAAGGAAAAATAAATGTGGAGAGTGGGGATTGAACCCCCAACCTCTTGAATGGATGAGAAAGTTAGGAGAAAAATAAAGGAGAAAAATAAATGTGGAGAGTGGGGATTGAACCCCCAACCTCTTGAATGGATGAGAGAGTTAGGAGAAAAATAAAGGAGAAATATAAAATGAGGTGAATGGGGATTGAACCCACAACCTCTTGGATAGGTGAGAAAGCTAAAAGATAAATTAAGAGAAAAAGAATGAGCTTGTGGGGGATTGATCCCACAACCTCCATGCCTTGGATGAAAAATAGAGGAGAAAAAGGAAGGAAATATTATGGGGCTGATGGGGATTGAACTAGGGTCCCCCAAATCTGAAAAATGCAATCACCAAGTTTAGTATAAGATTAAGTGTTGCCCAAGGGATTCAAAATTTTCCCTTGCCCAACTCCGTATTGACACATAAGTCATACGTAAGTAAATATTTAATGAATGCTGCCTCTAAAGATCGAAATCAATATCTTGGCATATCTACAAAATGCATAAGTCTTGTACCACATAATCTTGGGTAAACATGAATCACTTAGACAAACTATGAATAAAGCCTCATCGCTTGTATGTGTGGACTCATAAGTCTAGCATACATTTAAAAGTAAGTGAGCATAAGATGTATGTGATGACATGATGTAACCTTAGAAGGGTTAAGTAAGAGTGTGAAACACACTAAATGGCCAAGTGCATTGGCATATGATGAAATGAATATTCACGTGAAGGGGTGAGTAATTATGAAAAGCAAATGTGTTAAAGTTAATGAATGAGGTGACAATATGATAAGAGGCTAATGTGAAAGATGAGGGCAATCTCAAATGAGCCTAAGTAAATGTTACCAAAACGTACTCACCTATGAGAGTGTAAAGCTAATGAAGAGACCAGTCTCTATGAACACTCTAATGAAAGTATTGAAGTTAATGCATACTTAATACTAATGATGAGATGAGAAATCATCTAATGAGCTATGATGTCCTCATGCTAGAAGCCAGCTTCCATGATGTATGAGTTGAATGTAATGGAACTTTATACTGAGCACCGATAGGCTAGCTATGAGCGGTGATGCCTTCCTTCGGGAAGGGCAGAGGTTCACGTAACTCTCATGAGATGAGACTGTCCGGCATGCCGGGTATGGGTCTCCTTATATCTCCTAGTCTTTGAACCTATACTGCCAATATACGGATCTAGCAGGGTTCGACTCCCTATATACGCTAGCATGTTTTGGTTCACTTTGGCCGGTGATTCCACCTCTTTTTGGTGTGGGGATTACACACTGGATTTCATGATGCTCACATGATCTATGTCGGTTAAGGTTAAAGTTCCCAAAGAAAGAATGAGGCCAGCCTCAAATGATGCACATAATGAAATGAACGATACCAAAGGTGTTAGGTTAGGATAATCAAGAGGTGAGCTAGACTTAAGTAATGACACTAGGTTATTCTTGGTCATTGCACAGCAAACCCGATGAGAGTCTTAAACTACATCCTAGGTATGACTAGTGATTGCACTAGTATATGAATGAATGAAAATGAAGTACGTATGAATGAATGAAGCAGACTATGTGTTTGCTAAAGAAGGCTCCCTAGTTGAGGTCCCATATGTTGAGCCCTCATTTTGGGAAGTCCTAATGTCAAGTCTATGATTCCAAAGTCTCATGGCATATGAAAGAATGATGTGAACTACGTGATATGATGTGCAATACGTTCTGTGCTGCTTGCAAAATGATAAGTATGAAGATGCATGTTACTCTGATGGCATGACTTTCCTAATTCAAATTTGGCAAGTCCACTGACATTACTAATCCAAATTTGGCAAGTCCACTGACTTTTCTAATCCAAATTTGGAAAGTCCACTGACTTGACTTTCCATAAATCATGTTGTTAGGAAAGAGCTATTCTTACTCATGCATGTCCTTGGTGTGTGCTTGCATATACCCATACTTAGTACAAGTGTGTACTAATCCCATACAATATCTACTTTTAGGTGCAGGCACAGGTGGACGTTAAAGCTTACAGTACGACGTTGTAGTTATCCGGACGTGGAGCATTCATCCGGATTTGGTAGGCCCTCATGCTTTCGAGGACGCATGCCCATATATTCTAGCTTAGATATAGGTTTGAGTTAGTGGAGTATGTTCCACTAGCGTTTCTTTCTCATCTTATTTCAGACATTGTATTGGTGCCATTTTGGCAAGTATACACTTAATGTAGTATGGAACTATTTCTTTCATTTGATGATCTTAATATTAGATTGTTGATTGTGAACGTTTATGAGTTTAAGTAGAATGTCTTACATGAATGTTAAGTAACAAAAAGTTCAAATTTTCCGCTAAAATTAACCTAGATGAAATAACGATGACGTATATAGGCTTGTCTGCGACCTCTGAGAGGTCAACGACGCCGGTCTCTTCTGGGGTCTAGACTTCGGTCGTGACAGCAAGTTGAGGAGACACTACTTTCAATGTGACAGTAAAAGATACAAGATCTCTCATCACAAATAACAAAGCTCTAAGAATACATACTATGCCGTGGTATGATAATATAGAACTAGAGGTTGTTGATAAACCAATTTTTTTGTGTTTGGTTTTAGATTTTTAAAAATATATAGTATTGGTTTGGTTGATTTTGTCCAAAAATTGAATATATACTCGAACCGAACCGATAAATTATATACATATATTTTATTATTATACATACATAATATATTATTTTTATAAACAATTTTAAAGATCTTATATATCTCATCAAAATTTATTTATAAGTTACTTATTACAACGAAAATGCCCAAGGTGAGAACATTTATCTTTTCAATTTCATTTATATGATTTTGAATAATAACCAATTCAAACATCTCCGTGAGCACCCCTAATAATAGTAATACTAAAGTGAGATAAATGTTGAAGATTGACCATGAAAAACTATAAGTTGAGATTAGTAAGGCAATAAAAACAAGGTCTATGAAAACATTAATGGGCTGATGCATACTTTATATATCTTGTGTAATTTTTATGTAAATTTATTTTGTATGTATAATTTAATTGGTTGATGTATCTTCCTTAATTTTATTATAGATTGCTGATCAAAGTAATCGAGATAGTAATCATTCATTGGGACAACTGAGCTCTTCTGCTTCATATGTTGCACTTTTAGTAGTAATTTGATTTTGGACTTATGCATGTGAAATCCAAAAAAGATCAATGTACGATCACACATCATATAAGACTTGAGAGAGAATAAGTTAGAAATGAATTACTAAGTCATCTATTTTCAACTGAACTTTGTGATAGTATTTTAAGAATGACTCATTCAGCTTTTACTGCTATGTGTGAGATGTTACTTAGAGAAGGAGGTCTTAGACCAACACTTCGAGCTACAATTAAGGAGCAAGTTGCAAAAATACTTTACTTGCTAACACATAATGTGACAAATTGTGAGTTGTCTTTCATCTTTCGATGATCTAGAGAGTTAATCAGACGTCATTTTCATGTTGTCCTACGATTTATCTTGGGGTTATATGAAAAATTTATTCAACAACCTGATGGCTCTCAAGTTCCTTTTGAAATTGCTAGCAACCAAAGATTCTACCATATTTTGAGGTGAATATCATTAAAATAGTAATTTACATTTTAGCTAACGCCAAAATTTTTTGTATTGTAATTGATGATTATATAGCAGGATTGTATTGGTGCAGTTGATTGAACACACATACGTATTAAAGTTTCACAAAGTGAAGCACCAAAATAGCGTATGTGTGTTCCATCAAAATATCACACACGCTTCTTTGTAAAACGCTATTGAACGAACATTTGAAGTTCTTAAAAGGAGATTTCCTATAATTTCTAGCTCAACAGAGTCATCATATGATAGTGAAACAAGCTTATCATATTTGCATGTTGTATTTTGCACAACTATTTAAGAGGAGTAGATCCAAACGATGATTTACTTGCTCAAGTTGTTGCGGAGCTTATGAATAATAATGAGGTACATGAAGACGTTTCAAATCCTAGAGAGAGCAATGAAGAATTTAGAAGAGGAGAGTTGATTCAAGATGGCATAGCAGCTGTCATGTGGAATAATTATCAAGACTAATTTTCTAGGAGAAACATACAAATAAATTTTTGTATCACATTTATTATTTGAAAGTGATTTTGTGAACTATTGTTTTAGTTATAAACATAATGTGTAGTGTGTTTGACTTTATATTATAACTCTTCAATATTGTTGATGACATTTCTTTATTTAATTCTTGTGAATGTTTATTTTAATTTTGTAGATATCAAGATGACAAAAAATTGAAGCTGTTTACTTTAACTAATACAAATATTTCAGATAATTCTCTTTGTATTTGGTCACATACTATGGACGATGCACTAATTGATGCATTTTGTCCTGAGCAAGAACTTGGAAATAAGATTGGTGGATCTTTCACTACATACGCGCTCGAATGAGAAATATTAAAAAATAATTTAGCAAATACTATGATATATTTCAAATGGGTATGAGTGAATTTGCATGGGTTCCCATCACAAATATGTGGATGTCGAGTCTGAAGTATGGGATCAATTAATTCAGGTATATTCACATTTATTAGTTTGCTCTTATTTTTATATTTTAATGTTCATCTTATTTTCTTCAATAATATGTTGTACTTTTTATATGTAGGCTAAGCCTAAAGTTGTTGATTTGAGGATCAAGTCTATCAGAAATTATGATAAGCTAATGATGCTATATGGAAAAGATAGAGCTAGTATGAAAGCATGTCGAGACTGGACCAGATATGTTAAAAAGAGGTACCAATAAAAAATTTAAAAGATCAAGTACTAGTTCGTTGACTATTGAAGAGGTTGACGAAATGATTTCTATGAATGGTGCTTCATTGGAAAATACTGAATAGGGATGGCAATAGGGCGGGGCAGGGCAAGGGTTAACGGGGCAATATAGGGCACTACTTAAATGGGGCGGGGCGGGTCAAAAGCTAATATTTTTAAAACTTTAAAGGGCAGGGCAGAGATGGGTTGTGTTGGGCCAAAAGACCCATTATATCAACTAAGGTTGTGCCGATCCCAAAAGCGAAAAAAAACTGCACATTAACATTATTAATTAGTCACATTTATTTTTTGTTCTCCTCTTTCATTTTTATATTTTATTAAATATACTTGTAATTGAGCTTAATGAGAATATATACGTGTGCTTTGGACAATTTAAATAGTAGAATATGTTAATAGTAGATTTTTCTTTGATAATTTTTTTTGTATTGGTCGTCGTTCTGTTTGCCATTAAGAACAAGTATAAAGAATTAATATAACATATAAAGTGCAAATTAAAACTTAAACGGGGTAGGGTGTAGCGGGGCAGGGCGGGGCGGGTTAAAATATTGAAAAATTTCTAAATGGGGCGGGTTCAAATCTTAGCGGGTTGAGGCTTGCTCCGCCCTAACCCACCCCAACCCGCCCTATTGCCATTCTATTACTAAACAAGATGAGCAAAGTCAACCAACTAATGATGCACCTAAATCAAATGTCTCTTCAAAGGTATCAACTGTCACGACCCACATGTATACCCTAGAAGATTGGGTATTCTTAGGTCGCAACCAGCGTACTTGACCTCTCTGAGGTCTTGTACAAGTCCTTTCGTATCGTTCATCGCATATACATAATGAAAAGTAGTGCGGAATTAAAACTTTTCACAAAACATTAGAATAACTTTAATAACATCTTATAAAATCAAAGGAAATACTAATTCTCATTCTCATCAAAGCTTAGACACGAGAATACTTGGGACACGACTCATACATCAAAATATAGAAACTTAGTCTATTACAATACTTCAATATAAAAGAAACCTAAGATAACTATGCCCTCGAATCAAGAGAGGACATACTTCAACTTCACTTGAATGATGCTATAATCCAAGTCTTGCTTCCCAATGCTCTTCACCTACCAACCACTATAGAGATAGAAATATATATGGAATTAGTACAAACACATGTACTAAGTATGACATAATGCATAAAAATCATAAAAACGGACATTTATTGGAAATATGCATATTTTAATTTAAATATCATAATGTAAGCATAAGAACAATATTTAACACCTTAGAAACACATAATAAAACACTTAAGCAATTTATCACATTATAATGAAAAACTTACAATAAACTTATTCACCGTTACAGTGAATTCCTCACTGTTACAGTGAAGTTATTCTAATTCATATAGAACATTTCCTAGCATGTAATCTTCTCACTAAAAGATATCCTAAGACTCACTTAAGTAAGACAAAGAGAGACCGCTCATACACCCTCTCTAGGCACACCTAAATGATCCTTAAGACCACTCATAATGAGACATACACACTTACAATATACCAAACACATGAACATATATGATATGACATTCTCCTAACCAAGGCTATCAAAAGACTTACTTAAGCAATCCTAGAAGAGAACGCCCATACACCCTCTTCAAGGTTGCCTAAATAATCCTTAAGACTTCCTAAGTTTAGATCATGCCTAAAGTATCAACCAACTTCCCTAACTAGAGTCATTCTCAAGACTTCCCTAGATACGACATGAAGAGATCATCCCTTATGCCCCTTCACACTTTAACTAGGAAATCCTTAAAGTCACTCTAGATTAGTTACTCATTCATTTACATGCTTTCTAACATAAGTCATTATTTCATTAGTTCATTAAGAGACATTCATCACATAAGGACATTCAAGTAATGGTCTTGGAGAAGACCTAGAGACTCTCACTAACATCTTCAAAGCCTAAGGGTGCAATGTCTAGGTAGCTTCCCATACCACCACCTAAACTTCATAGACTTCTCAAATACTAGTAGGTATCCCATAAGATGAGATAGGTAATAACCGACATAGATCATGGTAGCAAAGCATGGAATCCAGGGTTGTAACCTACACCGATGGAGGGTGTTCTACTTGCCAATGGTAGAACTTGAACACATCCCATGTAGGCACATGGTTAAGGAATATGAAGGATTTACTTTGCACTCTAGCCTTATTCTTAACTAGATCTATTTCCCTTACCAAACTCACTCGGTGCTAGCCTTTGTTCTCATTGAGTAATTCACATTTAGGATCACATGAAGAGGTTCCACATCTAGTTCATAACTCAATCACATTCACCCTACCAAAGAGGTACCATAGAGCTGCCTTACAATGGCGACGAAGATAGCTTAATGACTTTCCTAAGGATGATATGATGTTGTTCCAGCCAACCAACCTTAAGTCCATCATTCATTACAAGAAGGATACCATTACGACTTTCGACTTCAAGGTTCATAACCTTACCACTAGGTTCAATGTTTCACATAAAGGACCTTCTTAGAATCATTCAAGGTCTCATGTGATTCATACATTCAAGACTAAGAGGCTTTAGCATCCTAAGTCAAGACATATCATATTCACATATCATTCATGCATCAAGAAAAGGGACTTAAGTCTACCTAAACAAGACATATCATTACTTCACTTTATCACGTATAGTATATCATATTCAAGAAGCATATAGGCACAACCTTCATCATCATTACGTCACCCTATACACTACTATAACATCATCAATTTAGTCATCATAAGACTAGATAACCAATTAGGAAGAATCATGCATCAACTCTAAGACTACACACACAATGCCATAGTCATAGTCTAACATGATCACCTAATAACATCAATAAAAGAACCACATACTTTCACATTACTTAACATGTAGATAGATATGATCATACTTCACATAATCAACTACACACACCATCATAATACTTCAAGTAGTTTGCCGGCAAGGTCATGATCATCATAATACATAAAGTAACGCCGACAAGGCCACATCATTCACAAAGTACCACCACCATAAGTGGACCATACCAATAACAACATAATTCAAGATCTAAATTATATAAAATAAAGAGAATTAGGGCAGCGTACCACCAATCCATTCTCTCCACTTCAATCCTTAGCTAAATCATCCAATTCAATACCAATAGGCCCTTACCAATAGCCATGATCATCAATTTAATACAAAAACCATAATACTCAATGAAACTAAGTCAATTAAATATAGATTTGTCAATATAAGGCAGCCTATACATCAATTGAATACAATTCTTACATCATTCAATAGCCCATAGACAACTACACTAGAATTCATAAGCATTAAGTCAATATCAAGTCAACCTCAAAGTAGTCAAAACTAGGGTTCATCAATTACATAGGTTTCATAGGTTAATTGTGTTGAAATCATCTAATTAACAACAATTCGATCAATATATAATGCTTTAAAACCTTTAATGCAAGAACCTATGGATACATCATAAAATTGGACAAGTTCATCTTAAGAAAACTTTAGAAATCTCTTTGAATTTTGGGTTGATGAATAGAGTTTCAAGGATCAAAAACCATACCTCAATGATGTTAATCCACAAAATTGATGAAGAATCACCACTCAAATCTCCAATCCAAGCTCTTCCTTGAGTTTTTGCTTCAATGGAGTTCTAGAGAATTTCTAAGAAAATTTGGCTTTTGATTTTGAAGAATGAATTCATCTAGGTATTTAGGACTTATATAGATGTTTAAAATACCCAAAACACCCTTAAGTAAACGCCCAAAGTCTTATTTGGACGTGACATTATAGTGAAGCTGCGCAGAAACAGCCTCACAAATGACTTGCCAAACGACGGCCCGTTTCCCAACCAACGGACCATCCTGTTGGTCGTGGTTTGGGACTGAGGCTGGTCGTTGGAGGCTAAGTCTCCCACGCCTAAGTATTGACCCACGCCCTCAATCGACAGGGCATCGACCAGCCTACTGGCCGTCGATTGCCTCAATCGATTGGGCTGGTCTAAGACAGACTTTGGCTCAAGGCAAGGGTCCTTCCTCAAGGACCCTTGGATGATCCTTTGGGACTTTCACCCGGATATTTCCAACCCAAATATGATTGTATACGAGTTTAGGACCTCTCACGTAAATTTCACCCAAAACAAACACGTAAAACTCGACGAAACATGCTTAGACACACAAGGTCGTTTCAAGTCAAACCTTTCGAACGTCATGGATGTTTGACCTCCAAACTTTACGAAACTTGACACACTGCCTATATACACTATAATAACTCATATAAGTACCTCATAATATCATGAAACACACATAAACACATAAAAACACATATGAGGCACATAGGTGACTTAGTCGTCGAACGTCTTAGTTGTTCCTTGACGTTTGACTTCCGATTCACCTAATACATTAGACACTGCCTCAATACCACCTTATAAGCCATTTTAGGACCTTAGACCCTCATGACAACCATGTTAGGATCTATTTCACCTAAGTCATTTTCGGGATCTTACACCAATTCATCAAAGAAATAAAAAATCTAAACATAATCATTTTTAAGGCATGGCTGATATGTTGCGAGGTGGCATGAATAATTTGGCTCATGCCATTAATCAATTTTCAACTATGCCACCTATTTTTGAAAGTGAGATATGGAAAATGATAAAAGATATGAATTTGGAATCTCATATGAACTCAAAGGCTTATATATTTATCTGTCAAGATGCAAATATGCGTCGCACATTGATGGGATGTCCACATGAAGAACACAAGTCTTTTTTTTGTTGACCATGATGCTAGCACGTTATTAAGTTTAAATTAATCTATTGAAATTTAAGTATTTTTGATTTTATAAACATATAAATATTTTAGTTTTGACAATTATTTTACTATGCATTTTAAGCTACGGATTATTTGAATTATTTGTTTGTTATGAAGATTAATAGCATATATATTATCAGTATAATATAAGTTATGAATCAAGTGATTTACATAGTTATACATCTACATTGTTGTAAGTTGATGTGGATGATCGATTTAACAATTTGTGAACGAATTAAAATTTATAGTTAACGATTTAGAGTTACAATTGGTGAACGAATGAATAGATTAATGGAAAAGGGTCAAAATTACCCCTCAACTTTGTTTTATTGGTTGACTTTACCCCTACCGTTAAAAGCAAGTTATTTTTATCCATGCCATTAATAAACTTAACAAATATATCTCTCCTTGGATGGAAAAGCCCAAATCAATTAAAATTACCCAATTTTAAACCGACCCGACCCAGTTAATAATATAACCCATTTCTTTTATGAATGGTAAAAATTGATTTTCTTTGATTAAGAATGAACTGGTAAAACTAAGGTTTGTAATAAAAAGAAAATGTGTCTCGCAGAGTTGGGGTGAACTAGAAAGTATCTTAGATGCACCACTTTACAGTGAAATTAGCTGCATATAGATTGGTTGATTTATTACTAGTTGTCTGTGCTGTTCTTATTGTACTTCAGGCAATTCATGACTAACATCAAGTTTTTCCATCCACAGCAAACCAACACAACCGACATGTTGGAAGAATCAGTCGAATACGTCAAGTTTCTGCAGAGGCAGATTAGGCAATTCATGAATTCACTCCAGTGATTGAATATTCGAAACTTAGTGGAAACAGAAGTGAGTTAGACAAAAGAAATAAATTATATTATTAAGTGGGTCGGTCGGGTTAAATTGGGTAATTTAAGTAAAATTGGGTTATCTTAATTGATTTGGGCTTTCCATCCAAGGCTGGGTATATTTGTTAAGTTTATTGACGGCGGAGTTAACAATAACTTGCTTTTAACGGCAGGGGTAAAGTCAACCAATAAAACAAAGTTGAGGGATAATTTTGACCATTTTCCCTATATTAATTAGTTAATGTACAAAGCAATATCTTCTGACCTTTTCATACTTTTCCAAATTTTCTTAATAAATGCGGTACGTGATAATTTTTAGAATTGAATATAAAGTTTTTTAATTTTATCAACTTTAATTAAATCAATCTAGATACAAACGTGATAATAATGTTTGATAATATTATTATAATTGATGATATAAATTTATGTTATTTTCATATGACATAAAAGAATATGCATGATTGATGACCAATTTTGTTGTTTTATTAGTAATTACTGATAAATTTAATATTTAAAATAAAATATAATACAATACATTATGAAATGATGAGTAATAATGATTCAAACAGAACGTAAGAGACACGCCTAATTAAAACTTGGGCAACTTTCACATATAACAAACATGAAATTCATATTTTTATGCTATAGCAAAGTTTGTATAATTGCGTTCCATAACAAACTTATATACATATAATTCGCTATACATATACAATTGAAGCGAATTATATAAAACGAATTGTATAAAACGAGAAAGAGAGAAATTATATACAATTGAATTGTATAAAACGAGAAAGCGAGAAAGCCAGAATTGAATTGTATAAACGAGAAAGAGAGAAATTATATATAATTTGAATTAAAAAGAGAAAGAGAGAAAGGCAAAAAGAGACTTGTGTAGGGAATATACAATTGAATCGAATGGTATAGAACAAGAAAGAGAAAAATTATATACAATTTGAATTTGTATAAAACGAGAAAGGGAAAAGAGACTTGGGCAGAGAAATATTTGTATTGTATAATTATAAGTATATAGGACGAAGATATATGTATTTGAATGCGTTTATACATTTTCTCTCGCTTTATACAATTAGAAACATAATTTACACAATTCTATTGTATAAAGTGAGAGAGGCAAGCGACAGGAAGCGAGCGAGAGAGGGAGAGTAACGAGCGAGAATATGAGAGAGATTGACAAATAGTTCGCTATGGAACACAAATAAATCAAAGGATAGCTACTGTAAGACCTCGAAAATGAGATAAGGTGTCTAGATCCTAACATGTTCGTCTTAATGTTATAAGGTCCTAAAATGCCTTATTATGTTATATATAGTCAGTGTGCAAAGTTTGAAGTGATTTGGAAGTCGGACGTCAAGGGACGTCCAAGACGTTCGACGAATAGTCGCTTATGTGCCTCATGTGTGTATGCATGTCTAAATTGCATGAACTGAGTCTAATGAGTCTTGAAATGGTTTTAAATGATGTTTAATATTATTGTATGCAGTTTCGTGAAGTTTGGAGGTCAAACGCCCAAGAACGTCCAAGGCATTCGAAAGATAGCCCCTAAGACGTTCATCGTATGTCATGTTGGGGTCAAGGATGATTGGACGTCTTGTAGGTGTTTGTTTTGGATGAAACTTATGTGGAAGGTCTATAACATGCTAAGGTTTGTAATCGCGTTGGAAACGTTTGGGTATGACTTTTAAAGGGTCCCACAAGAGGCCCCAAAAGAAGGACCCAAGGATGCCTAAGACACTGCCTGGGCAGTGTCCCTTGACGGACCCAATGACGGATCGTTAGGCCACCAACGGACCGTCAAACAGGTATCGTCGAAGAGGGCTTGTCTTGGGTAGGTCTTGAGCCAAGAATTTGGCTAAGGTATGGGCGACGGAGGCTGCCACGGTCCGTCATGGCCATGACGCCCCGCCGAGACCCTCGTCGCGGGTGCCTGCAGGTTTGGCTGCCTGCGTGCTGCCACTTAAAGGGGTGAATGGGAAATTCACCCCACATCCTAAACTGATTATTAAGGGTTTATTTAAGTAATTTTGGGTGTATATAAGTCATCCAAAACGTGATCAACCCATTAATAAATCCTCTCACATATTTAAAGCCTTTCCCCTCCAAAATATTCTCTCTAGAACCTCCATGGTTTTTAAAGCTCAAGAACAGCTTGTAGATTGGATTCTCATGGGTTCTTCATCAAGTTTTATAGGTCTTCATGAAGATTAAGGTATGGTGATCCTTCATCTCTAAGTAACCTTTCACTTGGAGAGTTCTTCTCAATGTTTTCAAAGAAAGTTTATGATCAAAGTTCTTCTTCTCCAATCTAGCCATGGGTTCTTTCTCAAAACGTTTTTAATGATTAAATCATTATGAATTGAAGTTAATACAATGGTTTTAATGTGTTTTCACTCCAATTGCATGATGAACCCATGTTCCTTCCAAAATTGGTTTAGCTCTTGCATGGGTTTTGTGATCTTGACTTGTTATCGATCGAATTATGATTTCCTTACGTTGAAGTGATTGTATATATTGTTATTTACATGAATTTATGTTGAATTTATGTTGAATGATCTATGAGGATCAATGTATGAAGATTTGAGCATGTTTAGCCTAGTTTCTATAGTTCACTGTAACATTGGCTTTCTTATGATCTAAAGTGAATTTCGATTAAGTTGTGGTTCTTGTAGCTACTGTTTTAGTTTAATACCATGGTTTAATTGTGGATATAAATCATGTATGATCAAAGTAGAGAAGGCTTGGTTTGAATTACTCTAGGTTCTTCTTGTCTATGAAGTTGTAACTTGTGATCTTGACGTTAGGTTAGTCGCTATAAGAATTGATTGTGGTTAATGTCTATAGCTGCTGCCTATAATGAAATATGAGAATGAATTATATGTAATTAATAAAATATGGGTCAATTCATGATAGGTTGAATATGATTAACCTATGTAAACTTACTTTCCATGAACTACCTATATGAAGCATGCTTGTATCGACCTTAATGGCAAATTGTAGTAGTGTCTCATCTAGATTATGATTTCATTAGCTACTTCCTTAGGGTGATATGATTCATGAAATATGACCTATAATCCATATGAATGAAATTGATTAACGATCTACGTTCTTCTACTTTTCTAGTATGTGATGTATATGTTATGGTATAATCGTGTAGTGATTTGTACATGGTTTCTTATATGTTTAAAGTACATTTAGCTACTGCCATATGTATGAATTATTGATGAATAAGGTGTATTGATCAATGATGATCAAAGGGTGAGAATTGGGTAAGAATGCTTATTTCCTCTACTCTTCTACTTCTCTATTCTTTATAGAAATGTTGATGAAGCCTTGTATGGCATTGTGTGGTATGGTCCACCTATGGTGGCGGGGTTTACTTTATTGTCATTATATATGTGTTGACCATGGCTTTGAAGGCAAATTGATGAACTTAGGAACATGTGCTTAAGATGATACTATGAGAAGCTTATGCTTACTTTCCTATTCTAATTGTGAATTAGGTTGTGTGGGTATTGTTTGAGCATGTGTATAATCATGTTAGGGTATTGTATAGTTGCTGCCACTAATGTGTTAAAGTGGTTAATAGCCTCTACCCATGTACCCCTTATATGAAAGTGTAAATAGCTAAAGTTAGGAGTCTTGATTACATTGTGTATATTGTCTTGTCTACTATGCTATTATGTGTTGTGTGCTATGTGCTTGAAGTGTAATGTGGTCTAATAGGGTGGCTGACTTAATAAGTTATTGATAGACATTATGTGATCATGTTGATCAATGTACACACACTCTCACTTACATGCATCTTACAAGTAGTATAAGTCATTGTGTCTAAATGAAAGGTAGTTCTCATATTCACTAGTGTCTACTACTATGCATGTTAAGGTGATGTTCATGAATGTATGATTTGTATTCCCTACTAGGATGACTTGATAGGTGTACTAGTGTGGGCAAGGGTATGGGACCTTGTCTATGCATTGCACATGTGTATCTTGATAGGATAGTTCCTAGGTTTGGTTTCTATGTACATGAAGGATGAATGTATGAACGTGTTATGAATATGATATAATGAATTATGAATGTGTATAGTGTCTTAGTAGGTTTATATGAAAGTATTGCTCATATAGTTATGCCTATAGACTTATGCATTAATATATGAACATGTGTGACCTTATGAGTTATGTGAAAGGTTTGTTCACATCTAAGTATACACTCACATACATGGATGATCTAGTTAGTGAGAAGAGGCCTTGCTAGAGGTGCCCAAGAATACTCCAAAATTAGATAGGTGCTTGAATATGCTATAAGCATATGAATGATGAATATCCTAAACCTATGTTTTATAAATAAAGGTAATAAAGGCTTTTCAATAAAGGAAACTTAGCTTAGCACCGAGTGAACTTGACATTGAGAGGAGTTGACTTTCCTTGGAGGAATATTCACCATTTGTCCTTTATAGAGTGTTGACTTCCCTTAGAGGAATAATCACCTATGGACCTACATAAGGTGTCGACTTTCCTTAGAGGAATAATCACCTATGGACTTACATGAAGTGTTGACTTTCCTTGAGGAATATTCACTCATGTTTTCTCATGAGGTAAGGCCCCATTACTAAATGGTATATAGAGGGAATACCTATCTCTTAGTTCCATAAACTATGCTTGCCACATAGGATCTAGCAAAGTGATTTCACTTAGGATGCTAGAATGTATGTTAATGTTCTACCTTGGCTAGATAGGAACACCTTCCTTTGGTGTAAGGCTCTACAACACCAAATTCCATGTTTAGCACCCATGGTCTTAGTGTCGGTTAAGGCTATGGTTTCCCTAAAGATAAAATGGACAATGGAAGTAATTGAATAGGATCCTAACTAGGAGGACTTAAGGTAAGTTACTTAGAATAGGTGGAAGTAATGAACCCATCTTGACATTGCACAAGTGACTCCTTAGGAAGTCTTAGGAAGGTATCCTAATGCATATGATTATGTATGTGTCCTTTATGTATGATATTGTAGTCTTGGGTTGACTATGTTTATATTATACTATACTTCTATGATAACTTGTGTTGTCTTGTGTAGATGCTATGTATGGCTTTTCTCTTGTGTTCCTAAGGTGATACATTGCAACAAGTATCCCTAAAGGATTACTTAGGAGGCTAATGAATTAAGAGTAAGAGTTCACTGTAAAGGTGATGGAGCTCACTGTAAAGTGACCTAAAATTATACTTAAATTATATATGTGCTTTTCTATGATGTTTGGCCTTTGATTGTGTTTCTATGAAGTATGTGGATGATATAAATGCTATTGATAAAGGTTTTATGATGATTTACTCAAAATGGCATGAAGTATGATTTCAAAGAAAATGTCCCTTTTAAATGCATGTTTTCGCATGGTTGCCATACTTAGTACATTCTTGTGCTAATCCCATTCTTCTTTACTTTTTACACAAAGTGTAGGTTATGGAATGCTTAAAGGAGATCTATGATTGAGGAGTTTGATAGGTGATTTCCCAAGCTCAAGGAAAGGAATCCTTAAGTTCAAGGATGTCCTACTAATGTCTTTAATGTAAAGTCTTTAAATATTGTATAGTTATGTAAGGTGTCGTATGGGTCGTGTCCCTAATGTATTCTAAAGTTATTGAGTCTAAGATGGCAAAGAGACTTAGAGTCTTAATATGTATTATGACTTATGTTTTATATATATATATGATGTGATGTTTCTAGCATATGATGTGCTATGAAAAGTTTTAAATTTTCCGCTAAATTTACTATGTCAATGCAATGAATGATATGAGAGGCTTGTCTTAGACCTCCGAGAGGTCGACGACGCTGGTTACAATCCAAGATTGTACCCTATCTTCTAGGGTATGCTTTTGGGTTGTGACAAACTTGGTATCAGAGCATGAGGTTTATGTAGCGGTTTTAGGTTCTAAAAAGTCTCATATTGCCACGTCTAGTAGAGTCTCGTAGCATTGGTGGTACACATCAAATGGTACGAGAGGCTATAGGACGATAGAGTTTCCCTTCTTCATCAATCTCATATCGTGCCGTAGAACTTAATTCTATAAGATCTCTATCTTATGTTTTCTTGTCCGGTGGTCTTTTAGATATGGTTGCTTGGATGAGATTGCTCTATGCTTGAGGGAGAAAAGGTGAGTTTAAAATGCTTATCTTTGTTTTATGGTTTGAATGAGTATGTGTGAAGGTGACACTTGTCCTTATTTGATGATGTATATACTAACTAGGGCGCTTGAAGGGTTAACTAGACTTAGGTAGGGGTATGGGACTCTACCTATATCTTGCACTAGTTTGCCTTGATGGATACCTTAGGAGGTTAATACTATGCATGTGTATGATGATAAATGTGAATGTCCTTATGTAATGATCTCTATGCTTATAATCATGTAAATAGCCTAGTGTGCTAAAGATATGGGGTTATCCATGCATGAAGGTTATAGATGAGTGGAGTATGGTGCTAATTGTAGTTCTTGTTGGGTTACTTGATTTAGTGAAGTTATGGAGCTTTACTTGATCATTGCACATGGTAACTCTATGAGGATTATGATTGGTTATCTTACCTTGCTATGTATAAAATATCTCTTATTTGATGATGTGATGCCAATTATGGCAATATATGAAATCTATGTGAAATAGCATGTTATATCTCGAATGATGTATGTCATGATATTGTCGAAGTGTGCTAGAAGTTATGGTGGTTAAAGTGAATTCTCTTAAATTGTGTATTCCTATATGATTTTGTATGATGGTAGCCAAACATAGAATTTGAACTTGGATTGTTTAATAACTACCTATGGAGGTATGCTATCCTATGAGTGTATGTGATTAAAGGTGTGCATTGTTTTTCTTTGTATATAGTGGTACTTGATGAGTTGCTAGTATAAATTGGAGTCTTTTGTAGAGACTTGAGTTGTAAATATAGTATGCATGCTTATGAAGAATGAGTTGGTAAAGCTTTGTATCTTATAATTCCATACTTGTTACATTAAATGTCTAAATGTTGCATTTTTGGATATTTGGAAGCATGCTCACTATAAAGACTAGGCAACTTGTTGTAACATGATTGGAGAACCTACTAATTTGTCATTTGATTGGATATTGTTGAAATATGTGTAGAATTTATGAATATGAACATGATAAGGAATGTGGAAAAGAATTTTTGCTATTTAGATTGAAGGATGAGAATCTTATGACATGATGAGTCGTAGAGTTATTTCTAAACTTCCTTGTTGTTTTCCTCAAATTATGTATGACCTTAGTGTCTATTGCAAGTAGGAAGACCTTATGTGAATTGAATGGTATGATCAAAATTGATGGTTGAGGATGATTTGCCTAAAATGATAAGGTTTAGAATGTCTTAGTGTTGTTAAATTGAATTAATGAAAATTCTCTCTAAAGTAGAAATCACTTTAAGTGATGAATATGAAGGTTGGTTATGATCCTCTATATGTTGGGTTAAGTTGCTCTTAATTGGGTTTACCCTAAGTGGGGGATGGTGTTTGAGTAGTGAGATTGTAGAAATTGTCTACATTGTTCTTCTATTCTTATTTGAATTGGAAAATATGAATTCTTAGTATGCTTGTTCGTGAAAATAGTCTTGCATAAAGTGTGAATTGCATGATGTTTATATAATTGGTATGAATTGATTGACATCATCTTAGAGACATGGTGAATTTTCCAAAGAGCATGTAAAGAAGTTTTTGATAAAATCCATGTTTTCTCTTGTTGACTTGCATTTCAATGTGCTAATTGTGAAGTTGACTTCATGAGGTAAGGCAAGGAACTTGGTAATAGTCACTTGTAGGGTAAATCGATTAGCCTTGTAATGGAAATTGAGTCTCTTTTACAATGAAATATGTTGACTCTCTTAAAAATTTAGTGATTTGATGATTTGTAATGCAAAATTGTAGGCTCATTCTTGAAAAGTGAAAACATGTCAAGCTAAGTGTTCATGTGTATGCCTATAATTGTGTTATTTTTCCAAAATAAGGCTTACTATAAGGGTGAGTGATAAGTTAATAAAAGAGATTTGTGGAATGACTTCCTATTTTTGTTGTGATGTACTTGGTGTGACTTACCATTTAGATTTCACTAGGAAGAAAAGTTTATGCATGTCTTGGCTTGAAAGTTGAGATTTCTCATTTTTAAAGAAATTGATCTTGTACTTTGCTAAGGTGTGAACTCATGATGCATGAAATGTGTTGAGGAGCAAGATATTCCTCCATGTATACAACTAAGCATTGTATAGTTGAGTATGACCTTCATGGTACTAGGTCTAACTAATGAAGATCTTTGTGATTTAACTAACTCAAGCTTATATGCATTGAAGTATGAGTGCCTAACTAACTTTGAGTATGAGTTATGATCTGCCTATTAGTAGCTTTTCAAGATTTTCTTGTAATGAATTAAGACGTAATGATCGTGTTATGATTAGGAGAAGGATGTTCCCCTATGAACATGAAAAGGACTTTTGTGTTTGATGCATTAAAGAGTGAGTGAGTAATGGTTTTTCTTGCTTGTGTGCATCGAGTGCTAAAATGATTTTATGATATTTTAAATGTTATTAACTGCTATTATGTGCATTAAAGTCCTTGTTGTGAGTAAAGAGTCCTAAGTGTCATTCGAGGACGAATGTTCCCAAGTGGGGGATATTGTAAGACCTCGAAAATGAGATAAGGTGTCTAGAGCCTAACATGTTCGTCTTAATGTTATAAGGTCCTAAAATGCCTTATTATGTTATATATAGTCAGTGTGCAAAGTTTGAAGTGATTTGGAAGTCGGACGTCCAAGACGTTCGACGAATAGTCGCTTATGTGCCTCATGTGTGTATGCATACCTAAATTGCATGAACTGAGTCTAATGAGTCTTGAAATGGTTTTAAATGATGTTTAATATTATTGATGAAGTTTCATGAAGTTTGGAGGTCAAACGCACAAGAACGTCCAAGGCGTTCGAAAGATAGCCCCTAAGACATTCATCGTATGTCATGTTGGGGTCAAGGCTGATTGGACGTCTTGTAGGTGTTTGTTTTGGATGAAACTTATGTGGAAGGTCTATAACATGCTAAGGTTTGTAATCGCGTTTGAAACGTTCGGGTACGACTTCTAAAGGGTCCCACAAGAGGCCCCAAAAGAAGGACCCAAGGCTGCCTAAGACACTGCCTGGGCAGTGTCCCTTGACGGACCCAATGACGGATCGTTGGGCCACCAACGGACCGTCAAGCAGGTCTCGTCGAAGGGGGCTTGCCTTGGGTAGGTCTTGAGCTAAGAATTTGGCTAAGGTATGGGCGACGGAGGCTGCCACGGTCCGTCATGGCCATGACGCCCCGGCGAGACCCTCATCGCGGGTGCCTGCAGGTTTGGCTGCCTGCGTGCTGCCACTTAAAGGATTGAATGGGAAATTCACCCCACGTCCTAAACTGATTATTAAGGGTTTATTTAAGTAATTTTGGGTGTATATAAGTCATCCAAAACGTGATCAACCCATTAATAAATCCTCTCACATATTTAAAGCCTTTCCCCTCCAAAATATTCTCTCTAGAACCTCCATGGTTTTTAAAGCTCAAGAACAGCTTGTAGATTGGATTCTCATGGGTTCTTCATCAAGTTTTATAGGTCTTCATGAAGATTAAGGTATGGTGATCCTTCATCTCTAAGTAACCTTTCACTTGGAGAGTTCTTCTCAATGTTTTCAAAGAAAGTTTATGATCAAAGTTCTTCTTCTCCAATCTAGCCATGGGTTCTTTCTCAAAACGTTTTTAATGATTAAATCATTATGAATTGAAGTTAATACAATGGTTTTAATGTGTTTTCACTCCAATTGCATGATGAACCCATGTTCCTTCCAAAATTGGTTTAGCTCTTGCATGGGTTTTGTGATCTTGACTTGTTATCGATCGAATTATGATTTCCTTACGTTGAAGTGATTGTATATATTGTTATTTACATGAATTTATGTTGAATTTATGTTGAATGATCCATGAGGATCAATGTATGAAGATTTGAGCATGTTTAGCCTAGTTTCTATAGTTCACTGTAACATTGGCTTTCTTATGATCTAAAGTGAATTTCGATTAAGTTGTGGTTCTTGTAGCTACTGTTTTAGTTTAATACCATGGTTTAATTGTGGATATAAATCATGTATGATCAAAGTAGAGAAGGCTTGGTTTACTCTAGGTTCTTCTTGTCTATGAAGTTGTAACTTGTGATCTTGACGTTAGGTTAGTCGCTATAAGAATTGATTATGGTTAATGTCTATAGCTGCTGCCTATAATGAAATATGAGGATGAATTATATGTAATTAATAAAATATGGGTCAATTCATGATAGGTTGAATATGATTAACCTATGTAAACTTACTTTCCATGAACTACCTATATGAAGCATGCTTGTATCGACCTTAATGGCAAATTGTAGTAGTGTCTCATCTAGATTATGATTTCATTAGCTACTTCCTTAGGGTGATATGATTCATGAAATATGACCTATAATCCATATGAATGAAATTGATTAACGATTTATGTTCTTCTACTTTCCTAGTATGTGATGTATATGTTATCGTATAATCGTGTAGTGATTTGTACATGGTTTCTTATATGTTTAAAGTACATTTAGCTACTGCCATATATATGAATTATTGATGAATAAGGTGTATTGATCAATGATGATCAATGGGTGACAATTGGGTAAGAATGCTTATTTCCTCTACTCTTCTACTTCTCTATTCTTTATAGAAATGTTGATGAAGCCTTGTATGGCATTGTGTGGTATGGTCCACTTATGGTGGCGGTGTTTACTTTATTGTCATTATATATGTGTTGACCATGGCTTTGAAGGCAAATTGATGAACTTATGAGCATGTGCTTAAGATGATACTATGAGAAGCTTATGCTTACTTTCCTATTCTAATTGTGAATTAGGTTGTGTGGCTATTGTTTGAGCATGTGTATAATCATGTTAGCGTATTGTATAGGTGCTGCCATTAATGTGTTAAAGTGGTTAATAGCCTCTACCCATGTACCCCTTATATGAAAGTGTAAATAGCTAAAGTTAGGAGTCTTCATTACATTGTGTATATTGTCTTGTCTATTATGCTATTATGTGTTGTGTGCTATGTGCTTGAAGTGTAATGTGGTCTAATAGGGTGGCTGACTTAATAAGTTATTGATAGCCATTATGTGATCATGTTGATCAATGTACACACACTCTCACTTACATGCATCTTACAAGTAGTATAAGTCATTGTGTCTAAATGAAAGGTAGTTCTCATATTCACTAGTGTCTACTAATATGCATGTTAAGGTAATGTTCATGAATGTATGATTTGTATTCCCTACTAGGATGACTTGATAGGTGTACTAGTGTGGGCAAGGGTATGGGACCTTGTCTATGCATTGCACATGTGTATCTTGATAGGATAGTTCCTAGGTTTGGTTTTTATGTACATGAAGGATGAATGTATGAACATGTTATGAATATGATATAATGAAGTATGAATGCGTATAGTGTCTTAGTAGGTTTATATGAAAGTATTGCTCATATAGTTATGCCTATAGACTTATGCATTGATAGATGAACATGTGTGACCTTATGTGTTACGTGAAAGGTTTGTTCACATCTAAGTATACACTCACACACATGGATGATCTAGTTAGTGAGAAGAGGCCTTGCTAGAGGTGCCCAAGAATACTCCAAAATTAGATAGGTGCTTGAATATGCTATAAGCATATGAATGATGAATATCCTAAACCTATGTTTTATAAATAAAGGTAATAAAGGCTTTTCAATAAAGGGAACTTAGCTTAGCACCGAGTGAACTTGACATTGAGAGGTGTTGACTTTCCTTGGAGGAATATTCACCATTTGTCCCTTATAGAGTGTTGACTTCCCTTAGAGGAATAATCACCTATGGACCTACATAAGGTGTCGACTTTCCTTAGAGGAATAATCACCTATGGACTTACATGAAGTGTTGACTTTCCTTGAGGAATATTCACTCATGTTTTCTCATGAGGTAAGGCCCCATTACCAAATGGTATATAGAGGGAATACCTATCTCTTAGTTCCATAAACTATGCTTGCCACATAAGATCTAGCAAAGTGATTTCACTTAGGATGCTAGAATGTATGTTAATGTTCTACCTTGGCTAGGTAGGAACACCTTCCTTTGGTGTAAGGCTCTACAACACCAAATTCCATGTTTAGCACCCATGGTCTTAGTGTCGGTTAAGGCTTCGATTTCCCTAAAGATAAAATGGACAATGGAAGTAATTGAATAGGATCCTAACTAGGAGGACTTAAGGTAAGTTACTTAGGATAGGTGGAAGTAATGAACCCATCTAGACATTGTACAAGTGACTCCTTAGGAAGTCTTAGGAAGGTATCCTAATGCATATGATTATGTATGTGTCCTTTATGTATGATATTGTAGTCTTGGGTTGACTATGTTTATATTATACTATACTTCTATGATAACTTGTGTTGTCTTGTGTAGATGCTATGTATGACTTTTCTCTTGTGTTCCTAAGGTGATACATTGCAACAAGTATCCCTAAAGGATTACTTAGGAGGCTAATGAATTAAGAGTAAGAGTTCACTGTAAAGGTGATGGAGCTCACTGTAAAGTGACCTCAAATTGTACTTAAATTCTATAGGTGCTTTTCTATGATGTTTGGCCTTTGATTGTGTTTCTATGAAGTATGTGGATGATATAAATGCTATTGATAAAGGTTTTATGATGATTTACTCAAAATGGCATGAAGTATGATTTCAAAGGAAATATTCCTTTTAAATGCATGTTTTCGCACGGTTGCCATACTTAGTACATTCTTGTGCTAATCCCATTCTTCTTTACTTTTTACACAAAGTGTAGGTTATGGAATGCTTAAAGGAGATCTATGATTGAGGAGTTTGATAGGTGATTTCCCAAGCTCAAGGAAAGGAATCCTTAAAGTTCAAGGATATCCTACTAATGTCTTTAATGTAAAGTCTTTAAATATTGTATAGTTATGTAAGGTGTCGTATGGGCCGTGTCCCTAATGTATTATAAAGTTATTGAGTATGGCAAAGAGACTTAGAGTCTAAATATGTATTATGACTTATGTTTTATATATATATGATGTGATGTTTCTAGCATATGATGTGCTATAAAAAATTTTAAATTTTCCGCTAAATTTACTATGTCAATGCAATGAATGATATGAGAGGCTTGTCTTAGACCTCCGAGAGGTCGACGACGCCGGTTACAATCCAAGATTGTACCCTATCTTCTAGGGTATGCTTTTGGATTGTGATAGCTACTATATTTATTTTATATTATTAATTTATCATTTTATAGAATTATCTCTATCCCTAGAACTTGAGTGCCATTTCAATTTAATTTCGACACCTTAATGTCACACTTTATTCAATATCTCTACTAAGATAAAGAAAGAAGTCGAAAAAAAGGAAAAGGTTTATCAAGTGGGTATTGAAAAATTGGTGGTTTTACGTTGTATCTGAGTCGATAATGGCTCTTTCATCACCTTCATTCTTTTGTGGTTTGGCAACTCCTTCCAATAGAAACAGACGCATTCACAAGTTTCGGTGTTCGACCTCTGTCATAACTACAAATTGTTGTAAGCAAGGCGAATTTCAGTATGTGCTCACGGATTATGTCTCTTCAAATCAGTTTCCTGTTTCCCGTACTGATAGACAGTCAGCAATTCTTCATATTCAGGACTCATCTGACTTGGCTTCTGCTCTTGCAAGGTTTCGAATTAACAAACTCTAATCTTCGATTTGTTAGATACCTTGAAATTGTAATTTTCGAAATTTATGGTTGAAATTGTAATTGCTTTTAGTATCTAAGTGGTGTTGGTTCTTGTATGTGCTTCGACTCTGAAAGTGGATACCTCATTTTCTGGGTATTTACAACCTTTTTTCGGAACCTTTAGAACATCCATGGTTCAATTGTATTACCTCCTTTTCAGGCATGGTGATACACTTAAAGTACAAGACATGAATGTGATTTTGCGCTATTTCGGGAAGCTAAATAGAAGACGGGAGCTTTATCAGGTTCTGTCAGCAAACCTATCAAGTTTAATTTTTCTTTGCTAATAATGATGTCCCAATGTCAAGCACCCAAGGGTGTGACCTAGTGGTCAATGAAGTGCAGGAGAATCATGAGGTTTTAGGTTCAAATCCTAACAGAGACAAAAACACTAGGTGATTTCTTTGTATTCTGTTGTATTAATCGACGTGTGCACAAGATGGTCTGAACATCACCGTTATAAAAAAAATGATGTTCCATTGTACAATCTGTCTCATGGTTAGGTCATCTAATCAGTAATATCAGCTATTAGCTTTTTTGTTTGCGCATCTAGCAACGTTTCTGTCTGATAGGCAGCATTAAAGTGCAGTTGGTATGTGGAATTGTTGGGACACTAGAGAAAAGCTTGAGAAACTTATATCTACCTTGTAGAAACTTGATGTCTTGATCACCTATATTTGAAGAGTATCGTTCATGATTTCAATCAAAGTATGTCAGTTCATCGATGGTTGGCAAGTATGATGGTCCTAATGATGATCCTGCGTGTGTATCTCACGATGGATAAACCTCGCGTATCGACTTGGGTTACAGGTGTGGTCTTGACCAATTAGAAACAAAGGTAAATAAAAACATAGGGCAATAATGGAACCCAGGGCCCATATTCTTCTCCAATTTGAGTTCTACTCATATCTCATATGAATTCAAGAACATATTCAAAGAAAGTCTCACCGCTGGTCGGAATGGTTTGTGGGTTCCGAACAACTATAGTGGTCGAACCTAATAAGATAGCAATTACAACCCAAGAGGTAACAAGCACTTGGTCATGTACTTGGAAACCCCCTATTTGCCAATAGAAATGTTGGCCTACTTCCACACTGGGAATATTGTATAACCCCTTTTAGTACTGATGGAACATGATAGAACATTCATATTGCCTTGCCCTATGAATATATGATTGAAAGGATAACTAGGAGCATAACTAATTGAGTTTAAAGTCATATAGGGAAATAGGATAACATGGCCTACAGCAAGTGCCATGGTTTTGTGAACCATTGGTAAATATGACAATAGGCAGAGATTGATGATAAGAAATGAAAGAGTAAAGTGATTTTTTATGAAGTATGATTGGAGGATCTTGATCCAATGACTCAAGGTCCAAGGGACTGAATGGGAAACATAAGTTATGAGATTATCAGTTTGATAACAGTTGTGGCCCAAGTCTCCGTGAATGCGACACCTTGACTCGCAAAAGTGAGAAAAAACACTGCTGGAAAAAAGAAAATAAAATTTGGTGATGTTGAAATGGGATTTCACATCTGAAACTCATCCGAACCCCCTCAGGTCCCTGTCCCGAATATAGGTACAAGTCCAAAATCATCATACGTCTATAAGAACCTTTAAACCACAAATCTAAGTCCGATAAATACAAATTTTGGCTTTGGTCAACTCTATGAACGGAAACCTCTAGTTTAGATTTAAGTGCTCCAAAATCTCCCAAGCCCCTTGGAGACCTGTGCCACCCAAATCTGCAAGTCATAAATCACCACAAGAACCCACAAAAAGTCTCAAATAGGGAAAAAGGGTTCTAAAACTCAGACGACTGGCTGATCGTCAGAAATCCAGTCCTTCTGATGGTGTTGGTTTGTGCACAACACCTACGGAAGGCAAGATCTTTGGATGGGCAGTTGGCACGCTGACTAGTTTCTTAATAATGCTGTGATACCATTTGAAAGATTTATCACAAAAAAATGAAGAATGTATTCTCCAATGGGGTGTTTAAATAGTACATACACCTATTCAGAACTAGGACAGAAATCTACACAATATCTCCCTAATTGAATACAATATTCTTAATGCCAATTATTTAACATTTTTATTATTTGAATGTCCTAGTATTATGTATCCTTTCGTGTTTAAATAGACATGAAATCGTTCAGATTTGGCATATGATATTTTCCTACATGAAAGTTATTTCAATTTATTGTTCTATTTCATATTTGTGGTATTACACAGGTGTTTGAATGGATGCAGCAGAATCAGAAGATCAATGTTGCATCATACAGCAGTTATGTAAAGTTCATGGGGAAGAGCCTCAGTTGTGTTGATGCTGTAGAAATGTATAGAGACATCAAAGACAGGTCGATAAAGTTTAATGTCTCAGTCTGCAATGCATTTCTTAGTTCCCTGATAAAAAACGGAAAATCGGAGAGCAGTCTCAAACTGTTTACTCAAATGAAGCGAGATGGTTTAGTACCAGATGTATTCACATATAGCACGGTATGCTGGTTCCAAATAGAAATCATTCCTACTTCTAGCTGTTACAGTCACCTAGTTATGTTAAATAGAGTTGTTGAATCAAAGTATTGGCAATAGAAAACATAGAACTGTTTATCATGTTGCGTATTCCCAAAAGTAAACTTGTTGATTACACAAACTCTAGTATAATTTAGTGTTTAGCCCCCTTTTAACTTTCGTCTACTATGTTTAGCTTCTTGCAGGCTGTGCCAAAGTAAACGGTGGATACTATAAGGCACTAGAGCTGGTTCAGGAGATGATGTCTAATGGACTGGAAATGGATAGTGTGACTTATGGGTCACTCCTTTCTGTCTGTGCTTCACATAAAGAGTGCAATGAAGCTGCAAAGTACTTTCAGAAGATGAAAGATGAAGGTCATTCTCCTAATGTCTACCACTATAGCTCTTTGCTTAATGCTTACTCTGCTGACAGAAATTACGAGAAGGCTGAGGCATTGATTGAAGAGATGAGATCTGCAGGCTTAGTATTAAATAAGGTTTGTCATTAAGCGTTCTTACCTGTGAAGTAATTAAAATATCAATATACACATCTTTACTTTTATGTATGTTTACTGATTTAAGATAGCAGATTTGAGAGCAACATTGGAGTAACTGTTTCCAGTAGGCCTTCCAAGAGCCTCTGGTTATTGTTATTGTCAGTACCTTTGTTGACGGGTTGCGTTCATTTCCTTTTTCCTGGTCACAGTGAAAATACGAGAGGAAAGAACTGCACGTTAGGAACCAAAGAGAGGTCACAATGCATATGGCATGAACATAACTCCTTCCTCACATGCAGGCCTAATTTTTTTTTCTCATCGCCAAGCATGTGAAAATTCTTTTTTCTCACGCACCTTGTCATACGTGGTTGACCCGTTGTGACCATTGAAATCTCCGCCGAAATGAATAGCTTCTCAGAAAGTTGTTTACCCCTCACCACCTCGTTCAAATCCTCCTAGAACTTAGAAGCGCTTCTTGACCTCCTTATTTTAAAGTTTAAGCTATTAGATAAAACACTCTTTCATTTATTTAATTGTGTTTATAACACTTCTCATTTGTCTGAAAGAACCTCGCAACACTTCTTTCTTATATACCAGTGGACAAATTCGGAAAATTCTTCGATAATTCAAAAAGTGAAAAACTTAATTAGTTAGTTGGTCGGGTGAGTTTTGGTACGGCAAGGGAGGTTTGATACTATGAGTAGATTCAAGCATTGTTGCCAGCCAAGTTTGGTGATTCTTAGCTGCTTGACCAGTATTGCGTGAAGTACAGAATGTAGCAGCGATACTGTTCCTCAAAATTGATAATGATGGATCAAGGATTTGGATTTAAGAAATTTACCATGAAAATTTACAAGTAGAAAAAGGAGGTCCAATCTAAGTTGACCAGGCTCTTCACTTTCAGTGCCGTACTTGTGTTGACATGACATGAGTTTGGGATCTGTACTGAATTTGGTTTACCGATTTTGGATACTTTCCAAAATCGATGGAGAAATTTAGGATAGATACAATGATTTTCGCAATCAAAACATAAGCTAAGGTGAAATTTAAGAAAATGGAATAACTTGTATGTAGAAATTTCTATGTCAGTGCTTCTCCTATCTCCTTATGGGATTCTCCTCGGAATACCTTGTAAGTTTTCCACATAATGTGATAGAATCTGTGATGAAGAAGAGATAAGAATGAAATTTACTGGTTAAATAAAGTGCAAGGATCTCCTTATCTAAAAATAAAGTGCAAGGATCTCCTTATCTAAAAATAAAGTGCAAGTATCTTAAACACTACATTGACTAATAACTATGTTGGTATAGAATGGACAAATCTCTAATCTAGCTACAAAGATAATGACAATTCTTTTTGTTTCCCAGAATTCTTCTGCATACATATATATTTAAACTAAAACATAACTGTAAATGAGCAGTCGTATCAGTGCATCCCCCTGAAATATCACTTTGTCCTTAGGTCGAAAAGAAGGAAATTGCTGCAATGAGATCATAGTTCTCCCAACTAGCTTCTTCAAGGGATGCTCAACCCATTGAAATAGCAGTTCCAAAGAAAAAGTAACCATCTTCTGTGACCCATGGATGCGCAAGAATCTTGGTAGGAGATAGGGCAAGTTCCCAATGTTTAGTAAGAGGAAAAAGGATGGTGGTATAATAGCTTGTAGACAATGAGTTGGACGGAGTAAAGATACATGGAATATTTGATAGACTTTTGAAGAAGAACGTAGCTCTTGTTCATACGCTACAGATACAACACATCGTACAATTTTATGGTCCTAAAAATTGAGGTGACAATTTTTCGTGTGAGAAATATAGGAAATAATATTATTGAATTGTTGTTGTGTCTACATTATTACATTGAGACCCTATTTATAGACCCTAGAATACAATCATTTACCAAGTAGGATACTATTTAGTATTCCTATTCCTATTCTAATAGGATTGTATAAACCTATTATTATTCTAACACTCCCCCCAAGCTAGTGCATACAAATCATATGTATCTAATTTGTTACAAATGTAATTAATACGAGGACCGATGAGGAACTTGGTGAGATGTCTACAAGTTGATCACTCGACGTCACAAAACTGACGGTCAATCTCAATGTGCTTAGTCTTCTCATGAAATACTGGATTTGATGCATAATGTCTATAAAATACAGAGTGATAAAATTACAGTGTTGAACTTCCCAAATTAAGCTTGCAAAGACTGTTTTAGACCATAAAGTGATTTACGTAATCGACATACAAGGCTACTAAACTCCCCCGAGAAACAAAGTGCTCAAAATCTGGTATAAAGTATATGAATCATGTTGAAATCAATAGAAGCGTCGATATTAAACAAGAAAGCCATGGAAAAATTGGCTGGAACATGCTCATACACTAGAGTATTAGATTTGATGGCTAAAAGTGGTCACAATCTAAGAAATAAAATTATATTGGTAGGGTCGGAATGATGTCATAACCCAACTAGAAAATAGAAATTATATAGGATAGTTCGAATTGATGGAATGACCCCATTGAAAAAGAGAAATAATATGGGTAGGGTTGGAATGATGGCCCGACCCCATTGAAAAAGAGAAATAATATGGGTAGGGTCGGAATGATGGCATGACCCTAATGTAAAAGAGAAATTATATAGGTAGGATTGGAATGATTGCACAACCCTACGCAAATCAAATTTGAGAAGTCACCGGAAAGATGAATGGAAAACTACACAAATCAAATCGGAGGACTCACCGAAATGACACATGGTGCTATGCCTATGCAACTCAGATATGAGAAAGTAGTTCGTAAAAAAACCCACGGTACCACGCAAATTAAATATAAAAAGTAGTTCGGAGAGATGCACGGTGCTAAGCAAATAATATATGCAAAAAAAAGGTAGTCACCAGAAGGAACGCATGGTGCTACACAAATTAAATATGAAAAAGTAGTCACTGGAATGATGGAACGGTGCAACAAAAATTAGATATGAGAAAATGGTCACCAGAAAGATACACGGTGACCCAACTTTTGCTAACATAATCATTGGCCTAACGGGCGGCATATATGAGTTATAGCCGGTGGCTGGCTGCGGAAACTCTTTGATTTTCTACCAAGATCGTAGAGGCTCTGGTACACCATGTGAGAGATATAGGAAAATAATATTATTGAATTGTTGTTGTGTCTACGTTATTACATTGAGACCCTATTTATAGACCCTAGAATACAATCCTTTACCAAGTAGAACACTATTTAGTATTCCTATTCCTATTCTAATAGGATTGTATAAACCTATTACTATTCTAACATTTCGTACTTGCGATAAGCCAAAGAACATTGAAGGTAAGGCTGAACACTTTAGAAAGCCAATCTCCAACTTGAAAGGTAAATCTCGATGATGAGAATTAACTTGCTGTTTTTTACTGCATTCAAAAAAAAAAAAGAATTAACTTGTTGTTCCATTGAAGTTTGAGACTTTAAAAGGTTATCTCCTTTAGAATTTTCAGCAGGGCATCACAATTCAAAAGTTGTTCTTCAAGTTCAGCGATGCATTTTTCTTTATGAAAGAAAGGAGAAAAGGATGGAGGATCTCTACCATAAAACAAAATGGGGTAGTCTCTATGGATGAGTGGAAGCCTGTCTTAAAAGAAAATTCTGCCCGTGTGAAAAGAAAATTTTGCCCATGTTAAGTACTGACTCCATGTATGAGGTGACTCCATAGCAAAAGCATCGTAACTAAAATTCCAAGCATCTATTGATCACCTGAATCTGTCCATCAGATTGTTGATGGTAAGACATTCCCATTCTTAACCTTGTTTTGCTAAGTCGGAAAAGCTCCTGCCAGAAAGCGCTGAGAAAGATAACATCCCGATCAGACAGGATTGACTGTGGAATGTCATGGAGATGCACAACTTCTCTGCAAAGACCATTAGCTACAATCTTGGCGGTATATGGGTGAGATACTGGGATGAAATGAGAATACTTGCTGAAACAATCTAGAACAACCAACATTGTGTCATAAACTCATAATCACCAGATTTAGAAAGTCCTACAATGAAGTCAAGTGAGATATCTTCTCATGTTCTATCAGGTATAGGCAAGGGTTTTAGAAGCCACAACAGGTGCTAAAGCATTGTAATTGGCCTGTTGACTAATCAAACAGTTCTGAACGAAGAGCTTAACATCATGCTTCGTCCTTGGACAGAAAAAGTTGGAGGAGAGGCGCTTCAAGGTTTTCAAATATCCTCTATGTCCGACAGAAGGTGTGAGATTTTAGGGAAGCTTTTTTCATAGAGAAGATTGATGTGGAACAACCAACCTTTCCTTGAAATAACGTTTTTGATCCACTGGGTGAAAATTTGGTTCTAAGGAAGGGCCTTGGCGGATGGCTTGAATAGTCTCACGAGTATATGTATCTGCGTGGAGAGTATCTTGCCAATTTGAAAAATCCATTGGTACAAATCGCAAGAGCTGGAAATTCAGCATTTAATTGCTTCCTTGAAAGAGTATCAGCTCCCAAATTGTCTTTCCCTACTTTGTAAGCAATTGTGAAGTTGAAGGGAGCCAATTTCGGTAATAATAATTGCTGCTCATTAGTGGTAATACGTTGGGAAAGGAAATACTTGAGGCTGCAATGATCTGTCCGGACATAAAAATGATGGCCCAAGAGGTAGTGTTTTCCATTTTTGCATAGCCTAAACAAGAGCAAGCTATTCCTTATCATAAATAGACTTCACACTACTGGGAAAAGGAAAGTGCTTTGCGAAAGACAACTGCACTTACGGATATTGACTATTTTTATATGGTTGGAAACTGCAATTTGAAGTATGCCTGTAGTCAAACTGTTTATGGGAACTTAGATCATCTTTCCGTTTTAGATTGCTTTTGTCACTACACCCTTCGGGGTGGCCGAGTGATTTGAGTTTGGGACTTCCATGTTGGAGGTCTCAAGTTCGAAACCCCTTGCCAGCAAAAGCAAGGGGTTTGCCTTCTGGGTCGAGTTCGTCGCACCAAGCTTACTTAGTGCGGGTTACCTCTCCTATGTGGTTTGCAAGCTATTGCATAGGAGCGGGGGTTTTACCTTGTGCTCACCGAAAGGGTAGCAGCTGCGGTTTCCCTTGTCATTAAAAAAAAGATTGCCATTGTCACTACTAGCTTTAGAAATTTTCTTTATAAGCTCATTGCTGCTCATTGTGTGTTGCAGGTAATCTATACAACTTTGTTGAAGGTATACGTGAAAGGAGGTTTGTTTGAGAAGTCAAAGGAACTGCTAAAGGAGTTAGAGGCTCTTGGCTATGCTAAGGATGAGGTACACTTTTTTTTTTTGTAAGGATTTCTTGTGTTCAAAATCTTCCCAAACATTTCATTTTGCATTCTAATTCATTGTATATTTTTGACAAGTTTATTGACATAAAGTGATAACGTCTGGAAGAAGAAGTATACACTTTGAGGTTCTATATTACCCTGTTCTCGGTTATTGCCAGTGATTGGTGTTGTCATTAAATTCCATTATAGCATACATTATCCATGGTGCACATCTTCAGAATATTGTCCACATGGAGTTGCTGGGTGGAAACATATGAACAGTCAATGAATGTGTTTCAAGAAAAAATAAGGTCAAAAGTAGGTGATTGCAGAAAATTAAATTTTGGAGGACCAAAGGTATGGGTGAAATTCTATGGCAGAAACCTTCTCTGATTTGTTTATTATGGTGATTAATAAAAGTGCAGTATAGCTGACTGTTGGGATAGAAGAGGCTAAAATTTTCAGTTTAGAAGGAACATTATTGATTGGTAAATCAAAAGAATAAGCGAGTTACTAGAATCTTCCTGTGTGGCTTCCAAAGTGAAAATGTCAATTGTCTCTAGTAACTTTTTTTTATTATTATTATAAAAAATCTCATGCAAGGATGTTGCATGCTCGGCACAATCCTATCAGTCCTCGTGAGGAATGCTTCCACAAATGGTTTTGAATGATCATGGAAGATGATTTGAAATTAGGAACCAAAAAGCTCCGAGCAAGTTAGCATACTTTGGCTGGATCTACACATAAAGCTTGTTTCCCACAGGCGAACTTAGAGAGGAGGAGCTTCAAATCATGCAGTTGGTGCTGTCTATACAAAGAAAGTTTTGAAACTGTGAATCATTTACAATTACACTGCTAGTATGCTTGGCAGATTTGGTGCATGTTCCTGAACCAACGTGGTATTCAGTGGGTACTGGGTAGTGCCAGGCAACTTAAATCAGCACTGCAGCTGGCAAAGACAGAAGATAAGGAAGAAATAGCTGTTGATATAGAAACCATTTCTTTGTGCATGCTGTGGACTGTTTGTCTAGAGAGAAACTGTAGATGTTTGTAGAGGAAAGAGGAAATTGTTGATTTGTGAAATATAGATATTTCCAGTATCTGAACCTTTGTTTATGATGTTGATGTAATACTCAATTTCTTCAGATCCTTATAGTTATAAAGCACATACATCCAACAAACTTTTGTACAACCTTACGAGTTACGACCATCGTGGTACCAAAATTTCATTAATAAAATTACTTCTTAATTATCAAAAGAAGGTAGTTCTTGATAATGTTCCCACTGTTAGAGTAATAGTATATGAATAGGATTTCTATACAGTATGTTACGTGGAAAAGGCTTATCGTAACAATGTAGATAGACAATTCAATAATATTTCTCTCCATTATTTTTCACATGGTATCAAAGTCATTGTGAGAAATATTGGGGACAGATAAGCAGTCACTGTGCGGGTTTCCGGTGATTCCTTAGATTTGATTTGCGTAGTTCCATTTTTCGTCAGTGTTGTGCTAAAACCAACACCACCAAGAGGTCCAGTATCTCCCCAACCAGCACTGTCGTGATTCGATGTCCCATGTGCCACCCAAAATCTATACAACTTTGTTGAAGGTATACGTGAAAGGAGGTGTGTTTGAGAAGTCAAAGCAACTAAGAAAGGTGTTAGAAACTCTTGGCTACGCTAAGGATGAGCTTCATTTCTTTCTTTAGAATTTCATTAGTTCCAAAAACCTCCCAAACATTTCATTTTGCATTCTAAATTAGAGTATGTTTTTTGATAAGTTTATTGACATATAGTGATAAACTCGAATTGGAGAAGTATACACTTTGAGGCTTTATGTTACACGGATTCTTGATTATTGGTGTAAACACAAAAGATTATGATATAGCTGTGTGTCATTAAATTCCAATATGGCATACATATGCCATGGTGCACATCAACAGTCAGTGAAATGAGTTTCTAAAGAAAATAAGGTTAAACAGTTGGTGATGGTATAAAATTAAAGTTTGGAGGACAAAAGGTATGGGCAAAATTCTATGGTAGAAACCTTCCCTGATTTTTTTTAACATGGTCATTAGTAAAAAAGTGTAGTATACTGACTGTTGGTGTGAAAATTGAGAAAAATATTATTGAATTATGTATTTACATTATCACACTGGGCCTTATAGACACTATATGACTATCCCTTTCCACGTAGATACTGTATACAAATCTATTCTAATTTCTGTTCTAACCCTCCCCCTCAAATTGGTGCATACAAGTCATATGTACTAAGCTTGTTACAGAAGTAACTAACACGAGGACTAGTGAGAGAATTGGTGAGAATATCTGCATGTTGTTCACTCGGCTTCACAAATTAACAATATCACCAGAGAGTACCTTTTCTCTTACAAAGTGACAGTCAATCTTAGAGGTGTCAAATGGACGGGTTTGGTTGAAACTGGAGATATTAAAATAGGTTTGTTAAAGAATGACAAAAAGTCCCACATCGGTGGTTAATGAGATGGGTGGACTCCTTATAAGGCTTGGGCAATCCTCCTCCCTTTGAGCTAGCTTTTGGGCTGTGAGTTAGGCCTAAGACCTAATTTCACATGGTATCAGAGCAGGGTCCGTCTCATATTGGGTCCCCCAAAATCAAAATAGCAAATAGCCCACGCACCAGATGCTAAGCGCTGGGCGTGAGGTGGGGTGTTAAAGAATGACAAAAAGTCCCACATCGATGGTTAATGAGATGGGTGGACTCCTTATAAGACTTGGGTGGGCAATCCTCCTCCCTTTCAGCGAGCTTTTGGGGTGTGAGTTAGGCCTAAGACCTAATTTCAGAGGGTTGAAATAGAAATTGGGTTGGGTTAGGTCCCGACCCACCCAAGTTTACTTTGGGCTCAAAACGGGTTGGATCTTAACCCGCTTAATCTCAGTAATTTTAGTATACTATTATTTATGTTTTATAACCACAATTTGAATTTCAAGTCAAGAATTTTATTTTGAAAAAGTTACCAATGGATAGATAAATCCTAAAAGATATTAAATAGATGGTAACTCATACCTGCAATTAAGGTTGGGCACCGGACCGGAATGGGACCATCGAACTGGAACGAACCGGTATGGGACCGGAACGAGACAGTTTGACTGGGTTGTTGATCGGTACAGGGATGAACCGGACCGAAATTACCGGGATGGGAGGCTCAGCTCCGTCCTGTCCCACTATATATCGAGATAGAACCGAGATAGACCAAAATGGAATGATATGGGATAAACGGGACGACACATATAACTATTTCAAAAAATAATTACTTTTTTGAGTTATTTTGAATTACGAAAATAAGAATGTTTTTTTCTAAATTTATTAGTTTATAGTATTTAAGTTTTAAAATTTATAATAATTTTACTTGAGTTTATTTAAAGATATTTTTTTTAATCTTTACTTATATAAGTTTGAGTTAAGTTTAATAAAGTTTTTTTAAAAAAGTTTTTGAGCTTATGTTATAAGTTTTCAAGATTTGAATCTTTTGAAGTTTATAAGTTATTAAGTTATACTTATAACTTGAAAGTTAAATAACTTAAGTTTGTAATTTTAAAAAATTAAATAAAACAAAAAAGAAATGCTAATAAAAGTAAACAATGACAAAAAATATTATTTATTATTCTAATTAAAAATGATTTACCGGGGCCGGAACGGGACCAGGCTTAACCGATATCAAATCATGATACCGTTCTGTTCCGTGTATCACTTCAATGTATCCCATCCCATCCCGAATACTATTGGACCGGACGGACCGGAATGGTACCGGAACAGTACTGGTACAACCCATCCCGTGCCCAGCCTTACCTTCAATATAGGAACATACATAACATCAATGCAAATAAAGAGTCCGAAAACGGGCAGAAATTAGAAATTAAATTGGGCTCAATTGAGGATTCTCTTAAAATGGGTTAGGACATGAATGAGTTGAGATTCAATCCAATTCAAATTATCTTGAGTCCAACCCTTATAATTCTGGGTGGGTTACCTAAAATTGAGCTCATTTTTGACACCCCTAGTCAATCTCAATGTGTTTAGTCCTCTCATGAAATACCCGATTTGATGCTGTATGAAAGGTTGCTTGGTTATCACATACGTGTTCCAATTGACTGATTTCTTCAAATTTTAGTTCTCCAAGCATCTGTTTGATCCAAACCAGCTCTCAAGTTGCTACAACCATTGCTTGATATTTTGCTTTAGCACAAGATTGAGCAACCACACTCTATTTCTTACTTTTCAAGGATATCAAATTACCTACTAGGCTACTACTAAAACACAATATCCGGATGTAGAACGTCTTTTAGAAGGTGATCTTGGCCAATCAATGTCTATTAATCCAACAACCTGCTCATGACCTTGATTCTAAAATAGTAGTCCCTTACTTGGAGCTGACTTTATGTTATTGTAGAATGCAGACAACTACATACCAATGACTATAATCCATTAGTTGACTTACAACACTCATAAGAAAAGAATGCCAGACCTAGTCATTGTGATACTATTCAACTTACCAACTAGCCCCTTGTATCTTCCAAAATCACTGAGTAGCTCCATAAGAGTGTCAATGGTCTGTATTCCATCATTCCTATCTATCCATGATTCATGAACGTCTAAGGCATACTTGCTTTGTGAAATAGCAATACCTGATTTGGACTTAGCAACCTCAATACCTAGAAAATATTTTAGTCTGTAGAGGTCTTTAGTCTGGAAATGCTGAAAGAGATGTTGGTTTAATCAGTGATACCATTTTGATCATCGTATGTGATAATGATATCGTCAACATAAACCACTAAATAAATACATAAATTTGGAATAGAATGTCGATAAAACATAGAGTGATCAACTTCGCAATGAGTCATGCTAAACTCTTGGAATCTTGTGCTAAATTTTTCAAACCAAGCTCGAGGAGATTGTAAAGTGGTCGGCGCAACTGACATACCAGGCTAGACTTCCCCCAAGCAACAAACCAGAGTGGTCGCTCCATTTAGACTTCCTCCTCGAGGTCACCACACGGAGAAGCATGTTTAATGTCCAGCTAATAAAGAGGTCAATGTCAGGCAACAACTATGGATAGAAAAAGAGGGCATGTGCTACTTTATCCATGGGAGAGGAAGTATCTCCGTAATCAAGTCCAAATATCTGAGTATGCCCCCTGGCAACAGGCGGGCCTTAATCCGATCAACTTGGCTGTTCAAACCAACTTTGTATTTTGCTCTGTATGGGACAACTGACTCTAAAGGTGGGAAATGACATCAAAGTTAAGTTCTGGAAAGGTGTTTGGATCAGTCAGTTCTCTGAAAGAAGTATTTCCAGATTTATACTCGATATGCAATAACCCTAAAGCCAAAATCAGTGATTGCTGGACAGCGCAAGGGTGGGATCTTTCCTTTAGGAGGGTTATTGAAAGATTGGGAAGTAGACGGAGTAGCCTCCTACTGGAACTCTTCCTAAACATTTCTGGGCAAAGCTTGTCATGCCAGAACATACAGGAGAAACAAACGGTCATCTATTATTACATCGCAAGTACACCTCTCAACTATGGGAACTCTTCCTAAACATTTCTGGCCAAAGCTGGTCCATGCCAGAACATACTTCTGACCTCCTAAGCTGCTGGATTAGAAGAGGGGGCAGCAAAACTCAAAAAAGATGGTGGAAACTGATTTTTTCATGTATTTGGTGGTCAGTCTGGAGAGGAAGGAATGGTAGATGTTTTGAAGATAAATCCAATTCCATTCACAAAGTCAAATGGAATTGTTTAGTATCTTTACTTTTTTGGTGTAAACAATTATGTATAGATGATGAAGATCAAATCATAGAACTGATAGGAAGCTTTGTAAATTTTGTTTTGGTCATGGTTGTACCCTTTTTGATGATGGCCAACATTTCCTTAATGCTGAAGAATACTACTTATCAATTGTCAACAACAACAAAAAAAAAGAATCAAACAAAACATATTGAATTGACTATCAATTCATCAACGAAAAAAGTTACTAGTGGCATCTTGAATTCACTTTATGTACCATCAGAAAAACAGCATGTTCTTACCAAACATCATCAACAGAAGGACCTAAGCATACTTTGGTTTGCAAGTTGTGTTAATTAATTAGCATGATTTTAGGAGACCTCATTTTTCCTTCCCTAAGCATAATTATAGGAATATAATTGATTGTCTTTCCTTAATCAGTTAGGATTTACTTGTATTGATATCTCTTCTCATGGGATGTTAAGTGGTACTGAAATACAAAGAAATCTTTTCGTCCTTCTCAAATTCTACACCTGAAACCAGAATAGTCATTGGTTTTATTTCCCAAAGTAATGGCACTATAATTGTTTTGCTGATTTTTCCCCCTACTTTATGGCTCCTAATGTTGAGAAAGTGCTTCTGATTTTTGTCATCAATCTACTGAAATTAGTATACCTGAAGTTATTCGCTTACAGATTGTTTGCTCTTATTTTAATACATATTGTACTTTTGAGTATTCCGTGGCTTACAAAATATGCTACTTACAGATGCCATTTTGTCTTCTAATGGATGGCCTGGCAAAGTCTGGACATCTTCTTGAAGCAAAATCAGTATTTGATGAGATGATGGAAAAACAGGTGAAAACTGGTATGTATCTTACATACCATGGCCAATTCTTAAATTTCTAGTAGAGAATATTGGAGTTCACTGTGAGAGGCTGTAGTGAAATCAATGAATATGTTTTCTTGAGCTCTTCAATGTTCTAGTTCAGATTGGAATATACTTGGTGCCTTTCTCTTCATGTGTATGTCCAGTCAAAATATACTTGAGCTGGTTTGAGCTTATTATTTGCATACTCCTTGATATGTTGAAGCTGGTAAAATTACTTGAGTCATATTTATGTGCTGATTGCCTATCCTCTCAAACAATGGGCATTGACTATTGCTTCTTCTTCTTAATTTTCCTTCACTTTCAGTTTGGTATTTCCAAGGGATGGTTGTAACCTCAGATTACCAACTTAATGGGTTCTTCCTTTCCTTGCACACTATCATTGGCTTGCCTTATTATATTTGAGGGGTTCTTGCGACTAAGTTGCAATTCGCACCCCTAAGTAATAAGTATGCACTCTTTTGTTACTTACACTGTTAGAATAGGAATAGGAACCAGAATACTATATACAATCCTACTTAGAATAGGAATAAGAATAAAAATAAAAATACTTTATCGAATCCTAATTGGAAAAATGATTGTATTGTACTATTCTAGTTGGGAAAAGAATCTAATGTAGTGTCTATAAATAGGGTTTCACTGTAATAAGCAGATACACAATTCAATAATATTCTTTTTCAATATTTCTCACACGGTATCAGAGCTTATGGTTCAATAGACCAATGTTTCAATGATTGAATGAGGTTGAAGACATCTTCAAGATGATTTCAAATCAATTTCAACAAATTTGATGATAATGAAGATTTTTGTCCAACTACATGTGGAGAAGTTTTAAATCATATTTTGACAATCCTGTTGCTGCAATTTTAAAAATAAAAATAAAATATTTTTAGCCCATAGATTTTAAACCTTAATTTTTAAACATGACAAGCAACAACGATGAAGACTATGAGATATCATGCATGTAAAGAAGACAAATCAAATTTTGTCGAGAAAATCCAGCCAAAAGAGGAAATTTGTTAGGATTTTGCCTTGATTTTCTTACCATATTTGAGTTTTACGTTTTTCTTGAAGAAAAGTCAAAGCTTACCATAATTGCTTTTACTTTTTTGAAAGAAAAATATAATTCTCTTCCATATTTGATTATTCTTTCCTGTGGAAATAATTGAAACTCTATATATTGAAGACCCCTCTTCTCATACTAAGAACACAATAACATCACAATGTAGATGTTTAAGAGTTTTGTTTATGGAGAGATTTTCTCTCAACTGTTTTTATGTCTTTTATTAGTTTTCAAATAGTAGGCCAGTTGGCCAAATCATATAATGATATTATGTTTCTTCTAGTATAGTTTTATGTGTCATTTGATTTTTCACCGACATGATTTGCAATTGTAAGTCTCCGCATGAGGTTTTGATTATTTTCAAACCCAACAAGTGGTATCAGAGCCTGTATAATCTTGGTAGAGAATCTAAGAGCTTCTGCTGTCGGCGAGTGACTATTACCTATATATGATGTCCGTCTGGCCAATGATCATATTAACAAAAGTAGGGCCAATATTTTATGCATGAACCTTATATTCAGGGGAAGAAAACTCAGTCAGACAGGTCATCGTGCATCATTTTTTGGTGACTTTCTAGGATTGTTTTGTGTCAACCCCACATTTTTCAGTGTTTGTGTAGTGTGGTGCCATACTTCCGGTGAATACATTCTTATATCTAATTTGTGTAGCACCGTGCCATCCTTCAAGTGACTAGATTTCCATATCTAATTTGTGTAGCATCGTGCCATCCTCTCAGTGACTACTTTTTCACATCTAATTTGTGTAGCACCGTGCCATCCTTTCGGTCTCATATCTAATTTGTATAGCACCGTGCCATCCTTTCGGTGACTGTTTTCTCATATTTAATTTGCTTTTCACCGTTCTTTTCGCTGACTACGTTCTGATTTGTGTAGGGTCGTGCCATCATTCCGACCCTACCCATATAATTTCTTCTTTTCAGTAGGGTGTCAATTCGACCCTACCCATATAAAGTCTATTTTCTAGTAGGATCATGCCATCATGTCTACTCTACCCATATAATTATATTTCTGAAATTGCGACCAATTTCAGCCTTCAAATCTAATAATCTGGCGCATGAGCATGTTCCAACCAATTTTACGATGACTTTTACATTAAGAATGTTTTTCTCCACGATGATCTCGAGGAAGTCTAAATGGAACAACCACCTGGTTTTGTTGCTTAGGTGGAGTCTAGTAGCCTTGTATGATGATTGAGCAAGTCATTTTATGGTTTGAAATAGTCTTCTCAAGTTTGGATTGGGAAGTCCAACACTATAATTCAGAAATTTATCATCCGTGTTTTATCAACATTATGCATTAAATCTAGTATTTCATAAGAAGACTAAGCACATTGAGATTGCCAGTCAATTTTGTGAAGTCAAGTGATCAAGTTGCAAATATCTCACCAAGCCTTTCATTGGTCCTCACCAATTTGAGGGGGGAGTATTAGAATAGGAATATGAGCAAGAATAATATATACAAACCTACTGAGATTAGGAATAGGAACAAGAATAATCTATACAATCCTACTTAGGATAAGAATAAAAATAGAAATAGTATATAGAATCCTATTTAGAAAAGGATTGTATAGTAGTGTTCTAGTTGGAAAAGGAGACTAATGTAGTGTCTGTAATAGGATGTCAATATAATAATTTAGATACACAATTTAATAATATTCTTTTTCAATATTTCTCACATACACCTTATCCTATTTAATTAATGATTTGCATTCTAATCTCATTAGTGCCTTGCAAAACCTTGAAAGATACATTTTCTCAATTATTTATGATGAAAAAAATTAAAAAAGTATAATAAGATCATGTAAAACATAATTAAACTTTTAAAAAAAAGAAGCCACACTGAATAGCAGATAAAATAACATTGAATAATAGATCATGCTCATACATTGAGTCATACTTATCCGGTCAAAGACACAATCCACATGACTCCATTTATAGCATTACTCCACTCCAAGTAACTTTTGTGTAGTCTCTTCTCATCCGTCAAGATACTCAAGATTCTTTAGACCTTTAAGAGAGATGAAGAGATGAAATTAGTCAAACAACACAGTGCAACTATCGATTTCTTAGTTTACGGTCATACTGATACAAGATATGATTTATGCTCTCATTTGGCTCTTTCAAATTTACTTTTATAAAAAAATTATAGAAAATTAATCTTACTCTCTAGCTTATCCAGAGTTCCAAGTTTATGGTATTGAGTTAGCTACCAGAACTATCATCTCTATCTACATCTCTTTGCTTGAGAAAGTACTTAAAACCTCCTCTTCCTTGAAATAACTAGGAATACTTATAAAAGCCATGTCTTCATTGAAGTATCTAGGAATACTTCAAGATTTCTGGGTTCTCACTTTTGTAATTGGTTGTTGTGGTTTACTCGTCTGTCTTTGTAGTACTTACATAAAAGTTGATGGTTTTAATCATGAACCTGTGAATAATGGGGAAAGAGAGGTCAACAATATTAGTTGTGTATTTTACTATTTTCCTCTCATAAGTAATTGAAGAAAATAGATCTTTTAGGGTTTGCAAGGATTTTAGGAGATTAAGGTGCAAATCAATTAAAAAAAATAGTATAAGGTGTAAATAACAAAAAAGTGCATATTCGGGATGCAAATTGCAAATTTTTCGGTTCCTGCACATGGCTTAGAGTTTTATGCTCTGTGTATTTTACTTGTAATTTATATTAATTTGATTTGTCCTTTTGGTTATAAATTAGCAGATGGCTACTCCTATAGCATTATGATTTCTGCATTCTGTCGCAGTGGGCTTCTCGAAGATGCAAAGAAATTGGCTTCTGAATTTGAAGAAAAATATGACAAATATGATATAGTTATTTTGAATGCCATGCTCTCTGCCTATTGCAGAGCAGGAAAAATGGAGAATGTAATGAGCATGATGAAGAAGATGGATGACTCTGCAATTAGTCCTGATTGGAATACTTTTAATATTCTGATAAGATATTTCTGCAAGGAGAAGCTATATTTGCTTGCCTATCGTACCATGGAAGACATGCATAGTAAAGGTCACCAACCAGAGGAGGTAGGCAAAAGTTAAAAACTCACTATTTTTTTGATCAATAAAAGATATGAAAGTGGCACTTGTAGCTGGGTTAACCATTATTGGTCTTCTGTGAGCAGTTTAACTACTTTTTGTTACCTGGGTTTTGTGCCCAGTATTTGAGAAACTAATGTGCTCAACTCAGATGCTTTCTTGTGTTGGTTGATATGAGTCAAAAGTGTACTCATACGGGGTTGATCAATGAGACATCAAATCATAGAATGGAACTAAACTGCAGTGGATCAGGTTAGGTAACCATCAAGCAGACATAATAGTTGCAGCGTAGTATTTTATAGTGGCTTGAATTGGAATAAATTTGATTAGGCACTCTGCAGAGAATACATGGCATCAAAAGTTCTTTCTGCTTTTATGGTTGATGTGAGTCAAACATGAACACATATGGGAGTTGCTGAATGAGACATCTTATTAAAATTTAACTAAATTGCAGTGCATCAGGATTATGTCAACCATCAAGCAGAAGAAAATAGGTGTGTCGGAGTAACTTTTAGTGGCTTGAATTGGAATAGATTTGGTTATGCGCTCCACAAAGAATACATGGAATCAGAAGAGTTTTTTTTTTCTAAAAAAATAAAATAGCAACAGTCTCAAAGTCCTCTATTTTGGTGACCCAGAATTACTAACGTTCAGCTTTTTAGTTAATTTGTTAGGTGTCTGGCTTTATTTTGCACTAATGCACAACTAACATAAAATTGCTGGATAACTGGTTGAAGGATTTGCCTTTTTTTTGTTGCTTTGAACAGAATATAATTGAGTTCCTATTTCTCTTATTCGTATTCCTTCTTCTACCTTAGAAAAACTAAAATTTCAGGTCGCTCTGCTCTTTATCTTCTCGACCCCATTTGTGCTATAAGTTTAACTTTTTCACGGCATTGTGAACCTATGATGCTTGCAAAAGTTGCATGGGGTACTAGTTGTTACACTATACATTGCTCAGTATATTGAAAAATATGATCTAAATGTTGTCCCTTGTTCTCACACTTTCTTTGTCCAACTTCTTCCTTTTTCAGGGACTATGCTCCTCTTTAATTTATCATCTTGGTAAGACAGGTGCACATTCGGAAGCATTTTCTGTGTACAACATGTTGAGATATAGCAAAAGAACCATATCTAACGCCCTTCATGAGAATATTTTGCACATTTTGATTGCTGGGCGGCTCCTCAAAGATGCTTATGTGGTAGTCAAGGTACTCCATACCTTTATTTTCTTGCAATTTTCATCTGTATTTGCTGTTTCTTATGAACAATCATAATCTAATGAACTAGGTATACAGGACAATGCAGGATTCATCTCTCAGCCGGCTATCAAAAAATTTTCTGTCAACTTCATGAGATCTGGCAATGTGAACTTAATCAATGATGTGATGAATGCCATGCATAGCTCTGGCCACAAGATTGATCAGGTAATAATTAGTTTCAATTCTACTCTATGATTATGTACTAGATATCGCCATCCTTTAAAGTATCAGGGAACATGGACTTAGTTAATGATAAGATGAGAAGGTACTCCCAACTTTTCTGGAGCAACCGACTAGATTGATTAATTCTAAATCTGTTTTTGACTCGGTATGCCCATTGATATTACTGTACTAGGTTTATTTTTTGTTCTGCACTCGTTTGTGTCATTCTAATATGAATCACGGAACATATCTTAGTTTTTTTTTTTTTTTTGAATCATATCATAGTTGACAATACCTAAGTTCGTTGGGATAAGAAGGTTGCATATGTCTTTTGTCTTAAGTGAAAATCATGGGAGAAGGACGAAGGTCACCTCACTTTATTGCTAGAAGTGTAGAAACTGAGATAACAGAACCAAATAAAGATGGAATCAATTTTATCTTGAAATGATAATAGTACGTATTCAAGAAATATTTCGATAGGCCATTAGTATTGGAGAATGCAGTTTTGCTATATGTGGGCAAATAGTTATAACCTAGGAGCATGCATAAACGTGTAAAGACACGGGAAGTTCAAAAATTAGGGTGAACAACACAAACATGACAAATTTATATTCGATCTATTTACTTCATCTATCATAAAATATTCATAACCATCTAACATAAGGCAGAGAGAATTAAAATATAAATAACTATCAAATATATACCACATAGAACATACTTGTCAATTTCAGATATTCCAACTTTGTATACAATACATTGAATTTGTCAGCATCTCTATAATGATTATGAAAATATCTAAAATAGCACCAACAATTGGCGTAGCTAGGAATTTAGTCCAGTCTGTTCAACCTTTGAAGAAGTAAATAGAGTATTTATGATGAATGGTTGCACCAAAAAAATGTTAAATCAGATTGTGATATTTAACAAAATCATAGATACTTGTAATAGAACTAACAATTGTATAAATTAAAACTAACATAAAGAAATTTTACAAAAGCAAATATAATGTAGATGCATTTGTGGTAGAGGTAAATTTGTATAAATCAATACTATAGTAAAAAGTTTAATAAAGAAATCTCACAAGTGAAAATACCATTGAAACATATTATTACAATTGAACCTGTCAAAGATTTTTGCTTAGTCTAACTTTATGGAAGCTTTTACAATTTGTGGACTGGTTGTAGCATTAGCACTTTTATTAGCAAATCATTTTTTTTAATCTTAGCTTAGAAACATGAAAATAAATACATTTTTGAAATGTTAATATAGTTTTACTTAAGGTGTTATCTGTATTTTAATTTAAAAAAAAGGAAATGTCGAAGAGGTTTGGTATGATTTTTCATTTTTTTATTTCAAAAAACGATTTGCTTATTTCTTACTTAGCTGTTCATACTATTGTTCATTTTATAATTAAAAAAAAAAATCAAAAAAGAATTGCCTAAGGTGGATGCTAACAGAAGGCTAAATGCAATAAATTTAAGTTCTCACGTAAACCATACCGAAAAGTTCACACAAATTGATCCAACTTACTTTTCCGTTAAAAGTAAGGGTAAATTTTGGCATTAGAGATCCAAACTTGCGACTTTCTGGACCTATTGAACACCTTTTGCCGTTGGGACAGATCTCATAATGTGTCGAGGGTGTTCAAATTTACAAAATATAATCAATATTTTACAATATTTAACCTATATACCTGGTACCCAACAACGATCATGTGAAGTGAGTACATAAAGTTACTCAGTAAGTCTCTTCGACTCCCTCCATAAGGCAGGACAAGTATTTGAGAAAACATGCATGCAATAAGTCAAAATCATATATCATAAGATATTCTTTTATAATGAAGTCGTATTCATACTTGAGTAGCATTCATCATGTCATTTCTACATAGACTCAGATTTGGCATGCCATTATAAGTTCGCTTGAAATCATCTTTTGAAAATTATAGCTTTCCTCACATGCCTTTAACATAACCATTTTCTTGCAGAGGTGTATTCATGATTTCTAAATGATGTGTGCACCATTACGAAAAAGTGGATCTAATATATAAATGTGATCGATCTGACCTTTGGGTTCTTATCTATCAAAGACGTAGAATATTAATATTATAGGTCCAAAATTAGTTCTTATCTATTCAAATAGTAATTTTTTATATTTATACATATATATTAATTAGAATGCCAAATAACCACTTAACGAGGTGTTAGCCAATTTTAGAAAGAAAAATAAAACAAGATAGATATAAGATTCAAATTTCTAGCCTCATTTAGAGAGGTGGACCCATTCATCATAGCATTACATCATACTAAGAGTGTGGGTTCACAAATCTATATTATATATTTTTAAGAAAATATTATATGATCTCAAGAGGGGAGCATGGACTCACGTGAACCCGGTGGCCCCCCTTTGTATACGACCCTCTTCCTTGTAGAGTAGTCATATTAATATTTCAAATACATCCCCAACACACATATGATAGTCCCAATCACATTTCCAACATCATACTCAACCACCAGGACATGATATGTGTTGATTGATATTGATTTCCTGGCATAATTATTGGATTAAATTGCTAGAGATCGATTGTAGGTTGATATAGTATTAATTATAATCCAACATGTAATATTTCTCTCCTTATTTTTTTTTTTTTATGACAAGGGAAACCCATAGCTGCCACCCTTTGGGTGTACATAGGGTAAAATCCCCGCTCCTATTCAATAGTTTGCAAACCACATAGGAGAGGTAACCCGCACTAGGCAAGTCTGGTGCGACGAGCTCGACCTAGAAGGCAAACCCCTTGCTTTCGCTGGCAAGGGGTTTCGAACTTGAGACCTCCAACATGGAAGTCCCAAGCTCAAACCACTGGGCCACCCCGAAGGGTTTTTCTCTCCTTATTTAGTTGTAGGACTTATTGTATAACTGCCCATTCTCATGGGATGTACAATCATCCATAAACACAAGAAGACTCTCTCTACTTCTTGAAATCTTCATGGTATCAGAGCCATAGCTGCCTTTTTTAGGCGAGTTTTCTCCCTCGTAGCACCAGTGTTCCATTATTTTTTATAAAAGAGGTTGAGTTTTCTCTTTCTCCGTGGCGGTCCTCAACAAAAACTTCTTCAAGTCAGTTCTTTTTCGAAATTTTTGTTTTTCCAGTGGGGTCGCTGGAACATTCCGAGCATATACCTCCCAGGTTTGATTTTTTGACGGTCACTGGAATAAGCTTTCCAGCGTTGCAGCTAGCTTTCCAGCCCAATCTGCAGTTTTCCGACAATGTTTCCGGAATTCTTTTTCCAGATCTCGGGTCGCATGCTTGTTGCGGAAACATCCCTACCAATTTTATTTTTTTTATCACCATAATTAGGGACGTGGCAATTAGCTGTCGGACTACTTCTCCCCGAACGTTTTCCAGATCTCGAGTCGTAGGCTATTCCAACCCTTCCTGGCTCCTGCCCATTATCTGGTGAGTTTTTTCCGATGAGATCAGGTAGATTCTATCCTTGGAATGTTATTTCTGTATTTTTGGATATTCCTATTTTGACACTGAGGATTATTACTTGTTCAAACTATGGTGATACATGAACAGAATAAGTCTGTCTCAAATTAGTGCTGTAAAGATAGATTGTGCTGCTACATATCTTTCTTGGTCAAGATCTTGCCCCCTTTTTCTTATTAAATCTAGGAAATTGATTGGGTATATCACTGGATAAAAGAAAGCACCTGCTTTGACAAAGTTTAGGTATGACAGATTCTAGGTATGGTCAATGGGATTCTGATAATTCCCTTTTGATGACATGGCTTCTGAATACTATGCACCCTTGGATATCTAACAATATCTATTGCTTGATATACTGAAAAGATCTGGAAGTCAACCTAGCGCACTTGCTCTCGCATGAAAAATAATGCCTAGATCTTTGATATTCGAAACAAAGTCCATGGCACTGGGCTAGGTGAGTTGATTATCACTGATTATTCCGAGCTAAGTGAGTAATGGAAGGAAATTGATTACGATCAAAATTTGCAAGTAACTGGTTGAAAAGGAAAGAGTATGATATCTGGCGGCTTGAACCAAGAGTATGATCAGATCAGGGTTCAAGTACTTGGCCACATTTCTTTTCCTTGTCTTGAGGATGCATATTCTTATGTTTAATCGGAAAAGAGCCGATGAGGGTCATGTTTTATTTTGCACCAACTGAAAAGTCTGCATTCGTTGGGTCTCATGAGCAACCAAAGGCTATCATTTCTTCTGATAAAGATAACTTTACATTGTGATTTTTGTGGTAGCTCAAAGCATACAAGAGATACATGCTGGAAATTACATGTTAGACCAACTAGAGGTCGTAGTGCAAAGCATATAGTTCCATCAAAGGATTAGGCCGATATTGCAGAAAATGTGGAGACATCCAGAGATACTACTATACTACTTCTGGAGAGACTTTGTCACCTGATGAAGTTCAACATCTTCATCGTCTTTTGAAAAAACTTGAATCTTCCAAGGTTGCTAGTGGCCTAGTTCCAAGTATGTGAAGTCAAGTATTCCTTTTAATGCTAAGCTTAATTCTTGGATGATTGATTTTGGTGCGAATTGACACATGGCAGGCTCTTCTAAAGGTTTTCAAAACTACTCTCCTAGTTTCAAAAGGGACTTGTGTCAAAATAGCCAATGGCTCCATAACTCTCGTCTGTGGGACAAGTTCAATATCATCCATTCTTTGTGTACCTGGCCTTGAACTGGCCAAAAAGCTTTCTATTTGAACAGAATTCACCAATTGCATAAGCTTCGGTCTTGATTGATTATACTTTTGGTTAATTGGGTAGGTGTCGGTAGCAACAGCCTTTCTTATAGCTACAGGCTTTCCATACTACCAAGGAAGGAAGATACTTACAAAGGATGTACTTAACTAGCAAATGAGCATTTCATACTTCCCCACACTACTTCCAAGTCCAATAGAGGCCTTTCCAGTAAAAGGAGGTCAGAAAGGTGGTGTTACAACATTGGCATTCTCAGCAAATTCATCAGATGTCTTGCCTTCTGTTCGTTTAATGGCCTTGAGTTTCCCATTAACCTGTTATCTGTTAGCTCCATTACCAGAAGAAAAAGTTGTACTTGCGAGGAATGCACCTAGAAGTCAAAGATTCCTTCTATTTACCATGCATTTACCAAAAGCATATTGAGGGGATACCGTTTTAGCAACTGCTTATCTTATCAATAACATGCCTCTTAAAACTCTTGATTTTTAGGGTCCTCGGGAAGCTTTATAATGAATATTTTGTTCCTTCAAAGGTAAATGGGGGTGTTTGCTTTGTTCACACTAGAAACTCAAATTATACGCAGATTCTCTAGTTTTGATCCAAATACCTTATTACCTTGTTTCTTGCATTTGATATTTTTTGGGGAAACTCAAAACCCATCAAGCTATTTTGCTAATGGGTGCTCGCGAATACATTATATCCATTTTTCCGTATTTTCTATATACATGCACAATATCTCCGTCGGGGTCAATGGGTGCTCGCGTTCCCATCACGCTATATGTGGGTTTTCCCTGACTGTGGTACCTGTTTGTCAGACATCTATGTGACTTACAGAATTTGCCCTTTTTTTAGCTGTTGTTGAATTCAAGGCAAACATAAGTTTGACATTAGCTTTAACATCTAATGTATGACCGTAGCTTGTCAGATATTAAATCACCCGTCTCTTGAAACACTCTTCTCAGGAATTATTTGGTTTGGCTATTGCACGCTACATTGCAAAACCAGAAAAGAAGGAATTACTTCTCTGGTTACTGAAGTGGATGCCTGGTAAAGGTTATGCTATTGATGCATCAACTAGAAATTTGATTCTGAAGAACTCTCACTTGTTTGGCCATCAACTTATTGCTGAGTCATTGTCCAATCACCTTGTGATGTCAAAAAAGGTGAAACTTCACAAGGAATATGCAAGATAACTGAAGCTATATGGTGAAGTTGGACATTTGTTTGCTGTATAGAGAAGTTTGATATGTTGCAGGTCTTAAGCTGATAATTATGTTGCAGGTCTTAAGCTGATAATTATGTTGCGGAGGCAGCTCTATTTTCGGAAGCAATTTCCACCACTCTCAAGCTTAATCTTAACAGTAGCAATGCATTTAACAACTTACAACAGATTTCTAAAGGTGTCACATGAAGCATGTCAATAACCTGCAACTCCATTCATGTTAGGATAAACGTTCAATTTTCTTATCGTGTTTAATTGAGCTTCGACATTCTAAGTGCCTTGTGTAGAGCCATTCGTCATTGTCACAGACAAGTTTGGAAATATCAGTTGCGTTATTGCATACCTTATACGTCTTCAAAGGCACACACTTCTAGCAAAAAAGGTATTTCCTTGCAATGTATTTGTTCCTGGATCTCGAGTATAAATGTTAAATCATTTTTCAAAATAGTATAGCAGTCTTGCCTATTCATATTACCATTTATGTCTTCTTTTTTTTTAGCAAAGGAATATTACATAAGCATGTCCTTTAATTTGATCTTAGTTGACATCTATGAGACTGAACTTCAACTTTGGGTGTGGATAACTAAGATATAAACTAGTATAAAGTTGAACAAGTTGACACGCGTCCTACTTAGTAATTTGCATGAGACATACTCAAACTCATTTATACATGTCACATAAGATACATGTATCTATATTTACCTGTTCAACTTTATATAAGTTTAAATATCTATTTATGCACATTCGAAATTGGAAGGATATAGATCTGTAACGACCCGTCAGACCATTTTGAGTGTTAAAACCGATTGGTCTCTTCCCTTAAAATCTAAATGGAATTTTTGAATTACTACTGTATCCATAATCATTTAATTAGCGAGTAAATTTTAAATAATAAATTTAAGGGAAATATTGCAAAACAACAACATTTTAACAGTTAATAGGATTTCTTACCAATATTTTCAATATTTATTAAAAATGACTATTTTAGTTTGTTATGGGTTGATTTATATATAAAAAAAATATTTAACTTGGCATAATATAATTTAGAAATAAAAAACTAGAGAAAATAAAGTGGGGGGGGGGGGGGGGGGGGGAGGGAGAATATTTCAATAAGTTGCTGAAAATCATCATTACTTTCCTTACAAAAGATTATGAGACCCAAAATAGGTGATCTCTTCCTTCTTTCTAAAGACCTTATCTTTCGAAACTAGTTATTGTTATGAAACTTTATGATAATACTTTAGAGTTTTATCTATTAAATTTGTTTTTTTTTTAAATTTACAAATTTGAACACCTATAGTTTTATATGTTATTTGGCATACTTTTCTCATAGTGTATTTAATTTATTTACCAGAATTTTGTATCTTTTCTTAAATCGTATCAGATATATGTTATTTTGCATACTTTTCTTACAGTGTATTTATTTTATTTACTAGAATTTTGTATCATTTCTTAAATCATATTCATTCCAATATGTATGTCATTTGTATTTATATTCATTCTAGTTTTCATGTTTTATTTTGTACGATGAAACTTGTATTTATTTATTAGTTCTTATTCATTCCAATACGTATGTCAAATGAATCTGTAGTTTTTTAATAAACATATTTGTATTTGTATTTTTTTTCATTGTGTATTTATTTTTCTCTTCAAAATTCTGTTTCCTTTCCTAAGTCGTATTAATTCCAGTAGGTATATTATCGATATTTGTATTCATTCTAGTTTTTATATTATCTTTTGTATAATGATATATAAAGTACAAAAATAATTGGAAGAAAAAGTAAAAATAAAACTGAAAAGCAATAAATGAATATTTGTTATTATCATTCTTAAATAAAATACATAACTAGTTGGTATACCTTTGGAATGAATATAAATTAGGAACAAATACAAGATTCATAAACTATGCAACATGATATTTTGAATAAATATAAATATTAAAAGCATACATAATTCTTTGTATACAAATTGAGAAATAATACAAAATTCTAAAAAGAATTATAAATACAAAACAAATTAATAGGAAATTGTTCTTCACCTTGGTCTTCATCATGTTTTTCGCAATCTTCTGTACCCAATTTTTTTAATTATTTATTAATAGTGTGTTTATCCTGAAGAAACTTAGATCTGCTCTCTTGAGCCATTTTAATCGTAGAGCCTACATTTTTGGAGTAAAAATCTCCAAAAAAGTTGACTGAAAATGTAAACAAACTTGCATAAAAATCGAGAATAATGACGAAAAATTCGTAACATGAACAATGCGAAATATAAACAGTGACATTGAAAACAAATCAAAAGAAATCTAAAAATCTAATCGAAATTACCTTAACCAGATTCGAAATTTGATGAAATAATGTATACCTGATTGTTTATCAACCTAGAAAATCCTTGAATTAATGCATAGATTTTGCTGAAGAATCAAATTTTGAATAATTTTGTTTGAAGGATGAAGAAAATCTCGAAAACTTGAAAGGTGAGATTTTTTTTTTTTTTTGAGAATGACGTGAAAAAGGGAGAAACAAGATGATGAGAGAATATTATATTTGTTTTTTATTTTAAATTTGTTATCGATTAGAGTTTGGTCCAATTATGGACTCTTTTAATTAATATAAGAAAATTCAAAAATAATAAATGTGAATACAAATTATGTTTGAAAATATTGTCAGTATGATATTTTAAACAAATATTTTAAAGTGTTGTTGTTTTAACTAAATATGTTATATATTATGACTATATAACTAATTTTCCCAAAATTTAATTGATGATTATCGGGCTAAGTCCATAATTCCTTTCATTAATTAACACCCAAGTAACTTGGCCCATGTATAGTGATGAATTAAGAGTTATTGGGAGTTTGATATTTCTTTCCGACATACTACCATCCACTGCGGCTTCTACCAGTAGACAAAGAAAATCATGACATTATCAAAAATGAGCACACTAATATTCAAGTAAAATATCAATATTCAAGCTTAAATTTTATAGTTAATGTATGCGTTGGATAACTATGAATTTTGTTTGGCATATGGGCTACTGGAAGTGTTGGAATTGAAAAAAATATGGTTGTAAATCTTGAAAGGTAATTGTCCCCAATGATGGGTTAATGATTAACTATCATAAGTCGAGCTCCAATGTAGACATAGGGCATTGGATGAAAAATTAAAAATAAAAATAAAATTAACTTTCATTGGCTAATGATTTGTACTTGAGTTATGGAAAAAAGGAAAAGAATTCAAATTTTGGAGTTTCTTGTTGCTGCAACGTGTAGGCTAACATATATTGTGGGTTGATTTTTTTATTTATTTGATTATCACGTTATGATTCAAGTTATGATGTAGTGAAGTACGTGATTAAATATTAGGTGTATTCTATTATATAAATACAATTAATTTATGATATTTGAAAGGATTGAGACTTAACCGTAAACTTAAAGTTTAGAAATACGAGACTTGACTTATTAGTTGACACCACGTGTACGACATTTAAGATATGTTAAGACTTTTAGACTTCGTTGAAGGACGTCTTTCTAATTAAAGATTAAAAATAGAATAGACAATGGGCAAGAGCGAACGATGGGGTCTCGTACCAATGGTGTAACGGCCAACGGGCATCGGTACGAGTATCTGTGTTATAAAGGAAAAAATTATTACTATAAAATGACGGATTGTAGTTTGAGGATGGCAAAACATATGGTCATTAGTTGATGTATTATTGACTTGATTTCTTTGTGTGATTGTGCTTCTTTATTGAACTCGTATATTAGTGATAGTTGGAGTAATTATATATCATGCTGATATTTGATTGATTGAGATGCATCACCCCTTTTATAAAAATCATATTGAGCACATGCATTAACATGAGATTGAGTATAGGTTGGGCACGTGGAGATCGTTCATGCTGGAATTGTGAGATGTTATGATATAAGTTGGGCACGTGGATATCATTTGTGTAGGGGATTATTTGATTTTATGATAATGAGTTGAGATTGTCCGCACAAATACGTGGAAATCGTCCTTGTCGGTATATAAGGGGGGGGGGACTCACGAGGTCTATATACCTACGGACGATCTCCACGTATTTGTGTCAACGATCTCAATGCACTATCATAAATCAAACAATAGCCAGCACGTACGATATCCACGTGCCCAACTTATAATAATAACATCTCACAATCCCCAACACGTACATGTCCCCAACTTATACTACTCAATCACATTGCAATGCATGTATACAATTTGATTTCAATAAAAGAGAATGATGATGCATCTCACTCAATCAAATATCGACATGATATATACTCACATTAACTATCACAAATATATGAGTTCAATAAAAAAACACATTCACACAAAAAAATCAAGTCAATAATAAATCGGCGAATGCCATTATGCTTTGACATTTTTAGATTACAATCCGTCGTTGTATAAACTTTCTCTTTATAACACCGGTACTCGTACATAATGTCCGTCACACCATTGGTACGAGAATCTCATCTTTTGTCCTTACCCATTGTCTATTCCATTTTTAATTTTTAATTAGAAAAACGTCCATTAATGAAGTCTTAACATACCTTGAATGCCGAACACGTGTCATGAATCCTCAAAATTTTGCTTTTCCCTTTTGTAAAACTTCAAAACCTTCACAATTTATCAAGTATTTAATATTCATAAGCAAGTGAGTCCGTAGACACTCATATTTCTATATATACTCTAGCCTAGATCAAAAATTTGCCCATAATCAAGTTCATAAATCTTAGCTAGCGTTTGACCATAGATTTTCAAATATTCATGACAAATATTATTTGGGTGAAATTTCAGCATGTGTTTGGCCATAGTATTTGGGAGATATATTTTTCTTTTTTTAGAAAAATATAATTTATACCCATAAGTTTTAAAATCTATCAAATTAACCATAAGTTTGTATTACAAGTCAATTGGATCTTCGTTGCAATAATAACAAATAGTGTCCATGACACTAGAGCATTGTGGTAGTTTGGAGTGAGTACAACAAGCATTATTCCATACATCGTGAAGTAGACAAATCACATAACTTTGTTACCCTGAGCCGATTGTTCATCATTTTTTATCAACAACCATATCATCATTTAATATTCACTGAATATTTCATCACTACTTTGGTGTTAACGTAAAAAATTATGTAATACAACGCAAACAACTCTATAGAGGGTGTTTTTGTAGAAGATAAAAGTTTGAGACAATTTTAATTTTCGAAAAAAAGATCCTAAATAATGAGATTTGACCTAAATACTAGAAAAATTAGTATTTGGGAATTGAGATATTTGTCAAATAATGACAAATTGTATGGACAAATATTATTTGCCAAATTTTTCCTAAATATTATTTGGAAAATCTATAGCCAACGGGCCTTAGTCTTAAGTCTAGAGTTAAATCTCATTTCTCTCAAATATCATAAATTTAATCATATTCATATAATACAATACACATACTATTTAACTATATGATAACATGACAATCAAATAAATAAATAAAAAATCAACCCACAATATATGTTATTCCAACAGTAGCCTACACGTTGCATCAACAAGAAACTCCAAAATTTAAATTCTTTTTATTTTTTTCCCAAACCCAAGTACAAATCATTAGCCAATGACAGTTAATCATTAACCCATCATTGGCGACAATTACCTTCCAAGATTTGCAGCAATATCTTTTTTCCAATTATAACACTTTCAGTAGCCCAATGCCAAACAAAATTTCTAGTTATCCAACACATACATTAACTATAAGATTTAAACTTGAATATTGATATTTTACCTGAAATATATCTATGCTTATTTTTGGTGATGTCGTTGTTTTCTTTGTCGGTTGGTATAAACCACAATGGATGGTGGTATGACAAAAAGAAATATCAAGCACCCAATTACTCTTAATTCATCTCTTTGCATGAGTCAAGTTATTTGCGTATTGGATAAACTAGTATATGTATCTGTGCATTGCGCAGTTAATTAATAAATGTACTTATAAATATTGATAATATAAAATTTTAACTTATTATTAGATAATATTATAATATTTATATGTTAATATTTACCACCTTAATATGTTATAAAAGGCTAAGTTAATTGTCTAGATTAGACAATAATGATTTTTTTAATATTATATAATTTATTAAATTATTCAAAATCATAAATACTATCGCCTTATTCATATTATCCTATTTTTAGAATAATAGAAATATAAAAATTAATCATTAGATTAAAAAAATATAGCTAACAAAAGTCCAATGATTATGATATTATAAACATAAAACTAAGAAATTTTAACTGGGATACCATATTGTAGGCATATTATTCAAAATTTAAAATATTGTCTTTCAATTTTTTTTAAAGTCATATCAATTATATGATGTTTTAGATATTATTGAATTATATAAATATTTTAGTACATTACAATACAGTTAAATGATGTTTTCATAAGTTTATTTACAAATCAATTTCGGTTAACCATTGAATAGATAAAGATATATAAGAAAAATAATTTGATAACATTATATTGTAAAACTAAAGAAAAATAAGACAAGGAATATAAAAGATAAAGCAATAGAAATAGTGCAATAAAAGATGCGAGCATTTCTTATTTTTTAAATTCATCAAATCTTCAAGTGTCTATAGTATGAACGCTTATGTCTTTATTTATAGTGTAACATAAAGCATACAAAAGGTTAGTCATAAACATGACATTAACATGAATATGTTGGAGGAGGTTATGAAAGTGAAATGTTACAAAAAATAATGGTTATAAAGTTAGAGGTTATGGTTATCTTCATAATGGAAGAAAGTAATGGAGATAATGGGTGAGTAACTTCTTGGTGTAGTGGACATCCACACTATAATATTTTATAACACTCCCCCGTGGATGTCCATAGATAATGTGCTTCGTTAAAACCTTACTAGAAAAATCCTGTGGGAAAAAATCCTAGTGAAGGAAAAAGAGTACACATATCTTTTAATACGTTTGAATGTTGCCTCGTTAAAAACCTTTTCAGAAAAATCCATTTGGGAAAAAACCATAGTTAAGGAAAAGAGTACAACACGTATTTTTCTCCTCCTGATAAAAAAATTATTTGATATCTCGAAGATTATGCATTCCAATCTTATATCACAACTTCTCAAATATTGATGTTGGCAATCCTTAGTGAATAAGTTTACAAAATTATCACTTGAATGAGCCTTTGAACGTCTATCTCATCATTTTATTGAAAATCATGTGTGAAAAAGATTTTTGGTGAAATATACTTTGTCCAATCTCCTTTAATTATATCCTCCTTTTAATCGAGCTATATATTATTTTCGTATATGTTGGCTATAATATTCATTTCCAAAGGAAAATCATATACTTCCTGAATATGATAGGTTATGATTCCAACCAAACACACTTTCGACCTACTTCATAATCAATGTTATCTTTGTATGATTTGAAGAAGTGGTTACTAGTGTCTGATTCTTTGAATGCCAAAATATTGTTGTGCCTCCATATGTAAATAAATACTCTATTTGCAATCAAGCTTTATGAAGATAAAAAAATATTCAGCATCTACATAATCAAATCATTTCTGACTCGAAGATTGATAATTTCAATTTTATTGAAGCTCGTATTTTCTTATCAAAGAAAATCACACATCTTCTATGTATTGAGTCACTTGTTTTGTTAATTCCTTGTCATAACTTGAATTATAATATGAAAATTCTTTTACAGAACTTTCGTTATGCATATCAAATAATCTTCTAACACTTTCACAAAAATCAATCTGTAAGTGCACCAATTGCACTAATACATGACATTTCAAAATTATTTTCATGAGATCAATAAGATTCTTTCTCTATGTTAAACAGTCTCAAAATCATTGTGTACTCAATAAAACTGCTTTAAGACCTTTTAAATCCATCAAGGATTTTCATATAACCTTAATCGTTTAGTTAGACATAATAATCATTCATCATACATATTCAAGTATTTCATCTATTGCCAGACTGAAACAAGTCTCATTGCATCCGCCAATTACTAGATAATATATCTCCATTTAATAATGTCAGGATCTTTGCGAAAACTTTTTATGCTCCGAAGCACAAACCACACTTTATATTTTATGGTTATACTTTTGCACAATGATTCAGTTGTACCACACTGACATTATATTTTGATCTATGAACTATAAGATCAATAACATCACTTTTCAAAGTGAAACAAAAAATACTTGAATAGTGCCAATCATTTATCTGTCCACACTATATGACAAATTTGAATTTAAGATCCTCATAATCATTTATAGCATTGAGTGCTACTTTATATCAAAGATATCGTCGACAGTCATTTTGATATCGATTCCAATACGACATAACTTATTGAGATCTCTTCATTCTTCATCATTTTCAGGTACCTGAACCTGTGCCAAGGTTTTATGAAATGTTATGTTATAGTGCTCTTTCAAAGCAGTTACCTCATTAGCAATGACCATTTTGATAATTTGCTCATCTCCTTCCTCAAGGAGTTTTACGTATGGAATCAATTGGTCTATCACGCTTCTAGCGTACCATAGACTATGTTCTTCAAAGACTATTTATTGGAGCATTTGCAGCTTAATTAAAATAGGGTCAACAAAATACTTCTGGCAAATTACTTCCAACATTTTGAAAATGAATTATCTCTTGAACTTCAAGTTCACATTTTTTTTAACGAAGATTTATATAGTTCACTTCACACATAATTTCAGCTGCTAAACATATCTCCCCCTAATGTTAGGAAATCTAACATTTACACCTAACCTCATTTGGGGATCCATCTTTGTGCGTGGTGGAGCAATAAAATCATATGTGCATATATCAAATTTTTAGATGGAAATTGTTTGGTTCCTGACCCTGAACCAATTGTGATGGGAGAACCTTGTTGGCTTGATACATACACATTAAATAAACTCATCTCATACCAAATTTTATTTGAGAGATATGTTCTCATAATCAATGGTCTAACTATAATTGGAGGCATACAATTTCTGCTAAACCAACCAGCATTATCAACATGATTTTATAGTTTGAAACTGTGCTCTTAATTTAATAATTCGAGCAAACAACCTTACAGAAACCAATTTGCAAGTTGATATAAATGCATATGTGACCGTACCATATATGCATCTATTAAATCATAATAATAAATGGTCAACATGACAGGTGAACGGACCCATATTCACCTTTTTATATGTTTCATATAATTTCAGGGGATACAATCCCAACCTTAACTGGTACAATGATCATTTTATCAAGAGAACAAGGTACAAAAGAGAATTCTTGAAAATAGCCACGTGAATTCTCAATTTCTTTTGCATCACATTTGCATCGAAATGGCCAACCGATTATGCCAACTGATATTTATTCTAGTAAACTTTTAGTTTACTTTTGCATGTGATTCTGTTATCATGCACATGTTTGTATACAACAAACTAGAGGAAAAAAATGGGTAATCTTATACATAAATATTTATAACCCACTTTTGTTATAGTAATTTGAAGATATTAAATCTTCCCATCATTTATAGTCTCAATATAATATTTTTCTTTTCAATTGTTTCGAAATTTAAAAAGTGTCTTTTGAGACTCACTACTATGAATAATTTCATTCCTCCGGATAGTAACAAATTAGCCCTTTCAGAACTCTCAACTAATTTTGTACTACCACAAATTTCACAACACCATTCTTATGGTGAGCATCTCCTTCAAGGAGAAAATTATTATTATTGTCATGATTAAAATTATCACATGCAAGACTTATTTTTTGAAAACCAATGACAAATTTGTTTGGTCATAGCCACAACCTTTATAGGAAAGAATTATTTCTTTTTGTAAGATCCCCAAAATGACTTAGGTGAACTAGAGCCTAAAATGTTTTTCATGATGTTCTAAGGTACTAAATAGGTCTATAATGTGGTATTGAGGCAGTGTCTAAGAGTTTAAGTGCGTTGGAAGTCAAACATAAAGAGACGACCAAGACGTTCGATGACTAAGTCACCTATGTGCCTCATATGTGGTTCTATGTGTTTATGTGTGATTCATGAGGTTATAAGGTCCTTAAATGAGTTATTATAGTGTATATAGACAGTGCGTCAAGTTTCGTGAAGTTTGGAGGTCAAACGTCCAAGAACGTTCATGAAGTTCAAAGTTTTACCTTGAAACGACCTTGTGTGTCTAAGCATGTTTTGTCGAGTTTTACGTGTTCGTTTTGGATGAAATTCATGTGAGAGGTCCTAAAATCATATACAAACATGTTTGGGTTGGAAACGTCTGGGAAAACATCCCCAAGGACCACCCAAGGGTCCTTGAGGAAGGACCCAAAGTTGGTGCCCAAGACTGCCCAAGATAGCCTACCAACGGATGGCAATCGACGCCCACTGGGTCAGTCAACGCCCCGTTGGTGGTGTCTCATTGGTTGGGACTTAGTCAGGGGATAGGAGATACCAAAGGTGAGTCTCTTAACCAAACGACGGGGGACAGGATGGTCCGTTTGTGGACAAACGGTCCGTGGACTGTCAACCGTCGATGGCACTGTCCCTGCGCGCAGCTTCACTGTTAAGTGAAGAGTGAAAGTGTAAATTCATCCCACGTCCAAATAAGAGTATTGAAATTTCCTTAAGGGTCTTTTGGGTATTTTAAATGCGTTTATAAGCCTAAAACACTTAGAAGATTTCATTCTTCAAAATCAAAACCCAAAATCCCTTAGAAATTCTCTAGAACTCCATTGGAGCCAAAACTCAAGGAAGGGCTTGGATTGGAGAATTGAGTGGAGATTATTCATCAAATTGAAGAATTAGCTTCATTGATGTATGGTTTTTGATCCTTGAAACTCTATTCATCAAGGAGCCCAACTTTCAAAGATGTTTTTTAAAGTTTTCAAAGTTGAATTGTCCAATTTCATGATCTATGCATGGGTTCTTGCATTAAAGGTTTTACGCATTGATTATTGATTGAATTGTCATTAATTTGATAATTTTAACTCAATTAACCTATGAACCCATGTAATTGATGAACCCTAGTTTTTGACTAATCTGTGGGTTAAGTAATATTGATCTAATGCATATGAATTCTAGTGTAGTTTTCTATGGGCTATTGATTGATGTAATAATTGTATAGAGTTGATGTCTAGGTTGTCTTAGATTGATGAATCTTTATTAAATTGACCCAGTTTCATTGATTATCATAGTTTCTAGATTGAATTGGCCATGGGTAAGAGCCTTATGGTATTAAATTGGATGGTTTAGCATTGATTTAAGTGTTGAGGATGGAGTGGTGGTACGCTGCCCTAATTCCCTTTATTTTATGTTAATTAGACCTCAAGTATGTTATGATTGGTATGGTCCACTTATGGTGGTGGTGTTATGTGCTTTACTTGCAATTGATGTGGCCTTGTCGGCGTTATTTTATGTAATAAGATGATCATGGACTTTTTGGCAACTACTTGAAGTAATGTGGTTATTTGTGTAGTTGATTATGTGAAGTATGATAATATCTACCTATATGATAAGTAATGTGAAAATATATGTGGTTTCTTCTATTGATGTTACTTAGGTGATCATGTTAGACTATGACTGTGGCTTTGTCTTGGTTGACTTGTGTTCCTTACTTGATGCATGTATGAATGTGAATATGAGATGTCTTGACTTAGAATGCTAAAGCCTCTTAGTCTTGTATGTATGAATGACATGAGACCTTAAATGATTTTAAGAGGGTCCTTTATGTGAAACCTTGAACCTAGTGGTAAGGTTATGAATGTTGAAGTCGAAAGTTGTAATGTTATCCTTCAAGTAAAGGAATGATAGACTTAAGGTTGATTGGCTGGAACGGCATCATATCAAACCTTAGGAAAGTCATGATGAGCTTTTTGTCGCCATTGTAAGGTAGCCCTAGAGGACCTCTTTGGTAGGATAAATGTGATTGGGTTATGAACTTGATATGGAACCCCTTTATATGAACCTTAAGTGTGAATTACTCTATGAGAACAAAGGCTAGCACCGAGTGAGTATGGTAAGGGAAGTAGTTCTAGTTAAAGAATGAGACTAGATTACAAAGCACACCCTTCATATTCCTTAACCATGTGCCTACATGGGATGTGTCCAAGTTCTACCATTGGCAAGTAGAACACCCTCATCGGAGTAGGATAGAACTCCGGATTCCATGCTTTGCTATCATGGTCTATGTCGGTTATTGCCTATTCTCATCATATGGGATACCTACTAGCATTAGAGAAGTTCTATGAAGTTTAGGTGGTGGTATGGGACGCTATATAGACATTGCACAATAGGCTTTGAAGGTGTTAGTTAGAGTCTCTAGGTGTTGTCCAAGACCATTACTTCGATGTGCTTATGTGATGAATGAGTCCTAAATGAACTAATGAATGTAATGACTTAAGTTAATGAAGAAAGTATGTTAAATGCATAAGTACTTATCTAGAGTAGTTAAGGGTTGTCTAGTTAAGGTGTGAAGGGGACATATGAATGGTATCTTACCTAGATAAGTCTTAATAACGACTCTAGTTAGGGAAAATGTTTATTATGTGGACATGATCTAAGCATTAGGTAGTCTTACGGATTATTTAGGTAGTCTTGAAGAGGTCAATCACTGACATTATCTTCTTGATTTACTTAAGTAAGTCTTTTGGTAGCCTTGGTAAGAAAAATATCATATTATACATGTTATGTGTTTTGGTGTCTTGTAAAGTGTGTATGTGTCTCATTATGAGTAGTCTTACGGATCATTTAGGCATGCTTAGAGAGGGTGTATGGGCGGTCTCTCTTTGTATGAATTAAGTGAGTCTTAGGATAGCTTGTAGTGAGGTAAGTGCATACTAGAAAATGTCTTAGGTGAAGGTAAGTAACTTCACTGTATAGTGAAGTGAAGCTACTGTAAAGTGCTTCCAAAAATATGATAAATTGTTTAAAGTATTATCTTATGTGTTTCTAAGTTGATAAATGTTATTCTTATGATTATATTATGATATTTAAATGAAAAGATGCATATTTCTAATAAATATCCGTTTCATGATTTTCATGCATTATGCCATATTTAGTACATGTGATTGTACTTATTCCGTGTTTTTATCTATCTCTATAGTGGTTGGTAGATGAGGAGATTTGGGAAGTAAGACTTTGATCGTAGCATCATTCAAGTGAAGTTGAAGTATGTCCTCAATTGACTCGAGGCATATATGGATGTCTTTTTTGTTTTTTCTTTCAAAGTATTGTAATAAACTAAGTATTTTCTATATGTTGAAGTATGGGACGTGTCCCAAAGTATTCTCGTGTCTAAGTTTGATGAGATTGAGATTTAGTATTTCCTATGATTTTATATGAAAGAGTTTTTAAAGACTATGAAATGTATTGTGAAAAGTTTTAATTCCGCACTACTTTTAATTATGTATATGCGATGAATGATATGTAAGGGTTTGTACAAGACCTCCGAGAGGTCAAGTACGTCGGTTGGAATTCGAGATTGACCCTAACTTCTAGGGTGTGGTCTCGGGATGTGACACTTTTGTTCTTCAATAGTTCATAATTTAACATATCATAATATTTGTGTAGTACTTAAAGTAAATGACTAAATGATCATTTATGTCAAAATATTTCTTTTCAATATCTCAAATCTGCCGTAGAGGTGAGATTATCCAACAATTCATGGACATGTTCTTATCCATAAGAACACAAGTCATATTTTTTTTTTTTAGAAATGGACCATAACCATTTGAACATGCTCCATAAGTTTTTATTAGAAACTCATTGTCATACTTTCACATTTATCAAAATTATGTGACTCACCTCAACATCACTTAAAGAGATCAAATGTATCAAATGTATTATCACTTTGTATTATTTTATTTGATGGAGGATTTATAAAAAATTTCAAATATGGGTTGCACCAATAACAATGTGCCCAATAACTTCTCATATCTCTTTGATGGATAAAAATTACCTTCACATTTGAAGGACCATCTTATGAACCCATAATGTTCTTCCTTTTCATTATTACAATGATGACCAATAACATTTTACCACACACATATCCATACATTCAACCACTTGTCATTTTTCAGACATATTATGCACTGCTATCACATTCAGATAAGAGAATAAACCAAATTAATTGGGTAAATTTCATGACTTTCTGTCAAAAGTATACAACTTTGTGTTAGTCATCATCAAATCATCATTATAGTGCATTACGACTTAAACTCAATGACTTACCCATATAAAGACGTCTTTGGTCATAAACTGATGAGACTTGAACTCAACTTCTTATTATCTTGGTGCGCCGAGACTTTACTCGATGTCTTACCCACTTGGTGCAGTGAAACCTGAATTCACTTTCTTACCCTCAACCAATGTCTTATAAACCAAATACATTACCAAAAAAATAAATATTAAATATCATAAACATAATCTAAATTTGACTTAAAATTGAATAAAAATGAACAAAACTATTAATTAGAACAACATGTTAGAACCATATAGAAGTCCGAAATTAAATAAATTAAAATATTTTAATAGTCCCTCTCAATATTGTTATGAAGATTATCATAATTTATTAATCATTTTCAAATAACCACAAAACAAACTTTGTTAGTACAAATAATATGTAGAATATGAAGTATACCTTGCATGAAGAATTACTAGGATAATTCATAAAAAAAATCAAGAAATGCCTACCATTGATTCTTGACGGAGAATGAGCAACTCGTGCTGATAACATGTTGTAAAACTAAAGCAAAATAAGACAAGAAATATAAAAGATAAAGCAATAGAAATAGGAAAACAAAAGATGAGAGCATTTCTTATTCTTCAAATTCATCAAATCTTCAAGTGTCTACAATATGAACCCTTGTGCCTCTATTTATAATGTAACATAGAGGCATACAAAAGGTTATTCATAAACATGATATTAACATGAATATAATGGAGGAGGTTATGAAAGTGAAAGGTTACAAGAATAATGGTTATAAAGTTGGAGGTTATGGAGGTTATGATTATCTTCATAATGGAAGAAAGTAATGGAGATAATGGGTGAGTAACTTTTTGGTGTAGTGGACATCTACACTATATTATTTTATAACAATTTAATTGTTTTTGCAATAAAAAAACCGTTAAGAAGATAGGTAAAATCAATGAGTAAAAAAGTTGTGGCATATGTATGTTGTATCAAAATTTTAAAAATTATATCGGAAAAGGGCCTAAAATACCCTTCAAGTATTGGAAATGGTACAAAATTACCCTCCATCCACCTATTGGCTCCAAAATACCCTTCTCACCCACCTATTGGGTCCAAAATACCATTGTCATCCACCTTTTGGTTCAAAATTGACCACTTATTTAACAGTTTTATATTTAAACTATTTAAATATTTTTTTAAATACGTGGCGCTCAACTATTTGTTATAATTTAACTTATTAATATAATTTATAAATCAATCCACTATCCACCCATTACTAATTAAACCCCTCCAAATTAATAAAACCGTCACATTATTAATGCAACAACAGAAAAGCTACTGCCAATTGAGTGTTTTTAAAAATTTGAGGTGAAAATATCTATAGAAGTAAATTATCATACATTCAAGTGTCTAAATAAAAATTACCGATAAACTTAAAAGTCTGACTATGTTCATCTTAATTATTATTACGTCTCAATTATGTGGTGTTACTTCATAGGTAACTTTTTTTCAAAATAATATATTAAAGGTTTTAAAACAAATCATAAATATTTATAAAATTATATTTAAAAAAAGTGCATGAATTAATTCTGGATGTATTACTTCTTTACCTTTAATCATAAATTATAATTCAATCTTGAAAGAGAATCCTATTGAAAGTGTCCTCCTAAATAAGCGGCTCGACCTAAATTTAATTGGGGCTTCGATTCAGACTCGAATAATTTTGGATGTCATTTTCAGGAATCTATAATTTCATCGTGTTTTAGTAGTGTTTATGACGATCTTGATATTATAATTGGATTATTAATTGGGTGGGGTTTAGTTAGTAATGGGTGGGTAGTGGTTTGATTTATAAATTATACTAATAAGTTAAATTATAACAAATAGTTGAGCGCCACGTATTTAAAAAAATATTTAAATAGTTTAAATATAAAATCATAAATAAGTGGTCAATTTTGAACCAAAGGTGTATGACAAGGGTATTTTGGAGCCAATAAATGGATGAAAAGGGCATTTTGGAGCCAATAGGTGGATGAAGGGTAATTTTGTACCATTTTCAACTTTAAAGGTATTTTAGGCCCTTTTCCGAAATTATATTTTTATTAAATTAAGAATTTAAAAATAGTCAAAACATGTTGTACAAAAAAGTCAATATTTTTATTTAAACATAATTTAAATTTAAATTTTAAATACATTTCTTGAATTTATTCATTTTTATTTAACATATACTATCTATAAAGGAAAATCATTGTTAATTTTATATTAACCACGTACGAACTGGTCTATTAGAAATGTCTTTATTATTTTTTTATTGTGTCCTTCTCTCTCTGTTTCTTCCTAAATAACCTTGCCTCTCCTATTATATGCAATACAATATAATTTTTTATAGCATTATTTTAAAAATGTCAAGTAACTTTGCCTTTTTTATAAAACAATATAAAATAACTTTATAAAAATTACAATTAATAAAAATAAATTTATTACAACATCAAATTTAGTGACCCAAATAATAATGTAACATACATAAAAACACATTTCACAACCTCAATCTTGAAATATTATATAAAACATGTCTTCACAATTAAATATTCATTGTCATCATATATATAAAATAATTAGAAAAGTCTCAACATGGAAATAATGCATGAATTTACAAACCTTTTAATAATAGTATGAATTTTATCTTCCTCCAAATGAATATAACTTTAAAATTTGAAATTGTTGGATTTTATGGTGCTGACTTAAATAATAGATGATAACTTAAAATAATATTATACATAAGCGAAAGTTATGTTTGTAATTTTTTTAATTATTATTATTATTAGGAAAGTTATGTTTGTAATTTTTATTTTTATTTTAGAGTTTTTATTAATTTTAAATTAAAAATTATTCCTTAAAATTCTCCACTAATTGAAATTGTTCCTTAAAATTCTAAAGTGACAAACGTGGAACACCTTTTTGCTTTTTTCAATTTCAAAATTAAAAATCACACTCACTTTTTGCAATGATTTTTTTATTTTTCAGTTTCAGATAATTAATATTTTTAATTCTTATCCTATATAAATTTTAAAATGGCTACATCGCGTTAATTTTAAATGATTCTTTAGCCGATAGATCTAATATTTTTAATATAGAATTTAACATAATTACAAATAGTTGATTTTATATTTTTTCAAAATCATTTTAAAAATAAAATAGTAATATCTATATACCACAAAATTAGATAATGCTTAGTCCCATAAAATTAGGCTTTAAAACTAAATTTCAAATAAAGAACTTCTGTGTGTTTTTTATTTGTATTTTTTATATTTTTAAAGTTTAAATTTTTTATTTTCAACTTGAAAACCACAAAAATTAGCATTTCTACTTTGAAGTTTAATATACATATTTCTTTTTTTTTTAAAAAAAATAATCTTTTTTTATGATTATTTTTTAATAAAGAAATTCAAAACTTTATGATAGTTGCTGCTGCATAAGTTTACGCATATACACATATATTTTAAACTGATCTCACTAATTTTAAAATAATTAACTATCAATATATGTGTATTTTTTTTTTCTAATGTATATATTTCAAATGAAAGAAAAAAATAAGGAAGAAGAGCTAATTTCTTTTTTTTACTTTACTTTACTTTACTTTACTTTACTTTACTTTTATAATAGAAATGGCTTGTTCAACATGTCTGTGTCATCACATCTAAGGGTATTTTTGTCTTTTTAATGCTTAATATAGCTACGTGTCTTACTCATATGGCACCCCTCATTGTTTACTGTCTTTCTTCTTCTTCATATGCATAGCTACGTGTCTTACTCATATGGCATCCCTCATTGTTTACTGTCTTTCTTCTTCTTCATATGCTCATCAAAATTTCTCCTTTGTATAGCATTCATTCGAATTTCTAGGTAAGCTTCTTCATAATGTTTCTTTGATTTTTTGTGCATTTTTGTTGTCCTTAAATTGATAGTTCATTAAAAAATATTCCCTAATTGATCTTTCTTTGACCAAATTTGATTTGGGTGTGTTGATATATATTTTTTTTTCATTTGGATTTGTTGTTGATGTTTAATTTTTGTTGTGCTTTTCAATGATTTCAATTTTTGTGCCTTTAATTTGGGTTTTCTGTTGGAATCAAATTCTGGGTTTCTTCATTTTTGTTGGTCTTCTTTCATAACTTTTTTCTGTTCATATACGGTTTTTTTGTCGAAATCAACTTTTTGAATTTCTTTCATTTTAGTCTTATATTATTGTGGGTTTAGGTTGGAGTTTCTTCACCTCATAAATTTGTTTTTGGCTCAATTTAAAAATCTTGAGAAAAAGTAGATTCAAGCCTGCTGTGAAGTTTTGATTTTTCACTTTTTTATGTTAGTATCAATTTGATTTCTCTCATCTCACTCTAGCTGGTATGTTGTTATTTCACATTGTTTTGTTCATGAGTTCAATTTGGGTGTCTTCATATTTGGAGTTTTTTTCAATTTGAGTTAGTTTTTCATGTTCAATTTTTGCTTTTGCTTAAAAGACCTCGATAATTTAAAGCTTCAATTTTGGTTTTGTTGTTTCATTTTTCAATTCGCCCATGTTGCATTTCAATGTTTTTTTTGTCACATGCAATAATTAATTTGACCTTCTTTCTGCTCATATGGATTTTTGATGCAATTAAACCAAAAAGAAAATTTCAGGACAACTTTGATTCCAAGCGAACCAACTTTTTGGGTTAGATTGGCATTACCTATGGCCACCAACATTTCAAGGGAGCATTTTAGAAAAGATATAAAGAATGAAGAGATATTAAACTAATCCATCTATGTTTTGTATGTTTTTGTATCTATGTAAATGGTGTATCAAATCATTGTCAACTGAGTTGGCCTTTGTACAGGTGAGTCCCTCAAATTAGCAAATTGACTTCGTATGCTATTTTACTTTTATGAAAATGCCTTTGTAGTGTTGATGTAAGTCGTAGCACCTTAAGTCGTATCCTTTTGTATAGAAAAGGAGAACACTAGATTCTGAGGAGAAAGTTTGTGCACAAGCTGATCAACTTGAAAAGCCGGTTGGGAGGATAAAAGAGGAAGTTGAAATGAAGGAAAAGGATAAAAGAGACTTCGTAGCGCATAAAGGTGAAACCGAGAATAGAATATCCAAGTTAAATTAGAAGGTTGACAAGGCGAGCATTTGATATATTTTACTTCTTTTATAAGATAATAAGTAGCTTATTTGCATTCTTTTCTCTTTTCTTTGTAATTGTAGTTTTCTGAATCGTTTTCTTCTCCTCTTATCTATAACACTTTATCTCAATATTTTGAGATAACATGGTGATTTCCAAAACATTTGTCTATGTATTAATATCCTAATATCCATTTTTTTTTTATGTAGGATTGGATTGTTGTTACTTCCCATCTAACTGAAGCAATAGAAGGAGATATGATGCAACACAAAAGAAACCCAATTTGCCTAGAGCATAGCACTAGCCTTACATCTCGTACACCAAAACAACTAAAGGTCCCTGTACCCATTTTCTCCAAGGTTTCTCCTACTTCCTTTTTGCTGCAATGCTGTTATTCTTAGTGCAGATGTTTCTAATATAGTTATATTTTTCATGAACTTCTTATCTTATGTTGTTTGTAGCTTGTGGATAAGAAATTTTTTGTTGGATACTTTCAAAATATAGGCTAGCGATGATGTACCTAATGACGAACATCAGATTCTTCGCTAGAATTATACACTGTTCTGGTGTGTTATACATTTTCATTGAGTTAAGGATTTAATATTTTGCTTAACTTAAGTATATAAGCGAAGACTAAACTGATCGAAGAAAACTCTAAAGATGCTAAAGTAGGAGTAGTTCCTTTCAATTTTCCTACTTGAAGTGTCTGGATTATAGGAGGGAATTGGACACATTTGTCTGGCTGCTCCGAGTCATAAATTTGTTTATTTACAAATATTTATATGTTAATCAAGGGAATCTATCAAAAAATTTAAATCGGTGCATCTTCTCCCTCACCACTGCAATGTGCTGCAATCCATATCGTTTTAGTTCTTGATAGAATGAGAGGTTTGGTGAACGAATAGTAGCTCTCCAGCAGCTGGTGTTACACCATATGACAAGGTACATTCTGTAGGAATTGTTCTATGAATTACAACTATTATTTCAAAGGTGTAGCAAAGTTTTTTTAAAAAAATTTTAGGACATGGTCTTTGAGGTACCAAATGGTGGAATATCATTGAGATATTTTTCTTGCACTTGGTGAAATTATGTCTGCCAACAGAAGCTAAATCAAATACTAGATGGTAAGCTGCCAAAGGATTAAACGACTCAACGTTAGGAACTTACTTGTCGTTTGCTTAAATACACTATCCGTTATTCATGTTGTGTATGTTCGTGAGATTCGCTACAATTAGTTCACTTTTAATTTTTTAAGAGTCTTTGTTTCACTGAATACAGATAAACAGGATAAAATGTTACCATTTCTAGGCAGTCAGTCTGATGATTCACTTTATTCAAGACACGTGTAGTTCACTCGACTACACTCGACGTTTCTTGTGCTTACTGACTTCTTTGTTCTCAATCGTGAGTTTTCTATTATGCTTTGTCTGTTAACATTCACTTTGTTGGGTCTCTGTTAGTTCTTCTACATTGCTGAGTTGTTACACTTATTTTCACTTGCAGTGTTAAGTTTAGGATATACAGCTTATAGCAGAATTTGAGCTATGGGTATGTCCATTGATGCTTGCTTATTATTCTGGTTTTTATCGTACATTAGATTCCTTTATGGTTTTGTAGAATTGTGATGCCCTGTTTTTTTCCAGGTGAACTAACTTAGTCTTATGTTTCGAGTTTTGTAAAGCTTAGCTATCCCATATAGCTGGCCCAAATTATTTTGCTATCGTAAAGTAGTCAATTGATTAACATAGTAACAAAATTTTAATGTTTTTGGAGTCGAAACTGGTTAGCGATTTCAATATCAGCTCTTGATTCTTCAGGATGAATGGTTGTGTCACAATCGAGGAAAGGCTCAAAATAGTCCCTCATATTTGGGTTAACGCTCAAAGTGATCCTTGAGTTTTCACATGAAACACTAATAGTCCCTCATGTTTGCAATATTGGTGCACTTTTGGTCCTTCCCTAAAATTTTGCCTATTTTTTAACGTTAATTTTATCCAAAATTTTATATAAGAAATGTTCAATCGTCTTTTTATATATTTAGTAGAAATAATAACTCTATCTGGGAGAAAGTAATAAGAAAAACACCTTGTTATGTTCACTAGAAATATTGATGCCGCTAAACTAAGAACATCTTAACATATGACTTTGCAGGGAAAAAAAATTGTACAATTACACGTGAAATTATCGTGATAAACCTCTCGATTTTACCTACAGTACGATTTCTACTAAACAAAACAAAGTATTTTTCTTCTCACATTCTTTTATATGGAGTTGTTATTTCTACTAAATATATAAAATGACGATTGCACATCCCATACATAGGTTATGGATAAAATCAATGCTAAAAAATAGGTAAAATTTTGGATGAAGACCAAATGTACACCAATATTACAAACATGAGGGACTATTAGTGCTCCATGTGAAAACTCAAGGATCACTTTGAGCTTTAATCCAAAGAAGATGGACTATTTTGATCCTTTCCTCGTCACAATCATATGCAGAAGGAATAGAGAAAAACTCATGATTGGTTAAGTAAGTTTTCAGCTACATTCAAATTGTGCCTATTTTTAAATAGTTTAATTCTTGAAAATTGATAAATATGAACTTTTGATTCAGTTAGAACTTAAAAGTCATAGTCCTTTTGCTTTTGGGGTGGGGATAGTGGAGGTAGTTGAAATGAAAAGAAAACCCATTTTCATTGTTGTTAAGTGCAGGTTAGGTGAGGTATTTGTTGTAACTTGTAGTTAATAGAATATCATTTCATGAATTTCTGCTAGGGAAGACAAACCTATTACATGGACTTACTTAAATATGGATATGTATACCTGTTGTGAAAGTTATACTAAGCTTTTTTTAAATTTATGTTAAAGGATCTGGCGATGTGTGTCCTCTTATTTTACCTGTTTACTCTAAATTATGAGTCTTATTTTTGATGTCTGCAATAACTGCTATGGACTTTATTTTCTTTATACGTCTCGCGGTGACGTACTGTCTTGAAGGAATAGTTGATATTTAATTGTTATAAAAAGTGTAGACAGTTGAATATATTATTAACCTGAAAAGTCATGATAAACCTCTGCCATGTCTTTCACAATTTGATCATTGCTGCACACATCAAGTTTGAGTAAAAACATCAGTACGAAAAATTAGGGACATTCATGTGAACGTAACAGTTTCATTTAAATTAATTTTTACTTGATATAGCCTTAAAGGAGCTTTTTTGTAGTAAGTTTCAAAGGTTTTCAAAAGGGTCTCCATTAGATAATGTTTGTGGTAATTAGGCAACTTTGGTACAGTTGTTTAGCTGATAACTTAATGGTTTGAAAAAAAATCAGATTTTGATGGTTTGTGTGAGGGAGTTGATTTGAAGTTGGTATCTTGGAGGGGTGAGGGTGAAGTTTTATGATTTTTGAGTTTGATTCTTAGTATTGATAAACTATGGAATTAGGTGGTGATGGGGTAAAGGGGTTGTCTTGGGATGTAAGAAATCAAAGGGAAGGAAGAAAAAAGAAGGGGATGAGGAGGAGACTGGGTGCTGGATGAAGTTGAGGTTTATTATTAGATGTTTTTTCTCAATATCTAAAGGCAATACCTCCATCAGTGACACCATCATTCGTTGTGGTAATTTCGAACTCACATTGAAGAAAATCCATTGTTTTGTTATGCTTGCAAATTTTAATTGCATTTTTCAATTGGTTTTCCTTGAAGATTAATCCTATCTTATAAAGAATTTTATCACTTAATAGTCGCTCAGAAAATGAGGTTAGACGGAGAGGGGTTCTGTTGTTGTTGTTGTTATTGGAAATGGTTATTGAGCTAGGGCATGCCTTGTTATTAGCTTGAGACTATTTGCTGCTGTGATTTTGAAGTGCTATTCTCCATTTATAAAATAGTGAAATGAATTGAGTTTAGTTAAATGGTGTGCAGGTAAATATTTAAAAATTTGATGTCGAAACAAATGTCCATATGTTTCTTCTTGCTTTAGAATTTGATGATGTTAACTCTAGAAAACTAATAATGAAAGCCAACTTAAAGAAATTCAAGATGGATAGTTGTATCCTGTAAGAGACATTATTTCATTTGATAGATAAAAGTAATTTATTTTTGACACATCTGGAAGAGGTATTAGTAAAACAAACCTAGGGAACTTGTGAATGCTCCTTCTTGAAAGGCCACAGTTATGTCAGGGGCACAATCTCTTACTCTTCAAAAATGTCAACGGTTGCGTGTTGGATTTTTCAAAAATCGTGCTATTTTGGAGAATACAACACGCGTGTGGCATCGAAACATTAGCGTTACCAGATATCGATTTTGAATCTAATGATTGTACATTAATATAACAACCTGCAATGATACACTCCTTATTCCTAGCTAAATAATTATATATTTTGTCAACACTTTTATTTGTTCAACAACCAATGTTTTCTCCTTTTGTTATCAGTGTAGTATATACCACTTTTTTTGCAATATGGTTGGTAACACCTTTTTATCTACTCAACTACTACAATTGTTGATGGCGTACAATTTTGTTGTTGATAGCGTGGACTTTGTTGTCTACTTCTTGGAAATTAACAGGCACTTAGATCTTGTAATCACTCATAAATTCTTAAATAATCCAGTACTATACTCCTCTTTTACTCCTCCGCATAACGACATACTAAATTCATTTTCCGTTTTATTTCACAGAGACTTTTTATATGGCGCTGAGTAACACTATTGAAATGCAGCATTATGTAAATACACTATTGAAATGCAGCATTGTGTAAATATTGTAGAATGACTCTATGTATGCACTTTTCTTACATTCGACTCACACAATTTAGCAACGTTGGGCCCTCCTAGTTACTCTTGTATTAGAAATGGCTTGTTCAACATGCCTGTGTCATCACATCTAATGGTATTTTTGTCTTTTTAATGCTTAATATAGCTACGTGTCTTACTCATATGGCACCCCTCATTGTTTACCGTCTTTCTTCTTCTTCATATGCATAGCTACGTGTCTTACTCATATGGCATCCCTCATTGTTTACTGTCTTTCTTCTTCTTCATATGCTCATCAAAATTTCTCCTTTGTATAGAAGAGAGAGAGAGGGGATTTCAACATGGCTGCTTGGAGGGCATTAAATTGGCAAATAAGGATATTTTCGTCTTTCCATCTGATCTGAAAGTGATAAGGCAGATTGCAAATAAGGATAAAGTAGGCAGAAAGAAGCATTGCTACATTAACGCATCAACAACGTTCATAACTTAAACAACTACTACCATCCATTGGAGACTCACCTCTCTGTTTTCCACATGACAAAAGATTATCAAAGAAAAGTGCAGTTGCATTCTAGCATATTTGTATACCAAGACATATCTTTCCTTTTGGGTGTGCTCCAATTTGAGTTCCCATCACTAAGGGTTTAGCTTAAAATCCCAATCTTTTTCCCCAATTGAACAGCTATTTGTCTAAGAGCTTTCACTGCCAATCAAAGTAAATGGGTATCAAAACTTATGGCGATAGAGGCAAACTTTCAGTTCTAAACCGACAAGTTATGTCATAAAAGGAATAACTTATATAGTTTTTATAGAATTTATGTTGTGTAAAATAAAAGTTCACTAAATTTACCGTCATTTTGAAAATAAAAGTTCACTAAATTTACACGTTTTTTTTAAAAAAAAATATTTTATACGTCATTTTGAAACTAAAAAATATATAAAAGAGATTTATTAAGGGTAGAATTGTCATTTCAGCATTTTTTTACCGTTGTGGGTCTCGAAAATTACCCCTCACTCGCGCAGAATGCGTGCATTTCACGCATTTTGCCAGGTAGGAAGCGCGTGTTTATTTATTGAAAGGTAGGATAGTTAAAGTGCCTATTTGTGCACTATGAAAGTTTGAGATAAAAGTTAAAATTTGAAGCCAAATTTAGGATGTAATATATGTATTATGCCTTCCAAATATGCAACAATAATACTTGTAATTTTAGAACTCAATTCTCACTTAGATTAGTTTTGCAGTTACACTTATCCATGGTTAATACAATTGTCATTCTCCATTAGTCTTTTCACTCTCTTCTTTTACAGTTGTGTAATTTCCTATTTAGCTCGCTCCTTTTTCATGAGTAAAGAAAGCATAAGCTCTATTAGTTATCAAAAATCATTGCTTGCAGGCAAAATGGAAATACAATTCAAGTAGAATCTTCTCATTATTTCTGCACACAATATTAAGACTTCAGATTTGACTATTTGTTTGAAAATGCTCTTGGCCTTCTGAAGACTTGATTTACTTTTACTGCGACTTAATTATACCTTCATGTTCCTGGCATACCTCTATGCTTTTCAATCATAAGGTCATATGCAAAATCAATGGCATAAAATTACTTTACTTTTACTAACATGTATATCACTTTTTAAACTTCGTTCATTTAATTTCAACTCGCACGTGTTAGCTGGGTACTTCTATTTTCTTTGTTGTTTGTTTCTGTTCTTAGTTATCTCTTTTGTCATTTTCATTTATTGCTACAGATTCTCGGCAAATTATGTAGAAACCAACAAGATTTTTATAGCTTAGATATTTACATAGTATTTTTACTCAACAGTGTTACCCTCAATAAGTATTATGTTTGTTCACACTTATTTTTTGTACTTACAGACACACAAGGTTCAATAATAGAGTTGACATGATTAATCATCTGAATATAACAATAGTTCTTTTCTCTGCCTACAACAATTCGGCCTGCTACCGCTCCTTCCCGAAAATTTCATTCTCTGTTTCATAAATTGGCTAGCCTCAGATGACATTGGTACAATGTTTAAGCTATATTCATTGCTGCCTCCATACATTTTGAAGTTAGCACTTGAAAATTTAACTTTTACAAGTCACCATGCTTTAGGAAAAAATTCAACCTAATCCTACGAATTTTAAATTAAACACAATTTTGCCGGCCACAAAATAATATAAGATATGACATTTGACTGGCTCAATTGTACTTTCTTTTTTGCATAAGAAGCACAGGTCCAAGGAATTATGTATGACAGCGATATAAAGAGTAAGACTGAATTGTTTCTTCCATACCATACCTATTTGCTATCGGTTGCAACTGTTACCGAATCAAACCACGCATATGGAATTCCAATCAACACTTCCCTATGGACTATTGACATAGACACTCTCATTGAACCAATAGAAGAAGTGGAGCCACCAGAAGATTCACTTCCACCGCCAACACGGCTTACTCTTACAATGTTCGACAGCTTCCACCAACAACCTGAAGGATTAGAATTTGGTATTACAAAATTTAACAACTTATGCTTCTCATTAACTATAATTGTCTAACAACCTAAACTCTTCTTTAATTTATACACTACTTTTCTCCAAGATGTCCTTGTCATAGTGGTTAACATCGCCTTGCCAACATGTGCAGCTAATGGATCTAGAATTCAAGAATTGATTATAATGGAGAGAAAATACATCAAATCCTCCTGAATTTGGCACGAAAACTCGTTTTAGTACTTAAACTACACGGGCGTTTAAATTACCCCTTATCATCTTTGAAGTGATTTAAACACCCCCTTAGGGATGACTTAGCAGGAAGAGTGAGTGTACTCTCCTTAAAGCGCGTGAAAGAAAAAAAAAGTTAGAAATTTTTGAAATCCTACACGTGGCCTTTTTTTATTGGTCAATATATAATTAATATTTTAAATACTTTTTCTTGATATATTAATTCTCTCAAAATATAGAATTAATGGGTCCACTTTTAATTTCTTTATTTTTTTTCTTTTCATTTTGTTGTCTTCCCTAATACCCTTTTTTTTTTCTCCATTGAAACACCTCCTCCTTCATCTTCCTCCCACTTAAAAAAAAAAACTATTTTCATTTTACTAATTCTTTACTAATTCGTAAAATTCAATATCAAAGTTATTTTATTGACGTTGATTTCGCTCTATATTATTGGTGTCGATTTTGTAAATGTAAACTTTCTTAATTTTGAGTGACCCATTTTGATTTCTAGATCTATTCAAATATTTCTCATAGAATTTATATTTTTTTTATCAACTTTCTTATGTAATCTTCATTTCTTATTTGAGTTGACAATGAAACCTTGGCTTTCAAAAAAAATTCTTCCTCCAAAAGGGTAAATGCGTGGGGTGGATTCGAAGAAGATAATGTGAATATTATAGTGAATAATTTCATTCTAGTTATTTAAGAAAATTGTTGAATAGTGTAGAAGAAAAATAAGTATTGAAGGTTTGAAATGATGAAGAACAAGGAAGATGAAAGATAGGGGGTGGGGGTTTATAAATTAATTAATTGATATATTTAATATTAAAAGTGTTTAATAGAAAATAATGAATAAGTAAAAAAGAACTAAAAATTAATGATGTGGTACCTACATGGCTATGATGTGGCGCTTACGTGAATATGATGTGGCGGGTGAGAGTGGTGTTACAGTCTCAGGGTGGAAACAAAATCACTTCAAAGATGATAAGGGTGGTATTTAAACACCCGTGTAGTTTAAGTATTAAAGCGAGTTTTCGTGCCAAGTTCAGGGGAGATTTAATGTATTTTCCCTATAATGGATGATCAGTAAGTATATATTTATTACCATTTTCACTTTTGCTGCTTTTCTTTTGAAACTTTTATAGAAAAATTAACTGCCTTACAAATTGATCATGACTGCTCTTCTAAAAGAAAAGTCACTTTTAATTAAACCTTTTTACATTTGACTGAACAATACAGAAGGTAAGCTTGAATGAAAAATAACTTTGCACTCTCTATGTGTTATGTTTGGTTGGGACAAAAGTTTTGGAAAATAATTTCCAAATCAACTTATTTTCCTTAAAATTAAGGAAAATAACTTCCTTTCAAAAATTAAGGAAAACATTTTCCAAAATTCTCTTCCAAATTCAAAGTACATTTTTTTTTGGAAAAAACATCAATTTTAAAAAAATATTTTTAATTTCAAAATTTTATTTTTTCATCCGATCCCTGACCCCCCGGCCAACCCCCCAACCCCACCCCCTCCCCAAAAAATTAATTTTGCTTTTTAAAATATTTTCAACTTCAAATTTTTATTTTTAAACTCCTACCCCACCCCACCCCACCCCCCTAAAAAAATAATTTTATTTTTTAAAAATTCTATCAACTTCAATTTTTATTTTTTCACTCCTATCCCCTACCCCCTCCCCTTGCCCCCCCCCCACTACCTCCCCCCCTCAAAAAAAAAAATAATAGTAATTTGATTTTAAAAAATATTTTCAATTTCATAAATTATTGTTTTACTCTAGTAAAAATAAAATATGTCTCTCAAAAATATTTTTCATTCATAAATCAAACACTAAAAATCATTTCCGAAAAATATTTTCTACCCACCAACCAAACATGAGAAAATAAGTCCAAAATCTACTTGTTTTCTAGGAAAACATTTTCTAGAAAACATTTTCCATGAAAAACATTTTCCTCCGTACCAAACACACCCGAAATGTTGTTCTCTTTCTATTAGAGCACCACAATAAGTTTTTCTCCCTTTTTCCATTTCATTCTACAGTCTTCTCAGCCATCAAAATGTTAATTTAAGTTAGATTCATCAAGTAAGTTATTGAAAAAACTAACTTTCAGGCTGGAAAATTGATTTGACTCGCATTTGAAAAGTAATTGTTGGGACAAAAACCAATCTCCAGGCTGGAAAAACTGTTTTGGGTTGCATGTGTGAAGTGACTATTGGAAAAAAAGCTTAATCTTCAGGCTTAAGAAAATAAGTTTGAAATACACTTATTTTCCAAGAAAACATTCTCTATATAAGGTCATTTGATTGTATGATTTACGTTTCAATGGATTGGTCTTCAAGTTTGTCCTTAAAAGTTGAATTTATGCTTAGCAGGACATACGTTCTTCGAGTATGTGAGTATAATTTGTAAAAGTTATGATGTAAAGACATAAACTTATGTCCGGTAAAAAAACATATGAAATGCATCAAAATTGTCATCATGAGAAAAATACTTCATTGTAAGTGCGTGAGTTTTGATGGTCACAGTACTATTAGCAAAAAAACTAATGTTTAGGCTGATTGTACACAGTTTACTGAGAATTTGAGCTTAGTCATGACAATTTCTTGGAACACTATGCATTCTAAATAATAGACATCATTGTACATAGAAGACCCTATTCTTAGCACCAGTCAGTTGACAATAAAGATGTAAAAGTTGCATATGAAATGATCTCTCTGCCAAGTCATATATAAGTTTCCTCCTTAGCTAAATAGATAAAAACTGTCTTTCTTTCAGTTAATATCATTTATGAGCTCTTGTATTTTGCAATATGGTTGTATTATGGTTACATTCTCCCAATTCTCCTCCTCCATTGGCTGTTTGCTTCTTTCAGTTTGATTCCAATACTATCCTCTTTGTAAAAATGCAATCTTTTGTTATTCTTTTTTTCCCAGGAAGAAACCCAAAAAGCTTACACTTTGGGAGAACTTTATTTTGACCATGTCGGAATATACATTGCGGAACAACTTTATCAATATCCAATCATCCTGGCTAGAAAAATTGCGAAATCGAAATCATATGCAGGTAAACGCACACACTAATATCATATCCTTACAAATATCAAATTACTTAACTTACATTGAACCATTCCAATATACAGGATTAACAAGCTGGTTTGCCACAACAATTCAAATCAATCCAGGAGCGGCTCAAGCATATTAGTGGCCTAAAACAAAAATTAAACGGAGCCTTAAACTTGAATTGTTAAGAACTTTTATATAATTGATTTCTTCTAGTTTTCAATTGATAATATAATCATTCTTATTTTAAATTATTTTTTATGAGATATAGTACTTCAAATATGTCAATTTTCTTCTAATAATTCTTTCATTTTCATGAAAAGTTTACTTTTTCTACAAATAGTATTCGATATTTATTAAAAAATAATAATGTATAACCTATTACTATTAAAAATGAGGCCCCTTAAATTTGGGGGCCTAAGGCAAATGACTTTTTTTAACACTGTCGAGCCACCCCTGAATCAATCCTCCATACCCACAAGTTGCTGCACTCAGACAATGGTATTCACTTCCACAAAAATTAACTACCAACAAATACATGTGCATATGCATAAATTGACATTTACTTGTATAAATGTTTTTCCTAGGGCCAAATCAAATGAACAATTGTTGATCGCATACACCAAAAAGAGTATAACTTCAACAGGTTCTCTTTAGCTTATTCCTTTTGAAGATGAAATCGTGTCAATTGCCGATGCACATCAACATCTTTCGATAAGAACACATACAAATTCCAGAGATTATCATGTTGCATGTTACTTCACATTTTTCCACAATCTTCCAGGGCCAAATAGTTTGCGTACAGGCGGAATTTTCCCCACTGGATGAAAATCAACAATTCTATATTTTAGCCTGTTCAATGCGCAAACAAATCTTCACTAGGCTTTATTCATGGAGAAGATTCTATTTTGCAACTTGTCGCCGTTCTGCAAATCATATTCCAAGGTATGACAATCACTAAGGTATTTTTAGCAAAACTTCAACCAGTGCATGTTCACTCAAGAAACATTTTTCCCTTCTTACTATTCCCATAATACCATTGAATTCTACTTTTCACTTACCATGAAAGTTTACCTGCATTTTCATACGTTTTACTTGCCAACTGACAACTTTAAATCATCGTCTTATCTACTTTTACTACAGATGCCAATTTGACATCACCATTACAGACAACAGCGGTTCAGCAACAGCACTAATCGCAGATCAAACGGCTGAAACAATGTTGCATCTCACTTCAGAAGAGATCTACGACATTCGCTATACTAAGGTATATATTACAACGACTTAAAATAAATACAATATAAATGTCTATTCTTAACTGATCTATCAAAATTCAAACGCCTCCCCAAGAAACAAATGTTGCCTCTTGCAAATGTGACAAAACAATTAACTGGAAAGACACTCACCATCCAAGTCAAAAAGTCATCTGCTAAAACTATGGATGGAACTCCTGGAAAATTAGTCATCTTGTCGTATGCGAAAAAACAAAACATCATCAGTGCACCAGCTCCAATGGACACAGCAGGAAGCAGCAAAAGGAAGATTGAAGATCCTATCACAAACAAAAAGATAATGAAGAAGCCGCTTCCCATAGTAGCCATGCTCCAGAACCCAAAACTCCCCCTCCAAAACACTATAACAAGGTATATAAATTTCTACATAAAACTATGCCATTTTAACATTTTAGAACTGCTACTTTCTATATTCAAATCTTTGACTAACTGCTATATTTTAATTTTTTTATCAGTGAAAAGCCATGCCGCCTACATTTTGCAATATGGTTGAAGCCATTTTCAATCAATGCAGCAAGCGTATTCATAACAAATCGCTTTCCTTTTGCCTATGTAAATAAAATGTACATACCTATATCATGAAACTTGGGTCCAACACCTAATATATAATTTTGGTTGTGTCACGATTGTTATATACTCCCTCCGTTTCAAAAAAGGATGGCCTAGTTTGACTTGAAACGGAGTTTAAAAAAGAAAGAAGACTTTTTAATCTTGTGGTTATAAATTAAAGTTATGTCAAATGTACCAAAATGTCCTTTAATCTTGTGGTCTGAAATATGTCACGTGGAAAGTTAAAGTTAAAGTGTTGCCAAAAAAGAAAAGAGATCATTCCTTTTAAAACAAATTAAAAGTAAATAAGGACATTCTTTTTAAAACGGAGGGAGTAGTTAATATACCATCTTCATATACGTGCCTCACTTGAAATGTTCACGGGCCATCATCTTCTAGTAATAATAAAGAGAACTTTTGTGCTTGAAAATAGGTAAGCATTAAACACCTCTTATCCCTAAAACTGCTTTTATATCATGTTTTTTTTTTCTTGTTTCAAATAGATTAATTTGAATTTTTTTTGTGATTTTTTTTATAAATAATAGCAGGTTCACAATATTTTGAACTATTAAAAATCTGTTCCTTTATAGTCCAAAAATTTCTATTTATTTAAATTAGTTTTTATGGTAATTTTTGTTTCAGTTTTTTTTTCTAAAAACATTTCAAATACTCTTAAATCTTATTTTTCTTACACGGTTTCAATTGTGTTTAAGTAGTTTACTGGGTAAGTTTTCTCTTTTTGATATCGTATCAATTTTTTTATTGTTTGGTAATATTTTTTTGTTTAGAGAAATAAAAACAATTAACAATAATTTAAAATATAAATAGATGTAAATAAATATATATTTTAAATCGTGATTTTATCTCTTAGGCATACTTTGTGAAAATATTTTCATATAGGCTCTAATTTTCAAACCACAAAACTGTCATTTTTAAAAAAATTAATTATCCGTTGTCTTATTTTAATTGGTTACCTATATTGTGGAATATCACTACTTTCCTTGACATAATTCAAAACTTAAAAGATAACAACATTTATTTAAATTTTAAACTGATTCCACAAACTTTTCAAAAATAAGGGCCATTACAGTTTTTTTTTTTTTTTTTGGCAAATATGATTTTATAATATTTATATTTCTTAATTGCTTTTTTAAAAAAAATTTACCTACGTATTTTTAGCTTTCTCTTTGTTAATGTTTTTATTATTCTTATTCTTTTCATTCATTATTTTAATAAAATACAGCTTGTGTTATTTTTTTGTGATAGTTTTTAAAAAGTTTTTTTTTTTTTTTCAGAAAAAGCAAGTGAAATTTTACTTGAATACAAAATGTTGTGTCTGCACAATAATCACACCAAAGTTTTTCTTGAAGGATTGATTTTATAAACCTCTTATCAATATAAAACTTGAACATCTATATATAATCAAAATTTGTGAGATAAATTCAACAAAAACTTGAGCTCATTTCATAATTTTTTTAATCAAATTAAATTATATATTATAATTTATATATTAATAAATTTGTGATCATTACTAACGTATACTGTGCTAATATTGAATTTATATATATATTATATATATATATATATATATATATATATATATATATATATATATATATATATATGGGAAAATTAAATGGATAAGTAAGCTTATACTATTTAATTACTCATCATAGCTATAGTTTGCTATAATTACCACTCACGACTAACATTATACATTAATTACATGGGCTGACTTCGAGTTTGTATAATTAGTCATGTTTGTATATGTATAATTCGCCAAGATATACAAATAAATATGTATAATATACAATTTTTTAGCCTACATACATATACAATTCACCTCTCTCCCATTCTCTGCCCTCTCTCGCACGCCTATGTCCTCCCTCTCTCAATCTCGCTCGCCTCTCTCCTCCCTCTCCCAATCTCGCTGCCATTTATACAAATATATATGTATAATATATAGTTATATACATATACAATTCACCTCTCTCCCACTCTCTGCCCTCTCTCGCTTGACTCTCTCCTCCTTCTCTCGATCTCGCTCGTCTCTCTCCTTTCTCTCCCAGTCTCGCTCGCCTCTCTCCTCCCTCTCCCAGTCTCTCTTGTCATATATACAATTACATATGTATAATATACAATTATCTAACCAATATACATATAAAATTCACCTTTCTCCCACTCTTTTCCCCCTCTCTCTCTCCTCTCTCTCAATCTCGCTCGCCTCTCTCCTCTATGTAACATGTAGCTACAAATTGTAATTATCAAACTATAGCTATGGAGAGTAATTAATTATTTTAAGTGGTTATATGTGAAAGTTTCCCTATATATATATCACTATTCTTAACATAGTGAAAGAAGTTTCATTTGAGGATGAATATTTCCAAGGGGGATATATTGTAACATCTCGTAGTCCGTAATAGCCAAGACTAAGCTAAGAAACCAAAATTTAACATTTTTGGAAAGAATAGGAAAAATCTAGAAAATTTTCTAAGTTCAAAAAGTGATTTTTGGTCATTTTCAAACGGCCATAACTTCTAGCTCAGGAGGAGTTAGAGTCAGTTCTTTATATGGTTGGAAAGTCCTTGGAGATATCTTTCCAACGCTGTCAAATTTGTGCATTTTTGATAACGTATGAGGGACATATGCCTATCAGAAGTTGGGCTGTTGGATTGAGGAAGGTCTCAATCCGGATTTTTGTAAGGGTAAAGTGGTCTTTACACCCAACTATTTCCTAATTTATTTTAAAGGTTTATTAGGGGTAAAACTAAGCCTTACGTCAGTTTTAGAAAATTAGAATACACTTAGGGCTTGGGAGAAAAGAGAAGAGAAGAAGGAGAAAGGACAAAGGGCCAAGGATTCATCAAGAACGCCAAGATCTTCGAGTAAAATTCGTCGGGGGTGATCCCTATTAAGGTATGTGGGATCTTTCATGTTGGTTTAATACGCCCACACACTAATTTGTGTAAATTAAGCAATCTATGAGTTGATTTCATGTTAGAAGTTAAGTTATTGAAGAGAAGTTCTGAATTCTTGTTGATTGAATTGTTGGCTGCCATTGTTGGTTGAATTCTTTTTTCTTCGGGTTATTTTTGAGTTGAAATCGATGGTTATGGAGAGTACCAATAGTCCCCGGTGTTTGGTTAAAGAACTAGGAAGGTTTGGAGATGAAAAACGAGTTGAAAAGCTCGGTAGATGCAAATGGGTAGGGCCAGGCGCGACGCGGTGCACCAAAAATGGCCTTAGTCACTGAGGCCTAGCACGGCGCGCCACCACTGCGCCAGAACCAAGCCTCAATCAACTGAGGCTGGCGCGGCAAGCCACGTGTGCGCCCGGATCAATTTTTTTGCCCAGTTTTCGTAGTTTAACTGTCGTAAGTCCTTCTAAGGTACATTAACACCTTCCGATGATTCTAATTACTTCAAATGATTTCTAAACACCTAGAAATAACTAAAGAACTCAAATCAGAACCTTGAATCCATAATCCATTCAAGGAAAGTTAAGATCAAAGTCAAAGAAGTTAAGAGTCAAGTCTAAAGCTAAGAAGCTAGTCCAAAGCAAAGTTCTAAAAGGTTTTCAAGAGTCTTTATTAAACGTTTTAACTTCGTTTTAAGGCTCAAGTTTCAAGTTAAAGTGAAGAGTAAAAGTTGAAGTTTTTTCTTCAAATGAAATATAAGGGATCTACGTATTCCCTAAGAGTTGATTTAAGATTCATGTTCAAGTTAAACAAAGAGTAAGGAGTTAAGTTCATTTCTCAACAGTTATGAGGGAACTTAGTATTCCCTAAAAAATTTATAAATGTTTTCACATTAAAGGTAAGAGGAAACTAAGGTTTCCCAAAAGAGTTTTGGACAAGAAAAGGGAACATTGATTCCGAGAGGGATTTTTTTAAAACTAAAGTGTTGAGCAAATTATCTCAACCCAAAGGAAGGAAATTATTTTAAAAGCATGAGCTAAAGTATATTTTGGGAGTAGTATTGAGCACCGATGTGGAGATGAGAGTTCATATAAACTCAAGTCTCCATGTAAACCATGTAGCCATCATGGGTATTAACGGGTCATACTTTTTAGATGATCTCGTAAGTTAAGCTAGTGGATCCACTAAGTTAAGGAGTCCTACGCGTCGGCGAAGTGTAGGACAGTTCTGACAGCGTGGGCAAGACACTGTATCACCACTTAGACTCATAATGGTGGTTGTCGTTTAGAGAATCTCCCATAGAAACTATATTACTTTCATATATAAGTAAAGTTGAGTTTATTATTGCATTTTCTTAACGAACTAAGTTGCTTTACTATTTTACAAAGCTTTATATATATTGCTTGTATTTTATTTGCCTTATATATATTGAGTTGAGTATTCATGAGTTGAGCAGAGCCAATGTAAGTTTCTTCTTATTCCTTTCAAGTTTTAAGTTGTTGTTTAAAATTCTAAATCAGATACTCGTACATTCAAGGTACTGAAGCCAGTTGACCTGCATCGTCTTATGATGTAGACGCAGGTAACCAGGATCAACATCCAGCGCACCGTTGATCCAGTTTGAGCACTCAGAGTATGTGGTGAGCTTCCTTGCATTCTGGAGGATCATTGTTATTACTTTCCAGTGTTTTCATTATAGAATGTTGTGGGGTTTGTCCCGACATTCATCATAGTATGTTTTAGAGGTTTCATAGACGGATAGTCAGTTTTTTAGTTCAGTTGAGTCTCTTTAATTACAGATATTTTATTCAGAGACTTAAGTGCCATTTTGGCCAAGACAATTAAATTAAGTTATTTATGAGGATGTTCATGTTTTATCATTGAGTAAGTCTTCCGCTGAGTTAAGTAAGCTAGGCCAAGGGTTCGCTCAAGGCCAACACTGGTTATTGGGTGTCGACCACATCCAGGGTATAGGATTGGCGCGTGACAAACCTGGTATCAGAGCACAGAGTTCAAGAGTCCTAGGAAGTCTATGAAGTCGTGTCAGTAGAGTCTTAGTCACCAGTGTGAAGCGCGCCACACCTATGATTTAAAGGCTACAACATTTAGAAACTTCTCACTTCTTTCATCTTTCTTCTTCATGCGTTAGAGTTTATCTCTAAAAAGTTTCCCTCTAATTCGTGCTTGCGCGTGTTTCAGATCATCATGCCTCCACGAAGAGCAGTTAGAGGACGTACATCTAGAAGGAATGTTGAGGAACCAGAGGTACGTAATGGACAGAACGTGCAACCTCAAGGAGAAGTCACCAATGATGAGTTCCGTGAGGCTATCCGGGTGCTGAGCCAAGCGGTGACTAACCAAATCACGCAACAAAGAGGATCTCAACAAGAATGGGCGGACACTTCGAGGATTTTGGAATTCTTGAGGATAAATCCCCCAAGATTTTCTGGTTCAAGCACTACTAATGACCCAAAAAACTTTGTGGAAGAGCTGAAGAAGGTGCTTGAGGTGATGCACGTGGTCGATACTGAAAGGGTTGAGCTAGCTGCATATCAACTGAAGAATGTGGCTAGGACTTGGTTCGACCAGTGGAAAGAGGGCAGAGATGAGGATGCACCACATCCGAGTTGGTATTGTTTAGAAGAGGCTTTCTTGGGGTGGTTCTTCCCCCGAAAACTGAAGGAGATAAAGATACAAGATTTCCTTACTTTGAAATAGGACTCCTTGAGTGTTCATGAGTATGGGTTGAAATTCACCCAACTATCTCGCTATTCTCCTGACATGGTTAAGTATATGAGGAGCAGAATGAGTTTGTTCGTCGCTGGCTTGGGTCGTGCATCTAGTAAGGAGGGTAGAGCGGCAATGCTGATTAGGGACATGGACATATCGCGATTGATGGTTTATGTGCAGCAAGTTGAAGAGGAAAAGCTGAGGACAGAGAAGAGTACAGGAACAAGAAAGCCAAGACTGGGAATGAGTCTGGGCAGAAGAAGGGTGGTTCGAATTGTCCAAAGTCTCAGAAACAAAAGGGGTCTGCACCATCGTCTGCTAGTGCTCCTGCACCCAGAAACACAGGTGAGCATCATGGACAAAATTCAAAGATCTACAGAGCTAGGCCAACACAGTCTCAAGGAAGCGTGGCACAGGGAGGTAGTTGGGCTCCTGCATGTGCTAAGTATGGTAGATCCCACTCCGATAAATGTCGTGATGGCCAGACAGGTTGCTTCAAATGTGGTCAAGGTGGTGGAAATCCGGGTAACAGAGCTCAGTCTTCATGAGTTTCTCCACCAGATAAGGCTACACCTAAAGGAGCCACTTCTGGTACGGGCGAAGGGGCAAACTGCCTCTATGCAATCACTAGCCGCCAAGAGCAAGAGAACTCGCCAAACGTAGTCACGGGTACGATCAAAATCTTTACTTTTGATGTTTATGCTTTGTTAGACCTAGGAGCAAGTTTATCTTTTGTAGTTCCTTATATTGCAAATTAGTTTAAGATTCTTCCTGAGAAACTTTGTGAGACTTTCTGTGTTTCTACCCCTGTTGGAGAGTCTATTCTAGCGGAAGAAGTCTATCGTGATTGTCCTATCTCTATCAATCACAAGGACACCATGACTGACCTAGTGGAGTTAGACATGGTAGATTTTGATGTCATTTTAGGTATGGACTGGCTTCATGCCTGTTATGTATCAATAGATTGTAGAACTCAAATTTTTAAGTTTCAGAATCCTAATGAGCAGTCATAGAGTGGAGTAGTAGTTCAACAATGATTAAGGGTCGTTTTATTTCGTACCTTAAGGCAAGAAAGTTAGTTTCAAAAGGGTGTATTATCACTTAGTAAGAGTTAATGACTCAAGTGCTAAGATAACTTCCCTACAGTCAGTTCCTATAGTTAAAGAGTTTCCAGAAGTTTTTCCTGATGATCTACCCGGAGTCCCTCTTTTAGAGAGAAATAGACTTCGACATAGATATCATTCCAGATACTCGTTCTATATATATTACGCAATATAGAATGACACCAGCAGAGTTAAAAGAGTTGAAAGAATAACTGAAAGATTTGTTAGATAAAGGTTTTATTCGACCAAGTGTCTCACCTTGGGGCGCTCCGGTCTTGTTTGTGATAAAGAAGGATGGTTCCCTTAGAATGTGTATTGACTACCGCTAATTGAATAAGGTTACCATCAAGAATAAGTATCCTCTTCCAAGGATAGATGATCTTTGATACGCTCAAGCTTACTTCTCAAATAAGAAGTAAAAGAGGTCGTATCAAGTAGAGAACCCAACTAATGAGGTTAGGGTCGATCCCACGAGGAAAATAGTTTAGACTTAACTTTATTCTATTATTACTATTATTTAGTCAACTATTTTCCGAGAAAACAAATAACTAAAAGGGTTTTTTTAATTAATAAAAACAATTAACTAAGTTAAAGTAATCAACTAACAGATTTAAGTATTGAAGTTTTAATCAAGTGATGAGATTAACTAGGGCTTAAGTGTTCCCCACAGGCTCCTAACTCGGTAATTCTAACTATAACAATTCTTTCCTAATATCATGCATGCAAAGTGATAAGTTAGGTATCTCTAAATCCTTGGTCCGGCATCTAGAAAATTTTACTCCACACCTTGGTCTGGCTACATGTGTTGCTTTACTAAACCTTATGTTTACCTCATATTAAGCATCGTAATCGATATTTGACGAAGTTATTACTGCGTACCAACCAACACTAGCCTATTAGATAGTATACACTAAATCTACGTTGATAATACTTTTCCTATTATCTACCTCCTTGGTCTGGCAAGTAGCATTAAGGCGAGTTCTAACGTTGGCCATCCATTAAAAAGACTTCTAAACAAAAGAATTATCAATACATGCAAGACACTATTCAAGACTTGTTATTTTAGCTAGATTTTACCTTGTTATTTACCCATGGTTCCCACAACCCTAGTTATGGAGTTTAGTTACCCATGGTCATAGTCACATAATTCATATTGATTATGTAATAATTCATACACTTACTTTTATGAGAATGAATAAAATCCAGAAATTCACTTGATAAATCAACAAAAACACCAACAGTTGATTCCAGAAAAAGTATATCAAATACCAATATCAATAGTTCAAACACTAAAACAAGAGTACTGAAAAATATCCAAGAGTCTAACCCCAAAAGCGAGGTTTTTCGAACTATTTATAATAAAAATAAAATCTAATAAAAGAAGGATTCTAATTGATGAAAATCTGTCCAAACGCGTCTGAGTCGACGGACCTCGTGATGGACCATCGTGGGCACGACGGACCGTCATGGCCTCCGTCATCCCATACTTCACAAATTCTTCTGCTACTTTTTTCATTACCCTTCGACGGACAGGTATGACGGACCGTTTCAAGCATGACAGTCCATCGAGGGGCTCCGTTCCATAATACTTAACTTCTTGGAATTGGGTACTGGGACTACTCTCTGATCATCACGACGAACAAGCAGGACAGACCGTCATGGCTATAACGGTCCTTCATGAACTTCCGTAGTCCCACACTTGGTCAGACTTCCCAATCTTCCTTCAGCAGCTTATCACTTCACTACGATGCCACCTACGGACCGTCACAGCCTCGACGGACCGTCATAATCTCCGTAGGTGGTCTCTTCTGCATTTCTTGCTCAAAAACTCCCGCGTTCATCTTTGGACAGATTTCCTGCAAATAAAGAGAAATCTACATAAAAAATCAATATAAAAAGGCTTTAGACACACACTAAACTTAAGAAAAAATCATTAAAAGTACCGTGAAACCACGATACATCAACACCCTCAACTTAAATTCGTTGTTTGTCCTCAAGCGACGCACTCTGACTCACTACAAAATCTTTGTACAAGAGTATCCACATTTTAGCTTTCGCAATCATTTGGCTATCAATCCCTATCATTCTCATTATGTTCATGCATGTTATCACTATTAGGCTTGAATTATGTGGAATCAGACCATGACACAGACTCACTACACAATGACACCTATCCTCTTCAATTTCTCACCGAGGTGCTAATATTTTCGGTATTGCAACTAGTGTCCTCTCTTCAAAATAATATCCTCATTTTTCACACAATGATTTCAGTTTGAGTATAAGGATTACTTTTCAACACTCACTCTCAGAACAAATTCACAACTCATTTATACATATTGCCATAAGCTTGCCCTTATTTTCACTGCTTTAAGTTCGCCATACAACTCTTAGGATCACGATAGGACTTTATTAGCTTGTAGCATAGGTTCAGGGTCAGGTAGGGTATATTTAGGTACACTTTAGTTACTTGTTGCCCTCCTTGACATATCGGCTAAGCGTACCACTTTTTTATCGTTTTATTTCGCCCAATTTCTCAATTTTCTTTTCACCTTGCTGTTTTGCCTTTCTTATCCTTATGTCTAAGTGACTTTTCTCTTTTCTTGTGTTTATTTTGTTTCATATGTATACTTTATTTTTATTATTATTATTTTTTTTTTTTATAGTCACTTCTGTTTTGTACTTTCTTCTTCTTTATTCTTTCAAACCCCACTTTCCGGAGTTTTCCTTATAACAGCCACCCTCAACTCATGATTTTGCCATGAGTCAAGGTTCACAATACCCATGGTTGGGTCAGGGCCAAAACAAGGTTTCTTTCTGCATTAGCCACCCTCAACTTATGCTTTTAGCATAAACTGAGGTGCACATGTCCAAGGAGGGACCAGGGCCAACATATTGTTCCCAGAGAAGATCATTTGGGGTGAAAAAGAAAGATCTATTTTAAGCTCAATTCATTTGGATCAAAAAGGGATTAACTTCATTTGGTTTTCTGTTATTTTTAGGCTCAAGATTGACTATTTCGAACAAGGGCCTATGATCCTTTCCTAATTGTTTATTTCGGCTTACTTTCAGCAAGACTAACCAGGCCTTACTTTCAGCAAGACTAACCAGGCAAGTTCTAGCTCAGTATCAATGGTGGATCATTCGAATTTTCCTCACACTCACTTGACATCTCGTTACACTACCAGATTATCAGACATCTAGTTCGAGTCTTAGATTCAGGGTCATGCAGTAGTGTATCTCTATGTCATGCTTAGAGCCACACATTTATCAATTACTATGCCTAGTCATGCATTATATTCATTACATCAGGATATCATTTCAGTTTTATCCATCATGATTCAGAGTTATACTATGTACACAAGATATAAACATGCCGGTTCAACAATAAAAGTAATCAGTCTCTTGGGGAAAAAGAACACAGGCAAGAAAACCCCAAGAGAGGATCGTGAATTGGGCTATTCAAACTTCAACCTAACATTCACTTTCCATTTACCCCACCCCCAACAAAAAAAATATGCAATTGTCCCCAATGCATAAAAAAACTAAAATACGTGAATGGTAGGTGAAGCAAACCTGAGGCGCAAAGCGTCGGCGATCAGCAAGCTGGTGGGTCCGGTTCCCCGAACCCACTCCCTCCGTAGTCTGGACACCCTCAGTAGTGTCTTCAGCAGCAACAACACTATCAGTAGTGCCTTTCACTGTCTCTACAACTCTGGAGCTAGACGCCCCGGCAGCTAACTCTACAGCCCTCAACGTACGGGCCTCCTCATCAGCAATCGAGGCTCTCCTCGCAGCCTCCATCTCACGGCGCTCCTTCTTCCTCGCCCTAGCCTCATCCTCCTCTCGACCCCTGCGTCTCTTGGCATGCTCTCGTGGGGGAGGTGGTGGAATATCAAAAGTGGCGAATAAAGCAGCCATCACTGTGTCCTCAGCAGGTTCTGCAGAAGGGGCCTCAGACTCAGGCACCCTAGCCTCTAGGATCGTATCAAGATCCACTCGCAAACTCTCAACCGCAGCCTGAAGGGTCAACACGTCCACCGGAGGGGATGGCCGGGCTAGCACCCGCAACTCAAAAGCGTCTAAGCGCTGATGAACCTCCGAGATTTTCCTCTCTGTGTGCTGTGTCATCTTACGCTCCATGCGCTCCTCCGCCTCAGCAATAGACCTCTGCATCCAAGGCTGGATGTGATGCAGAAGTGTGGCCATCTGAGCCTCTAGGTTCTGGACCCTAGCAAGTGGGACCAGAGCGGTGGAAGGGGCTGAACGAGAGGAGCTCGGGGCAGTGCTACTACCCGGGATAGACTCGACTGGGGTAGTGTCAGTGGGTGCAGAAGCAGCCTGGGTAGCCGCTTGAGCATGCGCTATAGTATCTGCCAGGTCTCACCAAGTGGAGGCACCTCCGGGCGGGGCCCTCTGCGTGGAGCCAACTCATTAGCCTCTTCCCTGATGAGGCCGATATCAATATTGCCCTGCGGGTTCTTGAGCTAATCAATGTGCCAGATGGGCACACCTGTGGACCTGCATAAGGAAAACACCATGCACGGAAAAAGGTAAGTAGTGGTGACCTTAAAATCCCTCTCGTGCATGACCGCCTGAAGAAGCCAAGAGAAGTCAACCTCAAACCCTGCCATCATCGCTTCCATCAGAACTGCGCGATCCCATGTAACTATATTATCTGCAGCAGTGGGGGAGAGGCAGTGGCGGACAATCAACCATAGAAACTTAGCCGTGAAGGTCAAGTTAGCCTTCCTGATGGCTCCCTTCGGCTCCATTACCCAGTCCGCAGCCTCTCCATCAATAGATAAGTGCTGGGCCATACACTTCTTGGTGGTCTCTCTCAGCGATGGCTCGCGCAAGAACCGTCCCTCTTTAACAATTTGCCACCGGTAGTCGAACTCGGCGGTGAGAGGGGTCCTGGTGGCATCAACATCCTCGCCGTACAGATATCAGCGGATGGCTGAAAGGGAGATGTCGACCTGTATGCCGCGGACTCTGACATGATCAAGTGTGGCCTGTTTGGCGGGGGCAGCCCGCCTATCGATCTGTGATTGGAGAGTAGCCACATAAGAGGCGTAAAACTCTCGGACCAACTCCTCACTGTATCAGCCCAAAGAACGAGCCGTCCACTCTAGCCGGTGTCTGGTGAAGAGAGTGTGGATATTTGGCATGGTGGGGAGAATTCCCGTAAGGACCCGCCTCTCCAGTGTAAGGGTCCGTGTCATGATGCCCTTATCATTTAGAAGCTTGGCGTCTGAATACACTTGGTATTGACCGTCGACACACCACCGGTTGGGCTGGTCGGCAACCGGGGCGGGAACTCCAGTCGGTGAGCCTGGAGTGGAATCAGTACTGTCAGCCTCTTCAGACGAGGCAGACTGTGCAGCTGTGGCAGGTGCAGAGGCTTCTGCGGACCCGGAGGCTTCCTCCGACCAAGAAACTCCTAAGGAGCCAGACGCTCCTTCGTCTTGTGCAGCTGACCCAAAAGGTGTACCGGTCAGTGTGCGCTCCTCATCAGACTGGGAGGCAGTGACTACGCCGGATGCCACCTTCTTAGGCGTGGATCTGGTTGCACGTGCAGCTCGTGCTGGAGTGGCAGTGCCTGGGGGCACGTACTCGGGATCATGCTCATCATCAGAGCCTATAACCAGTCGGGCAAACGAGGCGACGGACTTTGAACACCCACGGGCGTAAACTCGATCTTGTTTCGGTGCCATGAGAGATAGTACCTGTAAAGAATCATTATTAGTACTAGAAGGAGCAAACAAGACAAGCAAAAACGAAACAAAATACACATAAGATCAAAGCTGTAATGACATCTCTGAAGTAGCAGTGAAACACGACGGACCAGTTGACGGCCCGTCGTGAGTACGACGGACCGTCATGGGGGTCCGTCATAAATTACTTAACATTATTTATTTGGAGACCTCTGAAGGAAAGTCTATGAAAGTCATAACGGATAAGCAGGACGGACCGTCGTGGCTATGACGGGCCGTCATGGAGGTCCGTCATGGGACACTTGGAAAAAGTATGGAGACCCTTAGGAGAGGGATCTCTGACCGTCGTGACGGTTGTGCAGGATAGACCGTCGTATAGGTCTGTAATTGGACACTTAGAAAAAAGTTGGAGACCCTTAGAACTGGGGTCTCTGACAACCATGACTGTTGTGCAGGACAGACCATCGTGGGTACGACGGTCCATCGTATAGGTCCGTCAGTGGACACTTAGAAAAAGGTGGAGACCCTTAGGAGAGGGATCTCTGACCGTCATGACGGTTGTGTAGGACAGACCGTCGTGGGTATGATGGTCCGTCACATGTGTTCATCAGTGGACACTTAGAAAAAGTGTGGAGACCCTTAGGATAGGGGTCTCTGACCGTCACGACGGTTGTGCAGGACGGACCGTCGTGGGTACGACGGTCCGTCACATGTGTCCGTCAGTGGACACTTAGAAAAAGTTGGAGACCCTTAGGACTGGGGTCTCTGACAACCATGACGGTTGTGCAGGACGGACCGTCGTGGGTACGATGGTCCGTCGTATAGGTCCGTCAGTGGACACTTAGGGAAAACAAATAGTGGGGTGTTTGACGGACCCTACGACAGTCCGTCGTGGGTACGACGGTACGTCGAAGGGCTCTCGTTCTGTCATTCATTGACAGAACTGAGGATGCCACAATCAGTTCCTGTGAGTCCAAACTAAAGGCTTTATAGTAACCCACATATTTCTAACCCAAATACCCAAGAAACTAGCAATGCTAAAGCACTATTTTCTCAAGTTTTAATATGTCAATTCGGGGGACTATCAACCTAGGTCAGACAAGTTTTCAAAAACATATACCCCTGCTTTGATTCGGTTAACCCACTACCCACATCAATTTTATTTATCAGTGTGGGTCTTTAAAGCATGTCATAAGGTATTTAGCATTCAACAAGGAGTCAAAAATCAAAAGCCCAACAAAAAAAAATAGGCCACTAGTAATTAAAAACAATAATGTAGTGTAAATGGGTAGAGATCAGAAACACATACCTGAGACCTTGAGAAGTGGAGAAGAAAGAAACAGGTGAGGCACACAGCTAGATAGATCAGAAACACAGCAGAATACTCCGAACAGCAAATAGGAGATTGTGGGAAGGGGAAAATGAGAGTGTGGGAATATGGGGAAGTGATGGTGGATCAGTTGATATGGAAGAGGATGAGAGTGGAAGGAAGTTGAAAAGGGAGGAAATGGGACAAAGAGGGAAAGAAACGGTTTAAGTGAAGGGGTGGGGAGTTTAAAAGGTTTAAAACTTTTAAAATTCCCCAGCCAGGTCAGGTCGGGTTGCTGGTTAATGACGCGACGAGTCCCCAACGACGGTCCATCATATGTGTGATGGTCTGTAGTGAGTTCCGTCGGGGGTGGCCTAATTTTTTAAAAAATAGGCAAACTTACCTGGCACGACGGATTCCTGTGACGGTACGTTGCAAGCGTGATGGTCCGTCGATGGATCCGTCACTGAGTGTTTCAGACCAATTTCTGCAGATTTTTCTGGTGATGTGTTACCTGCAAAGTTAACACCCATTAAGCTATTCTCTATGTGTTTGACTGGAGACTTAGTGGACACGGACCCTAAACTACGTTCTAGCCAACACTTCTAACAAAACGATAAACAAAGAAAATGCGACTATTACTAGAAAAAAAAACTATAGTTGGCTTAGAGGGTACATATTGGGTTGCCTCCCAACCAGCACTTGATTTAACATCGCGGCACGACGGACGATACTCGATTACTCAGACTTCATCAATATGGTATGCCTCGATCACTTCATTTGCCGATTCGGCATGCCCCAAATAGATTTTTATTCGTTGTCCGTTCACCTTAAACCGCACACCCTCCTTGTTTTCCAACTCAACCGCTCCGTGAGGGAATAGTTGGGTGATCAAGTAAGGGCCAGTCCATTTGGACTTGAGCTTGCCCGGAAACAAACGCAACCTAGAATTGAATAAAAGCACCAAATGCCCAACTATAAAATCGCGTTTCTCAATCTTTTGGTCATGATATTTCTTCATCTTTTCTTTGTAGAGGGCTGAACTTTCATAAGCTTTTAGGCGAAATTCATCGAGTTCATTCAACCCATTTAACCTCTATTCTACAGCTTCATTCCAATCCATTTTCAACTTCTTCATAGCCCACATGGATTTGTGCTCTAATTCAACCGGTAGGTGACAAGCTTTCCCATATACAAGTTGGTATGGGGACATACCTATGGGAGTCTTATATGCTGTCCGGTAGGCCCAAAGAGCATCATCAAGCCTTCTTGACCAGTCCGTTCTACTAGCGTTCACTGTTTTTGACAAAATCTGTTTGATCTCCCTATTTGACACCTCAACTTGCCCACTAGTTTGAGGATGGTAAGGAGTGGCCACATTATGGCGAACCCCATATTTCTCCAATAATCCCTTAAACAATTTGTTGCAAAAGTGGGATCCCCCATCACTACTAATTGCCCTTGGGGTACCAAATCGAGAGAATATATTATTTTTCAAGAATGCAGTGACACTCTTCCCTTCATTGTTTGCGAGGGCGATAGCTTTCACCCATTTAGATACATAACCAACCACTACTAAAATATAATTCATTCCATGAGAACTCACAAAAGGACCCATAAAGTCAATACCCCAAACATCAAATAATTCAATCACAAGAATGGGGTTTAGAGAGAGCTCTTGCTTTCTTGAAATGCCGCCATCTCTTTGGCATCTATCACATGCTTTGGCGAACTCATGAGCATCTTGATGAATAGTTGGCCAATAGTAACCACATTGTAAGATCTTATGAGCATTCCGTATACCACTATGATGTCCACCAACGGGTGAGGAATGGCATGCCTCTAAAACACTCAACATCTCAACTTCTGGCACACAACGCCGAATAAGACCATTGGGACAACTCCTATATAAGTATGGTTCATCCCAAAAGAACTTCTTCACATCGTACATGAACTTTTTCCTTTGATGAAAAGAGAGGTCCGATGGAACAATATCACTAGCTAAGTAGTTCGCAAAATCAGCGAACCACGGAATCAGGTCTTGTGAGGCAGCCAATACATGCTCATCGGGGAACGTGTCATCAATATCAGTCTTATCCCCCAACACTCTCATAGCTTTATCTTCTAAGCGGGACAAGTGATCAGCAACTTGATTTTCGGTCCTTTTTCTATCCCTCACCTCAAAGTCAAATTCTTGCAGTAGTAAAACCCAACGAATCAACCTCGGTTTCGCATCCTTCTTTGCCATCAAGTATCTCAACGCTGAATGGTCAGTATGCACTATAACTCTAGTACCTAGCAAATAGGATCAAAATTTTTCAAAAGCAAAGACTACTGCAAGAAGCTCTTGCTCAGTCACTGTGTAGTTCTTCTGGGCTTCATTGAGGGCTTTACTAGCATAGTAAATGGGATGAAGGATTTTGTTTCTTCTTTGTCCCAATACCACACCTAGAGCAACCCCACTAGCATCGCACATCACCTCAAATGGACTGCTCCAATCCGGAGAAATAATGATAGGTGCAGACACCAACTTCTCTTTTAACTCGCCGAATGCTTTAAGACAGGATTCATCAAAATAAAATTTACACTCTTTCTCCAGCAATTTGCACAAAGGATGCGCAATTTTTGAAAAATCTTTGATGAACCTCCGGTAAAAACCTGCATGCCCAAGAAAGCTTCTCACACCTTTTACAGAGATAGGTGGGGGAAGTTTCTCTATTACCTCGACTTTAGCTCGATCAACCTCTATACCCTTCTTTGAAATGCGATGACCCAAAATAATACCTTCTTTCACCATGAAGTGGCATTTTCCCCAATTTAATACTAGATTGCAGTCTTCACACCTCTTAACAACCTCAGATAAATGACTCAAATACCGCTCAAAGGAGTCACCAGCCACAGAAAAATCATCCATAAATACCTCAATAGTGTCCTCCACCATATCAGAGAATATCGACATTATACATCTCTGAAATATGGCAGGTACATTGTACAACCCAAACAACATTCTCTTGAAAGCAAAGGTCCCATATGGGCAAGTGAAGGTGGTTTTCTCTTGATCTTCCGGTGCAATAGAAATCTGATTATACCCCGAATAACCATCAAGAAAACAGTAACACCCTTTTTCGGCAAGTCTATCCAACATCTGATCCATGAAGGGCATAGGAAAATGGTCCTTTTCGATCCATGCATTTAATTTCCGGTAATCCATACACACCCTCCATCCAGTCACCGGTCTCATTGGAACAAGTTCACTTTTTCATTGGGGACCACAGTCATTCCCATTTTCTTAGGTACATACTGAACAGGGCATACCCAACAACTATCGGCGATCGGATATATTACTCCGGCATCCAACCACTTAATGATTTCCTTCTTCACGACCTCTTGCATATGTGGATTTAAGCGTCTCTGGTGCTCAATACTTGGCTTATGGTCGGGCATGAGTTGGATTTTATGATAACAAATACCAGGAGGGATCCCAATAATGTCCGCAATAGTCAACCCAATAGCTCTTTTGAACCTTTTTAGCACTTTCACCAAACTCTTAATTTGTTGTTCATTCAGGTCTGATGCAATGATTACCGGCAAAGTGTCACCATTTCCTAAGAATTCATACCTGAGATGAGGTGGGAGAGCTTTTAGTTCTAACTTTGGAGCCTCCTCTATAGATGGTTTCGCGGGTGGAGACTCGCGATTCTTCATATCTAACTCATATTTCTTAGGTTTAAACCGAACATCACCACGATCGAGATCCGCGATTAATGACCCATACTCTTCAATGCAATCGCTATCAAAATTCATTATCACTGCCTCTAGTGCTTCTACACCTAGACGTTCTTTTATTTGTGTCTCGGATGACTTATCAACTTTGTAGGATATAGCAGATACCGATTGGAGCTCACCACTCTGCCTCATGGACCTACAAATATTGAAGGTCACTTCTTTATTGTTCAACCGAAATTTCATCTGCCCCTTTTCCATATCAACTAAGGCTCTACCCGTAGCAAGGAATAGCCTCCCAAGAATAATAGGCACCTCAAAATTGACTTCACAATCAAGAATAACAAAATTGGCCGGAAATATGAATGACTCCACTTTTACTAGCACATCGTGGAGTATCCCAATAGGCCTTTTTACTGTTCGATCGGCCATCAGTAGCTGCATCGCAGTGGGCTTTGGGTTACCCAAACCCAACTTCTTGTAAATTGAGTGGGGCATAAGATTTATGCTTGCCCCAATATCACATAATGCTTTCGCAAAATGTAATAACCCGATTGTACAAGGAATAGTGAAAGCACCCGGATCTTCCTTCTTTTGCACTAGAGACCTTGTAGCAATAGCAATACAATGCTGCATTCTATCATCATCCTAAAAAATGACCGATCTTTTTTTCGTAACCAGATCTTTCATAAACTTGGCATAACTGGGCATTTGTTCCAGAGCTTCTACCAAAGGGAAATTGATGGAAAGCTGCTTCAACATCGTTATAAAACGCTGATATTTACCATTCTTGGTCTTTTTCACTAATCTTTGAGGGAAGGGGGTGGTGGTCTAGGCATGGGAGTCACCTTTTTGGGCACTTCAGCATCTTTTCCCATTTTATCTTCTAACTCACCACTAAGGTCCACCACTTTATCATTATATCTTATCACCCTTTCTGCATCAGACGGCATACATGGGTCAATGGTTTGCTTACCACCCTGAGTAGTGATTGCCATACAATGTCCATCATTTTCCGGATTTTGGACAGTGTTGCTAGGGAGAGTGCCGGTTGCCGTGTGTTCACCGTCGCAGATAATTGGGCCATTTCCAACTCAAGCTGCTTAATCGATATTGCATGTGTATCGACTTTCTGCCCAATACCCGCTAAATCACTCCTTAACTCTTTAGTGTGCTCATCACTAGCATCGAACCTCCTCATCATTTTATGCAACATATCTTCAACTCCCGCCATACTACCTCCACCATCCCTAGGAGCAACTTCACAATTTTGAGGAGGAACATAGGGCCCACTCCTATCATTTCTGTTACCATAGTTACCCCTGTTGAAGTTGTTGTCGCGGTTGTAATTTCCATCTCGGACATAATTATCCTCACGGTGATAATTACCATAGTTCCGACCTTGGTTTCCTTGACCTTGACGCCAATTTTCCTGATTGGAGCCTTGGGCATTCGGCCAGAAACCCCCTGTCTGCTCATTCACCGCATAGGTGTCCTCCTCATAATAATATTCATCATTTGGTGGTGGTGGTTTAGACAAGTCGTTCACTGCATTTATCTTTTCTGCACCACCAGTGACATGTTTTAATACCAACCCAAGCTCAGTTCTCATCTGAGCCATCTCTTTACGAATCTCGTCTGTGGCTGGGTTGTGTGTGGATTGTACTGCAAAGGTGTTTCTTCCAGTATCTGACTTCCTAGTACTCCAAGCTTTATTATTTCGCGAGATTTTCTCTAACTTTTTAGCGATCTCAGCATAAGGACACTCCCCATAAGAATCACCCGCTATAGTATCCAATAACGCTTTATTATTATCATCCTATCCCCGATAGAAGTATTCTTTCAGTGACTCATCATCGATGCGGTGATTGGGGACACTTCTCAAGAATGAAGTGAACCTATCCCAAGAACTGCTCACTGACTCTCCCGGTAGTGCCACAAAGTTGTTCACTCTATCTTTGTGGTTTAGTTTCTTAGAGACCGGATAGTAACGTGCTAAGAAAGCATATCTCAGTTGATTCCAAGTGAAGATTGAGTTATAAGGGAGCTCATTAAACCATATAGCAGCCTCTCCCGTCAGTGAAAGAGGAAATACTCTTTTCCCAATTACATCCATGTTCAAATCCGGCCTCCCTACACAACTTTTGCACACTGCCCTTACCTTAGCGATGTGGGCATGTGGATCTTCAGAAGGTAGCCCTGAAAACAAACCTCTGGCAGTGAGCATTTGCATTAAAATACTGGTTACCACAAAAGTGTGGCCGTGTGGTAGAGCAGGCAAGACAAGTGGCCCGTCAGAGTCTGCAATGTTATCATAACCCCTATAATACTCTTGAGGGCGTGGAGCGGGGTTTTGTCCCCTTTGTTCATCTTGACCACGATTTTCGGGTAATAATCGACCATGAGCATCAACTGGAGCAGGGATGTTCTGGTTGGGATCATCATCATTAATACCCAAATTTCTATTCATAGTTCGTAATGTACGCTCTAATTCATGGTCGTAGGGAAACAAAGATTCTCTTCCTCTTCGCGTATTTGGCATACAAAGAAGTTAGTTCTGCAAGAGACAAAAACAACAAATAAAGTAAAATTAGGAAAATAATGACTAAACTTTAGTAATAAGTTTTAAGTTAATCTCAAAGCCACTTTTCCCCGGCAGCGGTGCCAAAATTTGATACGCTCAAACTTACTTCTCAAATAAGAAGTAAAAGCGGTCGTATCAAGTAGAGGACCCAAGTAATGAGGTTAGGGTCGATCCCACGAGGAAAATGGTTCAGACATAACTTTATTCTATTATTACTATTATTTAGTCAACTATTTTCCGAGAAACAAATAAATAAAAGGGTTTTTTTAATTAATAAAAACAATTAACTAAGTTAAAGTAATCAACTAACAGATTTAAGTATTGAAGTTTTTATCAAGTGATGAGATTAACTAGGGCTTAAGTGTTTCCCACAGGCTCCTAACTCGGTAATTTTAACTATAACAATTCTTTCCTAATATCTTGCATGCAAAGTGATAAGTTAGGTATCTCTAAATCCTTGGTCCGGCATCTAGAAAATTTCACTCCGCACCTTGGTTCGGCTACGTGTGTTGCTTTACTAAACCTTATCTTTACCTCATACTAAGCATCGTAATCGATATTTGACGAAGTTATTACTACGTACCAACCAACACTAGCCTATTAGATAGTATACACTAAATCTACATTGATAATTCTTTTCCTACTATCTACCTCCTTGGTCTGGCAAGTAGCATTAAGGCGAGTTTTAACGTTGGACATCCGTTAAAAAGACTTCTAAACAAAAGAATTACCAATACATGCAAGACACTATTCAAGACTTGTTATTTTAGCTAGATTTTACCTTGTTATTTACCCATGGTTCCCACAACCCTAGTTATGGAGTTTAGTTACCCATGGTCGTATTCACACAATTCATATTGATAATGTAATAATTCATGCACTTACTTTTATGAGAATGAATAAAATCCAGAAATTCACTTGATAAATCAACAAAAACACCAACAGTTGATTCCAGAAAAAGTATATCAAATACCAATATCAATAGTTCAAACACTAAAACAAGAGTACTGAAAAATATCCAAGAGTCTAACCCCAAAAACGAGGTTTTTTGAACTATTTATAATAAAAACAAAACCTAATAAAAGAAGGATTCTAATTAATGAAAATCTGTCCAAACGCGTCTGAGTCGACGGACCTCGTGACGGACCGTCGTGGGCACGACGGACCGTCATGGCCTCCGTCATCCCATACTTCACAAGTTCTTCAGCTGCTTTCTTCATTACCCTTCGACGGACAGGTATGACGGACCGTTTCAAGCACGATGGTCTGTCGAGGGGCTCGTTCCATAATACTTAACTTCTTGGAATCGGGTATTGGGACTACTCTCTGATCATCACGACGAACAAGCAGGACGGACCGTCATGGCTATAACGGTCCGTCATGAACTTCCATAGTCCCACACTTGGTCAGACTTCCCCATCTTCCTTCAGTAGCTTCTCTCTTCACTACGATGCCACCTACGGACCGTCACAGCCTCGACGGACCGTCATAAGCTCCGTAAGTGGTCTCTTCTGCATTTCTTGCTCAATAACTCCCGCGTTCATCTTTGGACAAATTTCCTGCGAATAAAGAGAAACCTACATAAAAAATCAATGCAAAAATTCTTTAGACACACACTAAACTTAAGAAAGACGCATTAAAAGTACCGTGAAAGTACGGTACATCAATCTTTTCAACCAACTTCAGGGTGCATGATGTACCGTGGTTTCACGGTATTTCTAATGCTTTTTCCTTAAGTTTAGTGTGTCGAAAGCCTTTTTGTGTTGATTTTTATGTAAGTTTCTCTTTGTTTGCAGAAAATCTGTCCAGGATGAACGCGGGAGTTTTTGAGAAAGAAATGTAGAACAGACCACTTACGGAATCCATGACGGTCCGTCAAGGCTGTGACGGTCCGTAGGTGGCATCGTAGTGAAGGGAGAAGTTGCTGAAGGAAAATGGGGAAGTCTGACCAAGTGTGGGATTACGGAAGTCCATGACAGACCGTCATAGCCACGACGGTCCGTCCTGCTTGTTCGTTGTGATGATCAGAGAAGTAGTCCAGTACCCAAATTCCAAGAAGTTCAAGTATTTTGGAATGAAGACCCTCGACGGACCGTCGTTCTTGAAACGGTCCGTCATACCTGTCCGTCGAGGGGATTGAAGAAAGCAACAGAAGAATGTGTGAAGTATGGGACCAAGGAGGCTATGACGGTCCGTCGTGTCCATGACGGTCCGTCACGTGGTCCGTCGACCCAGACGCGTTTGGACAGATTTTTAGTAAATAGAATCCTTATTTGATTAGATTTTGTTTTTATTATAAATAGTTGGAAAAACCTCATTTTTGGGGTTAGACTTTCTGGATAATTTTTAGTTTTTAGTTCTTCTATTATAGTATTGAATTCTCGATTTTGGGAATTAAGATACTTTTTCGGGAATTGATTGTTGGTGATTTTGTTGATTATTCAAGTTAAATTCTGGGAAACTATTCGTTTTCATAAAAGTAAGTGCATGAATTTTCCATTAACAATATGAATTATATAATTATGAACATGGGTAACTAAACCTCATAGCTAGGGTTGTGGGAACCATGGGTGAATAACAAGGTAAAAATCTAACTTAAATAACAATTCTAGAGTGGTGTTTTGCATGTATTGATAATTCTTTCGTGTAGAAGTCTTTTTAACGGATGGCCAACGTTAGAACTCGCCTTAATGCTACTTACCGGACCAAGGAGGTAGATAATAGGAAAAGAATTATCAACATAGATTTAGTGTAGACTATCTAATAGGCTAGTATTGGTTGGTACGAGTTAATAACTTAGTCAAATACCGAATACGATGTTTAATATGAGGTAAAGATAAGGGTTAGTATAACAGCACACGTAGCCGGACCAAGGTGCGGAGTGAAATTCTCTAGATGCCGGACCAAGGATTTAGAGATACATAACTTATCACTTTACATGCAAGATATTAGGATAGAATTGTTATAGTTAGATTTACCAAGTTAGAAACCTGTGGGGAACACTTAAGCCCTAGTTACTTTTATAATTTGATTTAACTCCGAAAGCTGAATCTGTTAGTTGTTCATTTTTAGTTAGTTAATCAGTTTCATTAATTTAGAAATAAAACCCCCCTTTTTGCCTTTTGTTTTCTCGGAAAATAGTTGGCTAAATAATAGTAATAATAGAATAAAGTTAAGTCTGAACTATTTTCCTTGTGGGATCGATCTCAACCTCATTAGTTGGGTTCTTTACTTGATACGACCGCTTTACTTCTTATTTGAGAAGTAAATTTGAGCGTATCAAATTTTGGTGCCGCTGCCGGGGAAAGTAGCTTTTAGATTAACTTAAACTTATTATTAAAGTTTAGTCAATATTTTCCTGATTTTACTTTTTCTGTTGTTTTTGATTTTTTTTCCAGAAATAACGTCCTTGTATGCCAAATACACGGAGAGGAAGAGAACCCTTGTTTCCCTACGATCACGTGTTAGAGCGTACACTACGCAATATGAATCGAAACTTGGGTATAAATGATGATGATCCAAACCAGAACATCCCAGCTCCGGTTGATGCTCATGGTCGATTATTACCTGAGAATCCTGGTCATGGTGCACAAAGGGGACAAAATCCTGCTCCACGTCCTCAAGAATACTACAGAGGTTATGATAATATTGCAGATTCTGATGGGCCACTTGTCTTGCCCCCTCTACCAGAAGGTCACACCTTTGTAGTCACTAGTAGTCTAATGCAAATGCTCACGACTAGAGGGTTGTTTTCAGGACTACCGTCTGAGGACCCACATGCCCATATAGCTAAGGTGAGGGCAGTGTGTAAAAGCTGTGTAGGGAGGCCTGATTTGAATTTGGATGTAATAGGGCTAAGAGTATTTCCTCTCTCACTGACGGGAGAGGCTGCTATTTGGTTCACTGAGCTCCCTTATAACTCAATTTTCACTTGGAACCAACTAAGGGACGTTTTCTTAGCACGTTACTACCCGGTCTCCAAGAAATTAAATCACAAAGACAGAGTGAACAACTTTGTGGCACTACCAGGAGAGTCAGTTAGCAGTTCTTGGGATAGGTTCACTTCATTTTTGAGAAGTGTCCCCAATCACCGCATAGATGATGAGTCACTGAAAGAATATTTCTACCGGGGACAGGATGATAATAATAAAGCGGTATTGGATACTATAGCAGGTGGTTCTTATGGGGAGTGTCCTTATGCTGAAATTGCTAAAAAATTAGAGAAAATCTCCCGGAATAATAAAGCATGGAGTACTAGAAAATCAGATACTGGGAGAAATACTTTTGCAGTGCAATCCACACACAACCCAGCCACAGATGAGATTCGTGAAGAGATGGCACAGATAAGAACTGAGCTTGGGTTGGTGTTAAAACATGTCACTGGAGGTGCAGAAAAGATAAACGCAGTGAACTACTTGTCTAAACCACCACCACCAACTGATGAATATTATTATGAGGAAGATTCCTATGCAGTAAATGATCAGACGGGGGGTTTTCGACCGAATGCCCAAGGCTCCAATCAGGAGAATTGGCGCCAAGGTCAAGGGAATCAAGGTCGGAACTATGGTAACTACAACCGTGAGGGTAATTATGTCCGTGACGGAAATTACAATCGCGACAACAACTTCAACAGGGGTAACTATGGTAACAGAAATAATAGGAGTGGGCCCTATGTTCCTCCTCAAAATCGTGAAGTTGCTCCTAGGGATGGTGGAGGTAGTATGGCGCGAGTTGAGGATATGTTGCACAAGATGATGAGGAGGTTCGATGCTAGTGATGAGCACACCAAAGAGTTAAGGAGTGATGTAGCGGGTATTGGACAGAAAGTCGATACACATGCCATATCAATTAAGCAGCTTGAATTGCAAATGGCTCAATTATCTGCAACTGTGAACACACGGCAACCGGGCACTCTTCCTAGCAACACTGTCCAAAATCCGAAAAATGATGGACACTGTATGGCAATTACTACTCGTGGTGGTAAACAAACTATTGACCCACCTATGCCGTCTATTGTGGAAAAGGTGATGAGAGATAATGATAAAGTGGTAGAGGTTAGTGATGAAGTAGAAGATAACACTGAAAAAGATACTGAAGTGCCTAAAAAGGTAACTCCCATGCCTAGACCCCCCCCTTTCCTCAAAGATTAGTGAAAAAGACCGAGGATGGTAAATATCGGCGTTTTATAACAATGTTGAAGCAACTTTCTATCAATGTCCCTTTGGTAGAAGCTCTTGAACAAATGCCCGGTTATGCCAAGTTTATGAAAGATTTGGTTACAAAGAAAAGATCGGTCACTTTTGAGGATGATGACAGAATGCAGCATTGTAGTGCTATTGCTACAAGGTCTTTAGTGCAAAAGAAAGAAGATCCAGGTGCATTCACTATTCCTTGTACAATCGGGTTATTACATTTTGCGAAAGCATTATGTGATCTGTGGGCAAGCATAAATCTCATGCCCCTCTTGATTTACAAAAAGTTGGGTTTGGGTGACCCAAAGCCCACTGCAATGCGGCTACTGATGGACGATAGAACAGTAAAAAGGCCTATAGGGATACTCCATGATGTGCTAGTAAAAGTGGAGTCGTTCATATTTCCGGAAGCTTTTGTTATTCTTGATTGTGAAGTCGATTTTGTGGTGCCTATTATTCTTGGGAGGCCATTCCTTGCTACGGGTAGAGCTTTAGTTGATATGGAAAAGGGGCAGATGAAATTTCGGTTGAACAATGAAGAAGTGACTTTCAACATTTGTAGGTCCATGCGGCAGAGTGGTGAGCTCCAATCGGTATCTGCCATATCCTACAAAGTTGGTGAATCACCCGAGACACAAATAGAAGAACGTCTAGGTGTAGAAGCACTGGCGGCAGTGATAATGAATTTTGATAATGAATGCATTAAAGAATATGGGTCATTAGTCGCTGCTCTTGATCGTGGTAATGTTCGGTTTAAACCGAAGAAATATGAGCTAGACATGAAGAATCGCGAGTCTCCACCCGCTAAACCATCCATAGAGGAGGCTCCAAAGCTAGAACTAAAAGCTCTCCCACCTCATCTCAAGTATGAATTCTTAGGAAACGGTGACACATTGCCGGTAATCATTGCATCAGATCTGAATGAACAACAAGTTGAGAGTTTGGTCAAAGTGCTAAAAAGGTTCAAAAGAGCTATTGGGTGGACCATTGCGGACATTATTGGGATCCCTCCTGGTATTTGTTCTCATAAAATTCAACTCATACCCGATCATAAGCCAAGTATTGAGCACCAGAGATGCTTAAATCCACCTATGCAAGAGGTCGTAAAGAAGGAAATCATAAAATGGTTGGATGCTGGAGTAATATATCCGATCGCCGATAGTAGTTGGGTCTGCCCTGTTCAGTGTGTACCTAAGAAAGGGGGAATGACTGTGGTCCCCAATGAAAAAAATGAACTTGTTCCAATGAGGCCGGTGACTGGATGGAGGGTGTGTATGGATTACCGGAAATTAAATGCATGGACCAAAAAGGACCATTTTCCCATGCCCTTCATGGATCAGATGTTGGATAGACTCGCTAGAAAAGGGTGGTACTGTTTTCTTGATGGTTATTCAGGGTATAATCAGATTTCTATTGCACCAGAAGATCAAGAGAAGACCACTTTTACTTGTCCATATGGGACCTTTGCGTTCAAGAGAATGCCGTTTGGGTTGTGCAATGCACCCGCCACATTTAAGAGATGTATGATGTCAATATTCTCTGACATGGTAGAAGATACTATTGAGGTTTTTATGGATGATTTTTCTGTGGTTGGTGAATCATTCGAGCGATGTTTGAGCCATTTATCTGAGGTTCTTAAGAGATGTGAAGACTGCAATTTAGTACTTAATTGGTGAAAATGCCACTTCATGGTCAAAGAAGGTATTATTTTGGGCCATCGTATTTCAGAAAAGGGCATAGAAGTTGATCGAGCCAAAGTCGAGGTGATAGAGAGACTTCCTCCACCTATCTCTGTAAAAGGTGTGAGAAGCTTTCTTGGACATGCAGGTTTTTACAGGAGATTCATCAAAGATTTCTCAAAAATTGCACATCCATTGTGCAAACTGCTGGAGAAAGATTGTAAATTTTATTTTGATGAATCCTGTCTTAAAGCATTCGGCGATCTAAAAGAAAAATTGGTATCAGCACCTATCATTATTTCTCCGGATTGGAGCAGTCCATTTGAGGTGATGTGTGATGCGAGTGGGGTTGCCCTTGGTGTGGTATTGGGACAAAGAAGGGACAAAATCCTTCATCCCATTTACTATGCTAGTAAAGCCCTCAATGAAGCTCAGAAGAACTATACAGTAACTGAACAAGAGCTCCTTGCAGTAGTATTTGCTTTTGAAAAATTTCTCTCCTATTTGCTAGGTACTAGAGTTATAGTGCATACTGACCATTCAGCTCTGAGATATTTGATGGCAAAGAAGAATGCGAAACCGAGGTTAATTCGTTGGGTATTACTACTGCAAGAATTTGACTTTGAGGTAAGGGATAGAAAAGGGACCGAAAATCAAGATGCTCTTTGGGCCTACCGGACAGCATATAAGACTCCCATAGGTATGTCCCCATACCAACTAGTATATGGGAAAGCATGTCATCTTCCGGTTGAATTAGAGCATAAAGCCATGTGGGCTATGAAGAAGTTAAAAATGGACTGGAACGAAGCTGCAGAACAGCGGTTAAATGGGTTAAATGAACTTGATGAATTTCGCCTAAAGGCTTATGAAAGCTCAGCCCTCTACAAAGAAAAGATGAAGAAGTACCATGACCTAAAAATCGAGAAACGAGAGTTTATGATTGGGGATTCGGTGCTTTTATTCAACTCTAGATTGCGCTTATTTCCGGGCAAGCTCAAGTCCAAATGGACTGGCCCTTACTTGATCACCCAACTATTCCCTCATGGAGCGGTTGAGTTGGAGAACAAGGAAGGTGTACGGTTTAAGGTGAACGGACAACGTCTCAAAATCTATATAGGTCATGCAAAATCGGCGAATGAGGTGATTGAGGCATATCATCTTGATGAAGTCTGAGTAATCGAGTGTCCTCAGTTGTGCCGCGACGTTAAATCAGGCGCTGGTTGGGAGGCAACCCAATATTTATTATCTAACCACTTTATAGTTTTTCTTTCCAGTACGGTAGCATTTTTCTATTAATGGGTTATCAATTTTCAGGTAGCACATCTCCAGGAAGTTCTGCAGAAAAATTACTCTGCCATATTCACTGACGGATACATCGACGGACCATCACGCCTGTGACGAACCGTCGCATGACTCCGTCGTGCCAGGTACGCTCTTTAGTTTTTTGTTTAGAATTAGGGCACATGCGACGGACCCTATGACGGACCGTCACATCTTCGACGGACCGTCATCGGGGTTTCGTCAATTCATTACACGGCTACCCGACCCGATCCGGCTAAAGATTTCAAAAGTTTTTAAACGTTTTAAACCCCCCACCCCTTCATTAATCAGTTTTCTTTCCCTCTTTCCCCCATTTCCTCCCCTTTCAACTTCTTTCTCTTCCCAAATTCCCCACATTCTCCCATTTTCCATCCCAAATCTCCCTTCTTGGTCGGAGTCTGTTGCTGTGCTTCTCAGTTTTCTCGATTGGGTGCCATCACTTTCGTATTGTTTTCTCCTCTTCCAAGGTATGTGTTTCTGAAACTCTACCCATTTACTCTTCCTTTTTTTTTTTGTTTTTCTTTACTATTAGCATATGGGCCTTTGCTCTTTGAATAGATATTGTCTAACTTAGGTTATTAATTCCATAAAATGCCTGGATAAAACTAGAGTAATTAGGGCTTTAGACTTGTAAATTTGATAGGTATTTAGGTTAAAGAGCGTTAGAGAAATGTTGGGTTTTTGGTATGAATCACATGGGGTGAATGTGGCATCCCCAGTTCTGTCTCTGAATGACAGCACGAAAACCCGATGACGGACCGTCGTACCCACGACGGTCCATCCTGCACAACCGTCGTGACGTTCAGAGACCCCTATACTAAGGGTCTCAAAACTTTTTCTAAGTGTCCACTGACGGACACATGTGACGGACCGTCATACCCACGACGGTCCGTCCTGCACAACCGTCGTGACGGTCAGAGACCCCTATCCTAAGGGTCTCCACACTTTTTCTAAGTGTCCACTGACGAACACATGTGACGGACCATCATACCCACGACGGTCCGTCCTGCACAACCGTCATATCGGTCAGAGACCCCTGTCCTAAGGGTCTCCACACTTTTACTAAGTGTCCACTGACGGACACATGTGACGGACCGTCATACCCTCGACGGTCCATCCTGCATAACCGTCGTAACGGTCAGAGATCCCTGTCTTAAGGGTCTCCACACTTTTTCTAAGTGTCCACTGACGGACACATGTGACGGACCGTCATACCCACGACGGTCCGTCCTGCACAACTGTCGTATCGGTCAGAGACCCCTGTCCTAAGGGTCTCCACACTTTTACTAAGTGTCCACTGACGGACACATGTGACAGACCGTCATACCACGACGGTCCGTCCTGCATAACCGTCGTGACGGTCAGAGACCCCTGTCTTAAGGGTCTCCACACTTTTTCTAAGTGTCCACTGACGGACACATGTGACGGACCGTCATACCCACGACGGTCCATCCTGAACAACAGTCGTATCAGTTAGAGACCTTCCTTCTGATACTCTATATTGCTAAGTATTCCATGACGGACCGCAGGACGATCCGTCATACGCACGACGGGCCATCACCAGGTCCGTCGTGCCCTACTGCTACTTCAGAGCTGTTATCACTGGTTTGAATTTCTATGTATTATTGTCTCATTTTTTTCTTGTCATGTTTCATCCTCTAGTACTAATGATGATTCGTTACAGGTACTACCTATCATGGCACCTAAACAAGATCGCGTTTACGCACGTGGGTGTTCTAAATCTGTCGCCCCGTCTGCCCGATTGGTGATAGGCTCTGATGATGAGCATGATCCAGAGTACGTGCCCCCAGGCAATGCTACTACAACACGAGCTCCACGTATACCGAGAGCCACGCCCAAGAAGGTGGCGCCCGGCATAGTCACTGCCTCCCAGTCTGATGAGGAGCGCACACAGACCGGCACACCTTCTGGGTCAGCTGCCCAAGACGAATGAGCATCTGGCTCCTTAGGAGTTTCGTGGTCAAAGGAAGCCTTCGAGTCCGTAAAAGCCTCTTCCCCCGCCACATCTACACAGTCTGCCTCAAATGATGAGGCTGACAGCACTGACTCTACCCCTGGCTCACCAACTGGAGTCTCTGCCCCGGTCACCGATCAGCCCAACCGGTGGTGTGTCGACGGGCAATACAAAGTATACTTAGACGCCAAGGTTCTCAATGACAAAGGGGTCATGACACGGACCCTTACACTGAAGAGGCGGGTCCTCACGGGAAGTCTCCCCACCATGCCAGATATTCACACTCTTTTCACCAGACACAGGCTGGAGTGGACGGCTCGTTCTTTGGGCCGCTACAGTGAGGAGTTAGTCCGAGAGTTCTATGCCTCTTATGTGGCCACTCTCCGATCACAGATTGATAGGTGGTCTGCCCCCGCCAAATAGGCCCCACTTGAGCACGTCCGAGTACGCGGCATACAGGTTGACATCTCCCTACCAGCCATCCGCCGATATCTGTACGGCGCGGATGTTGACACCACTAGGACACCTCTCACCGCCGAGTTCGACTACCGATGGCAAATTGTTAAAGGGGCCGGTTCTTACGCGAGCCTTCGCTGAGAGAGACCACCAAGAGGTGGATGGCCCAGCACTTGTCTATTGATGGACAGGCTGTGCATTGGGTGATGGAGCCGAAGGAAGCCATCAGAAAGGCCAACTTGACCTTTACGGCCAAGTTTCTTTGGTTGATAGTCCGCCATTGTCTCTCCCCCACTGCTGCTGATAATATAGTCACATGGGATCGTGCAGTTCTGATGGCCGCCATGATGGCAGGGTTCGAGGTCGATTTCGCTTGGCTTCTTCAAGCGGTCATGCATGAGAGGGATTTCAAGCTCACCACTACTTACCCTTTTCCTTGCATGATTTTCTCTTTGTGCAGATCCACAGGTGTGCCCATTTGGCATAATGACTAGCTCAGAACCCCGCAAGGAAATGTTGACATCGGCCTCATCAGGGATGATGCCAATGAGTTAGCCCCACGCAGAGGGCCTCGCCCAGAGGTGGTCCCACTCGGTGAGAACCTGGCCGATACCATAGAGCATGCTCATGCGGCTTCCCAGGCTGCTTCTGCACACACTGACACTACCCTGGTCGAGTCTATCCCGGGTAGTAGCACTGCCCCGAGCTCCTTCCGCCACTCTGGTCCCACTTGCTCGGGTCCAGAAACTCGAGGCACAGATGGCTACACTTCTGCATCACATCCAGCCTTGGATGCAGAGGACTATTGCTGAGGCAGAGGAGCGCATGGAGCGCAAGATGGCATAGCACACAGAGAGGAAGATCGCAGAGGTACATCAGCGTTTAGACGCTTTTGAGTTGCGAGTGCTAACCCGACCAGCACCTCCGGCGGACATGTAGACCCTTCAGGCTGCGGTTGAGAGTCGCTGATCTTGATACGATCCTAGAGGCGAGGGTACTTGATTCTGAGGCCCCTTCTGCAGAGCCTGCTGATGACATAGTGATGGCTGCTCTTTTTGCCACTTCTGATGTTCCACCACCTCTCCCACGAGAGCATGCAAAGAGACGCAGGGGTCGAGAGGAGGATGAGGCTAGGGCAAGCAAGAAGGAGCGCTATGAGATGGAGGCTGCGAGGAGAGCCTCGATTGCTGACGAGGAGGCCCGTAAGTTGAGGGTTGTAGAGTTAGCTGCCGGGGCGTCTAGCTCCAAAATTGTCGATTCTGTGGGAGGCACTAATGATGGTGCTGTTGATGCTGAGGACATTACTGAGGATGTAAAGACTATGCAGGGAGTTGGTTCCGGTGAACCGGACCAACCAGCTTGCTGATCGCCGGCGCTTAGCGCCTCAGGTTTGCTTCATTTACCTTTCGAGTAGTTTAGCTTTTCTATGCATTGGGGACAATTGCATATCTTTTTGTTGGGGGTGGGGTAAATGGAACGTGAGTACTTGGGTGAGTTCTGACTAGCCCAAGTTCACGATCCTCTTTTGGGGTTTTCTTGCCTGTGTTCTTTTCCCCCAAGAGACTGATTACTTTTATTGTTGAACCGACATGTCATATCTTATGTACATAGTATAAATCTGAAGCATGATGGCTAAAATAAATATGATATCTCGATAATCAAAATGATGCATGACTAGGCATAGTAAGTGATAATTGTGTGGTTTGAAACATGAAATAAAGATACACTACTGCATGATCCTGAATCTAAGACTTGAACTAGGTGTCTAATAATCTGGGAATGCAAGGCATGTCAAGTGAGTGTGAGGTGAATTCGAATGTCCACCATCAATACTGAGATAGAACTTGCCTGGTTAGTCCTGCTAAAAGTGAGTCAAAACAATCAATTAGGAAAGGATCATAGGCCCTTGTTCGAAATAGTCAATCTTGAGCCTAAAAATAACAGAAAACCAAATGAAGTTAATCCCTTTTTGATCCAAATGAATTGAGCTTAAAATACATCTTTCTTTTTCACCCCAAATGATCTTCTCTGGGAACAATGTGTTGGCCCTGGTCCCTCCTTGGACATGTGCACCTCAGTTTATGCCAAAAGCATAAGTTGAGGGTGGCTAATGCAGAAAGCAACCTTGTTTTGGCCCTGACCCAACCATGGGTATTGTGAACCTTGACTCATGGCAAAATCATGAGTTGAGGGTGGCTGTTATAAGGAAAACCCCGGAAAGTGGGGTTGAAAGAATGAAGAGAAAGAAAGAATAAAACAGAAGTGACTATAAAAAAAAAATGAATAAAAAGCAAAATAAACACAAGAAAAGAGAAAAGTCACTTACACATAAGGATAAGAAAGGAAAAACAGCAAAGTGAAAACAAAATTGAGTAATAGGGTGAAATAAAATGATAACAAGGTCGTTCGCTTAGACGATATGTCAAGGAGGGCAACAAGTCACTAAAGTATACCTAAATACACCCTACCTGACCCTGAGCCTATGTTACAATCTAAAAAAAGTCCTATTGTGATCCTAAGAGTTGTATGGCGAACTTGAAGTAGTGAAAATAAGGGCAAGCCTATGGCAATATGTATAAATGAGTTGTGAATTCGTTCTGAGAGTGAGTGTCAAAAAGTGATCCTTATACTCAAACTAAAATCATTGTGTGAAAAATGAGGATGTTATTTGAAGTGAGGACAGTAGTTGCAATACCAGAAATATTAGCATCTCGGTGAGAAATTGAAGAGGATAGGTATCATTGCGTAGTGAGTCTGGGTCATGGTTTGATTCTACACAAGTCAATGCCTAATAGTGATACCATGCATGAACATAATGAGAATAATCGGGATTGATAGCCAAATGATTGCGGAAGTTAAAATATGGATACTTTTGTACAAAGATTTTGTAGTGAGTCAGAGTGCGTCGCTTGAGGACAAACAACGAATTTAAGTTGAGGGTGTTGATGTACAGTGGTTTCACGGTATTTCTAATGCTTTTCCTTAAGTTTAGTGTGTGTCGAAAGCCTTTTTGTGTTGATTTTTATGTAAGTTTCTCTTTGTTTGCAGAAAATTTGTCCAAGGATGAACGCGGGAGTTTTTGAGAAAGAAATACAGAAGAGACCACCTACGCAATCCATGACGGTCCGTCAAGGCTGTGACGGTCCGTAGGTGGCATCGTAGTGAAGGGAGAAGTTGCTGAAGGAAAATGGGGAAGTCTGACCAAGTGTGGGATTACGAAAGTCCATGACGGACCGTCATAGCCACGACGGTCCGTCCTGCTTGTTCGTCGGACCCTATGACAGACCGTCACATCTTCGACGGTTCGTCCTGCTTGTTCGTCGTCGTGATAATTATATATGAATTATATAATTATGAACATGGGTAACTAAACCTCATAGCTAGGGTTGTGGGAACCATGGGTGAATAACAAGGTAAAAATCTAACTTAAATAACAATTCTAGAGTGGTGTCTTACATGTATTGATAGTTCTTTCGTGTAGAAGTCTTTTTAACGGATGGCCAACGTTAGAACTCGCCTTAATGCTACTTGCCGGACCAAGGAGGTAGATAATAAGAAAAGAATTATCAACATAGATTTAGTGTAGACTATCTAATAGGCTAGTACTCGTTGGTACGAGTTAATAACTTAGTCAAATACAGAATACGATGTTTAATATGAGGTAAAGATAAGGGTTAGTATAGCAACACACGTAGCCTAACCAAGGTGTGGAGTGAAATTCTCTAGATGCCGGACCAAGGATTTAGAGATACATAACTTATCACTTTACATGCAAGATATTAGGATAGAATTGTTATAGTTAGATTTACCAAGTTAGAAACCTGTGGGGAACACTTAAGCCCTAGTTACTTTTATAATTTGATTTAACTCCGAAAGCTAAATCTGTTAGTTGTTCATTTTTAGTTAGTTAATAAGTTTCATTAATTTAGAAATAAACCCCCCTTTTTGTCTTTTGTTTTCTCGGAAAATAGTTGGCTAAATAATAGTAATAATAGAATAAAGTTAAGTCTGAACTATTTTCCTTGTGGGATCGATCTCAACCTCATTAGTTGGGTTCTTTACTTGATACGACCGCTTTACTTCTTATTTGAGAAGTAAATTTGAGCGTATCAGTGCACCTGCTTCTCAAAAATTGATCTCAGATGTTGCTACCATCAGTTAAGAGTTAGAGAATGTGACATTCTAAAGACAGCCTTTAGAACCAGATATGGACATTATGAGTTTATGGTTATGTCTTTTGTTTTGACTAATGCATCAACAACGTTCATGGACCTTATGAACAGATTCTTCAAGCCTTACTTAGATATGTTTGTTATCGTCTTCATTGATGACATACTAATCTATTCAAGGAATGAAGAAGATCATGCTAGTCACCTCAGAATAGTACTTCACGCTTTGAAAGAAAAGGAATTGTATGCCAAGTTCTCCAAGTGTGAGTTTTGGCTTAAGTCTGTGGTATTCTTGGGCCACATAGTTTCCGGTGATGGGATTAGAGTCGATACCCAAAATATAAAAGCAGTTCAGAGTTGGCCTAGACCCACGTTTCCAACTGATATTAGGAGTTTCTTGGGTTTGGCTGGCTACTATAGAAGATTTGTTGAGGGGTTTTCATCTATCTCGTCTCCCTTGACCAAGTTGACTCATAAGACAGTAAAGTTCCAATGGTCTGAAAATTATGAGAAAAGCTTTTAGGAATTGAAAAAGAGGTTGACTACTGCTCCGGTTTTGACCTTATCGGAGGATACTCAAGGTTTTGGGGTGTATTATGATGCATCAAGAGTTGGGTTGGGCTGTGTGTTAATGCAGAAAGGCAAGGTCATAGTTTATTCCTGCAGATAGTTTAAAGTTCACGAGAAGAACTACCCAACCCATGACTTAGAGTTGGCTGCAGTGGTTTTCACCTTGAAAATATGGTGTCACTATTTGTACGGCGTCCATGTATTCACTGACCACAAGAGCCTACAATATGTGTTCACTCAGAAGGAGCTCAATCTCAGACAACAGAGGTGGTTAGAACTACTCAAGGATTATGACATGAGTATTCTTTACCACCCAGATAAGGCTAATGTGGTTGCTGATGCCTTAAGCAAGTTATCCATGGGGAGTACCGCCCATGTTGAGGAAGAAAAGAGGGAGTTAGCTAAAGATGTGCACAAACTTGCACGCCTAGGAGTCAGACTTATGGATTTCAGAGAAGGAGGAATAGTGGTGACTAATGGGGCTGAATCATCACTAGCGTCAGAAAGAAAAGCAAGACCAAGACCCCATTTTGCTTGATTTGAAGGCGAATGTTCATAAGAAAAGAGTATTGTCTTTTGAACAAGGGGGAGATGGTGTACTGAAGTACCAAGGTAGATTGTGTGTACCTAGGGTGGATGGACTCCAAGAGAGGATCATGGAGGAGGCTCATAGCTCCAAGAGTTCCATTCATCATGGTTCCACCAGAATGTACCGCGATTTGAGAGAGGCATATTGGTGGGAAGGTATGAAGAAGGACATTGCTGAGTTTGTTGCCAAGTGCCCGAATTGCGAGCAAGTGAAAGCAGAGCACCAATGACCTGGAGGTCTGGCTCAGAATATAGAAGAGGTGGTTAATATGGACTTTGATGTGAGGCCAAAAATATATATTTTAGTCATTATTTGCCTCATATTTATTATTTATATTCTTCCTTTTTTTAGCATAGATTTTATGGATTGTGCTAAATAGTGTATTTTATTTGTAGGAATAAATTAAGATAAAGTTGAATAAGTTTGAAGCTAAAAAAAATTAAAGATGAAAGATTGAAGAAGGAAATCAAACAAGCAGCTTAATGGAATAAATTTAATATAATAATGCATAAGGAAAAGATTGACATGAATTGCAAGTTGCTGCCACGTGGCAGATTCTAGAGGAGCAAAGAGTTGAGGCGCGAACCGTGGAATTCTTATTCTGCTTCGTTTTAGTTTTCTAATTTATTTTGGACTCAAACAGTTTATTTAGGATTTTTCACATCTATAAATAGTCCAAACAAATAATTATTATTCGGAAGAAAATAGAGGGGAAATCTAGAGGAGGTACTTTGGAAGAGAAAGTCATCAATACTTTTTAGGATTCTTTTATTCTTCTTGTTTTCTTAGAGATTAGTAGCTAGAGCCCTTGTTGTGGGGTTGTAGTTACAGATTGAATGTTGATTATTATGGCGTTTTGAATTAATTTTTGATTGTCAATTTAAATTAATTTTATATTCTTGTTTTACTATTTCTTGACTGGCCATCTAGGAATAAATCTAGTGTCTAAATCTTGAATTGACCATAGGAGAGATTAGATAGACCAGAGAATACAGAGAGCTCGGTCCGCCCATTAAATTGAGGAGATTAGTGTTCAGGGTGACGCCCGGAAGACGAACACCTTGCTTGGTTACAAAATAGGATGAAATATAAATGCTCGCCAGTTAGTCTATTTATCCCCGCTCAACGATGTAGTTAGTTAGATAATTGGGTAGGCGACGAGATATGGTTAACCCGGATCATACTATTAACCCTATAGACCAGTAATTTGACAACTAAAGTTAATTCTAAGCCAAAAATATGATACATGAGATCCAATATATGTTGTTGCCCTGGGATTTTCCAATTGTTATAAGTACTTTTATTATTTTATTCCTTCATTCTTTTCTTTTTTCATTCTTAATTAAATAATTAGACTACTATAATTTGGTAAAAATAGTTAATTGACAAGTTCTTTGGGATCGATAATCTGGTTCTTTTAAGAGTCACTATATTACTTGCACGATCACGTACACTTGCGTGTGCAACTGGGAGCAACAAATTTTTGGCGCCGCTACCGGGGACTTAGAAATTAATTATTTTTCTAGGTTATACTTTTTCTTTTATTTATTTATGTTTTTATATAAAAAAAGATAAAAAATAAATAAATAACTCCTTGTTTTATTTTATTAGTGTTGCTTTTATTTTCCCTTTTTATATATTTTTTTGCAGTTTTAGAGAATTTTAAGTATCCAAAATTTGAAGCGAAGGAGCACGTTGGAGCTTAAGTGTGGGGTGCATACGACCCTTGATGAAAATTAAGAGAATATACTACTAGTTAGGCCTAAAAGGCCTCAGGGAGTTTTTCTAACCCTTGTTTTAAATTATGCTTTGGGGACGTAGCATATTTTTAAGTGTGGGGTGGAAGAATAAATTCCTAGTTTTTATTGTTTTATTGAGTTTTTTATTTTTTTAGGATGGGTTCCTTGGCTTTTCTTTTTTGTTCTTTTCTTGAGGATAGTCCCTTTTGAACCGTATGTCTTTTAGTTTTTTAGGAATAATTTTTTTTGATTTTATTTTTGTAGAGAAAAGAAAAGACCATTTTGAGTGGTGTGATACTTTATATTTAGGCTAATTTTTGAGTAGTACTTTCTTTTGAATGCTTGATTAAAAAAAATGCAGACTCTTTGACACCTAAGCTCATGGTTGTGACTTTGTATATAGTTTATTTTATTTTGTAGTTAGTTATGATCCTATCTCTCTTAGAAGATGGAATTGATCCATCTTGATTTATACTTGTGCCATGTGTGGTGAGATTTTATTTATTCCATGTTTTGCATCTTAGTCTAGAACTTGCCCTGCATGTTATTGAAGCGAAATAAAAATCGATGCTTTATTTAGGAGATGATAATAGACTTTCTTTGATTTGTCTGGTAATTTTAGCTTTTTCGGATATTATATCACTAGTTAGATTTTTTGAGTCTATAGCCTTTTGTTGGTAGCCATATTTTGCCCTTGACTATTTGTTGAATCCCCCATTTTTGCACCTTGCTTCCTTGAGTATTATAGCATAAACTTATTCTAATTATCAATGCTGAGAAAAAGGGATGGTTGAGTAAAAAGATAACCAATGATAGCTACAAAGTGCTTAAAAATCCCTCTTTGAAAGAATGTGATGTAAAATTAAAAAAAAAAAGATAAACAAAAGAAGTTACTTTGATGATGGCCCTGGTCCTTCCAAAGACATCGTGCACCTTTAACACATGTAAAATACGTAAGTTGGGGGTGACTATTATGAAGGAAACTTTAAAAAAATGGTTGAAACATTCTTGAGATGATGATAATTACTTGTGAAATACTTGTTGAAGAGAGGGCTGAAAATAAAGAGAAGAAAATAATGGATGATGAAGTCTTAAATTGCAAAGTGCTTAAGGAAGTGTAATTCACTATTATATAGTTTTCCTACCGCCCCCTAGCCTACATTACAACCCGTTAAAGTCCTATTTGATTCTATTCAAGCATGCTTAATTAGTGGAGATGTACATAATGGGCAAGCCTATGGTTTTTTGTGCATACATGTGAATTTTATTTGTGAGTGTGAGAGTTGGTCTTGATATGAAGTCCTTAATTTATATTCAATCTTTTGAATTGTGTGTGTGGACTTTTTCTTTTTGTTAGGGCACTTGTTTCATGATGGATAGGTGATTTTATTAACTTTCTTTGATGAGAATAGGTGAGCAAGCTTAAATTTGATGAGTCAAAGTCTTTCCTTGAGGTTAGGAGGTTAGAGATTTGTTATTTATTTAGATGTCTTGCATAATAATTGAGAAGTCTACTTCATGTTTTGAAATTGACATAGGACCTAATTATTTGTATCAACCAAAGTGACGACATTCCTATTTTGATTTATTTGTGATGAGCTTTAATGTTGCTCGAGGACGAGCAAAAGTTTAAGTGTGGGTGGTGATGTGAGGCCAAATATATATATATTAATCATTATTTGCCTCATATTTATTATTTATATTCGTCCCTTTTTAGTATAGATTTTATGGATTGTGCTAAATAGTGTATTTTATTTGTAGGAATAAATTGAGATAAAGTTGAAGAAGTTTGAAGCTAAAACGAATAAAAGATGAGATTGAAGAAGGAAATCAAGCAGACAGCTTAATGGAATAAATTTAATATAATAATGCATAAGGAAAATATTGACAGAATTCAAATTGAGTTGAATTGCAAGCTGCTACCACATGGCAGATTCTAGAGGAGCAAAGAGTTGAGGCGGCGAACCGTGGAATTCCTATTCCGCTTGGTTTTAGTTTTTTAATTTGTTTTGGACTCAATTAGTTTATTTAGGATTTTTCACATCTATAAATAGTTCATACAAATAATTATTATTGGGAAAAAAATAGAGGGGGAATCTAGAGTAGGTACTTTGGAAGAGAAAGTCGTCAATACTTTTTAGAGTTCTTTTATTCTTTTTGTTTTCTTAGAGATTAGTAGCTAGAGACCTTGTTCTGGGTTGTAGCTACCGATTGAATGTTGATTATTAATGGCTTTTTGAATTAATTTTTTGTTGTCAATTTAAATTACTTTTATATTCTTGTTTTACTATTTCTTGATTGACCATCTAGGAATAAATCTAGTGTCTAAATCTTGAATCGATCATAGGAGAGATTAGATAGACTAGAGAATAAGCTCGGTCCGCCCATTAAATTGAGGAGATTAGTGTTCAGGAGTGATGCCCGGAAGACGAACACCTTGCTTGGTTATAAAATAGGATCAAATATAAATGCTCGCCAGTTATTCAATTATCTCCGCTCAATGATGTAGTTAGATAGCTAATTGGGGTAGGCGATGAGAGGTGGTTAACCAGGATCATACTATTAACCCTATAAACCAGTAATTTAACAACTAAAGTTAGTTCTAAGAAAAATATATGATACATGAGATCCAATATATGCTGCAGCCCTGGGATTTCCAATTATTATAAGTAATGTTTTTATTTTATTCATTCGTTCTTTTCTTTTGTCATTCTTAAATAAATAATTAGACTAGTATAATTTGGTAAAAATAGTTATTTGAGAAGTCCTTTAGGATCGATAATCTTGTTCTTTTAAGAGCCACTATATTACTTGCGCGACCACATACACTTGCGTGTGGAATTGGGAGCAACAGACTTCATCACAGGCTTGCCAAGATCTCGCAGGCAACATGATTCTATTTGGGTGATTGTCGATAGAATGACAAAGTCAGCCCATTTCTTGCCGGTAAAGGCTACCTATTCGGCCGAGGATTATGTTAAGTTGTACATTCAAGAAGTGGTGAGACTTCATGGAGTCCCAGTTTCAATCATTGCATATAGAGGTGCACAATTTACTGCACACTTCTGGAAGTCTTTCCAGAAAGGTTTGGGTTCGAAGGTGAACTTAAGCACTGTTTTCATCCTCAAACGGATGGACAATCAGACCGTACTGTCCAGACCTTAGAAGATATGTTAAGAGTTTGTGTGATTGATTTCAATGGGAATAGGAATGATCACATACCTCTCATTGAGTTCGCTTACAACAATAACTACCATTAGAGCATCCAAATGGCTCCATACGAAGCTCTTTATGGAAGAAAATGCAAATCTCCTATTGGGTGGTTCGAAGTTGGTGAAGCAGGGCTGAGTAGGACTAGATCTAGTTCACCAAGCCATGGAGAAAGTGAAAGTGATTCAAGAGAGGTTGAAGACGACATAGAGTCGCCAAAAGTCCTACACAGATATTAGGAGAAGGCCTTTAGAGTTTGAGGTGGATGATTGGGGATATCTTAAGGTTTCACCTATGAAGGGTGTTATGAGGTTTGGTAAGAAGGGGAAATTTAGCCGCCGATATATTGGACCTTATAGAATATCCAAGAGGATTGACAATGTAGCTTATGAGTTGGATCTACCACAAGAGTTAGCAGCAGTTCATCCGATATTTCATATTTCCATGTTGAAGAAGTGCATGGGCGATCCTTCCTTCATAATACCAACTAAAAATGTTGGAATTAAGGATAGCTTGTCCTATGAAGAGATTCTGGTTCAGATTTTAGATCGCCAAGTTCGCAAGTTGACAACAAAGGAAGTTGCGTCATTTAAGGTCCTTTAGAGGAACCAATTTGTCGAAGAAATGACTTGGGAAGCTCAGGAGGATATGAAGAAGAGATATACACATCTCTTTGAATCTAGAGAGAATTCAGATCAAAGTACTAATTCTCTTCTTAGTACTTTATGAACTAAGAGTAAGCATGATTGTTATTTGCTTTTGGATTGTTGAGTGTTAAACTTGATGTCACTATTCTTAACATAGTGAAAGAAGTCTCATTCGAGGACAAATAATTTCAAGGGGGATATATTTTAACATCTCGTAGTTCGTAATAGCCAAGACTAAGCTAAGAAACTAAAATTTATCCTTTTTGGAAAGAATAGGAAAAATCTAGAAAATTTTCTAAGTTCAAAAAGTGATTTTTGATCATTTTCAAACGGCTATAACTTCTAACTCAGGAGGAGTTACAGTCAGTTCTTTACATGGTTTAAAAGCCCTTGGAGAGATCTTTCCAACGCCGTCAATTTTGTTGCATTATCAATATCGTATGAGGGAGATATGCCTATCAGAAGTTGGGCTGTTAGATTGAGGAAGGTCTCAATCCGGATTTTTGTAAGGGTAAAGTGCTCTTTACACCCAACTATTTCCTAATTTATTTTAAAGGTTTATTAGGGGTAAAACTATGACTTACGTTAGTTTTGAAAAATTAGAATACACTTAGGGCTTGGGAGAAAAGAGAAGAAAAGAAGGATAAAGGCATAAGGGCCAATGATTCATCGAGAACGCCAAGATCTTCGAGTGAAATTCGTCGGGGTGATCCCTATTAAGGTATGTGGGATCTTTCATGTTGGGTTAATACACCCACATACCAATTTGTTTCAATTCAACAATCTATGAGTTGATTTCATGTTAGAAGTTAAGTTATTGAAGAAAAGTTTTCAATTTTTGTTGATTGAATTGTTGGCTGCCATTGTTGGTTGAATTATTGTTTCTCCGGGTTATTTTTGAGTTGAATTCGATGGTTATGGAGAGTACCAATAGTCCTAGGTGTTTGGTGAAAGAACTAGGAAGGTTTGGAGGGTTTGGATATGAAGAACGAGTTGAAAAACTCGTCAAATGCAAATGGGTAAGGCCAGGCCAAGCGCGCCTGCAGTGCGCCAAAAATGGCCTGAGTCAACTGAAGCCTGGCGCGGCACGCCACCAGTGCGCCAGAACCAAGCTTCAGTTAACTGAGGCTGGCACGGCACGCCACTTGTTCGTTCAGATTGACCTTTTTTGCCCAGTTTTCATAGTTTAGCCATCGTAAGTGCTTCTAAGGTACATTAACACCTTCCAATGATTCTAATTACTTCAAATAATTTCTAAACACCTAGAAATAACTAAAGAACTCAAATCATAACCTTGAATCCAAAATCCATTCAAGAAAAGTTAAGATCAAAGTCAAAGAAGTTAAGAGTCAATTCTAAAGCTAAGAAGCTAGTCCAAAACAAAGTTCTAAAAGGTTTTCAAGCGTCTTTATTAAACGTTTTAACTTCGTTTTGAGGCTCAAGTTTCAAGTTAAAGTGAAGAGTAAAGGTTGAAGTTTTTTCTTCAAATGAAATATAAGGGAACTACGTATTCCCTAAGAGTTGATTTAAGAATCAAGTTCAAGTTAAACAAAGAGTAAAGAGTTAAGTTCATTTCTTAACAGTTATAAGGGAACTAAGTATTTCCTAAAAGTTTCTAAATGTTTTCACATTTAAGGTAAGAGGAAACAAAGGTTTCCCAAAAGAGTTTTGAACAAGAAAAGTGAACATTGATTCCAAAAAGGCTTTTTTTAAAGCTAAAGTGTTGATAGAATTATCTCAACCCAAAGGAAGGAAGTTATTTTAAAAGCATGAGCTAAAGTATATTTTGGTAGTAGTATTGAGCATCGATGTGGGGATGAGAAATCATATTAACTCAAGTCTCCATGTAAACCATGTAGCCATCATGGGAATTAACGGGTTATACTTTTTAGATGATCACGTTAAAGCTAGTGTATCCACTAAGTTAAGGAGTCTTATGCGAAGAAAAAGTATAGGACAGTTCTGGAAGCGTGGACAAGACGTTGTATTAGGCTCATAGTGGTGGTTGTCGGTTAGAGAATCTCCCGCAGAAACTATATTAGTTTCATATATAAGTGAAGTTGGGTTTGTTATTGCATTTACTCAACGAACTAAGTTGTTTTACTGTCTTACAAAGCTTTATATATATTGCATGTATTTTATTTGCGTTGTATATATTAAGTTGAGTTTTCATGAGTTGTGCAGAGCCAAGGTAAGTTTCTTCTTATTCCTTTCAAGCTTTAAGTTGTTGTTTAACATTCCAACTCGCATACTCGTACATTAAATGTACTGATGCCAGTTGGCCTGTATCGTCTTATGATGAAGATGCAGGTAACCAGGATCAGCATCCAACGCACCGTTGATCATGGTTGAGCACTCAGAGTCAGTGGTGAGCCTCCTTGCATTCCGAAGGATCCTTATTATTGCTTTCCAGTCTTTTCATTATAGAATGTTGTGGGGTTTGTCCCGACATTCATCATAGTATGTTTAGAGGCTTCATAGACGGATAGTCAGTCTTTTAGTTCAGTTGAGTCTCTTTAATTACAAATATTTTATTCTGAGACTTAAGTGTAGGCCAAGGCAATTAAATTAAGTTATTTATGAGGATGTTCTTGTTTTATCATTGAGTAAGTCTTCCGCTGAGTTAAGTAATCTAGGCCAAGGGTTCGCTCAAGGCCAACAATGGTCATTGGGTGCCGGTCATATCCAGGGTGTAGGCTCGATACTATATATATATATATATATATATATATATATATATATATATATATATATATTTATAAAAAAATAATTATAAATACGTAACTTTGCTGTTGATTTCATACTCCACAATCTAATCTCCATTTTTGTATTCAACTACACAAACACTAAAAATAATATGAAGATTAGCACTTAAATTTAATAAAAAAATGTAAAACAATGACTATATAGAAGAGGAGAAAAATGAAGAGAGATAAAAAAATGTTGAAAGGAAGATTTGCAATTTGTGTTTTTTTTAATTAGAGTAGTATATATAAAGCATTTTTTTTAAATTCTGTAAATGTTTTCCTTTTACCGTGAAACTCTTGTTTATGTAATTGTTTTTTTTCGTGACAGTTGAAACTCCTATTTAAAATTGTCTCACTATTTATTTATTTTAAAAAGGTGGTTAGCCTTTATTTAGGAACAATTACATTCAAATTATATTTTTTTTTAAAGAAAAGTGATCAAACCTTCAGTTTCTAACGTAAACCATCAGTTTTTTAATTTTTTTTAATGGCAATTTTATTTTTTTACCTTCGGTTTTTTGATTGATATTTTCAATAATATTTTTTTTTATGCGTACACGTGTCATTTTTCTTGTCCTTTTATCTATAGATAGATTATGGTCTTGGCTCATTATCCATCAATGAAATTAATTATTCAAAATTTACCCGCTAATTAAATTGCTATAGATACAGTAATAGTTCAAAATTTCCGTTTAAATTTTAAGGAAGAGACCAATAGGTTTTAACAGTCAAAACGGTCTAACTGATTGTTACATCATCTACCACTAAAACAAACGTTCGTCCTCGAAATAAAAGAATACAAAGTATCAAAATGCTCAAAAAGTTGAGAATATCTCATTTTCATGCCCGACTCAATCTCCCATGTATCCCCTTAATCGGACAATGCTTCCATTGAACCTTTACTGAAGCAATTGCTTTCAATCTCAACATTCGAATTTTTTTCGATCCAAAATGGTTTCTCTATTCTCTTCAAAGATCATATTATGATAAAGTAACAATGAGTCCTATTGAATCATGTGAGCACCGTCTTGATAATGCTTTACAGAATCTAAATATGAAACAGGGGTGAACATCTGATAAGCCAGGTGGAAAAGCCAACTCGTAAGTCACCTCACTTATACGCTCAACAATCTCAAAAGGACAAATATGATTGGGCTCAACTTGTCTTTCCTTTCAAATTTCATCACACCCTTCATGAAACCTTCAATAGAATCTCTCTTTTGAGTCACGAATCTTTCAATCTGTATAACTTTTTTGCCTACTCTGAGCCATGATAAACCTATAATGAATCAACTTAACCTTGTCCAGGGCCTCCCTCGACAATTCTGTACCACATGGTCTAATCTTAAATGCATCAAACTAACCAATTTGAGATTGACGTCTCCTACCATACAAAACCTCAAATGGTGTTATCTCAATGCTCGAATCATAATCTTTATTGTATTCAAACTTTGATAAAGGCAAAAAAACATAATCCAGTGACAACCAAAATTGATTGCACCCGTTAGTGTAAAGGGTGAAAGGTTATTCTAAGATCCACAGAAGTACCCAAATCCTACATAGACCACCATAATGAGATGTAAATTGTGTGCCTCGATCTCAAGTATTAGAAATTAATACCCCATGCAAGTGAACTATCTCTTGAATATAGATCTTGACTAACTTTTCTATATTAAAAGTAGTCTGAACCAGTATGAAATGTGCAACTTAGTCAGTCGATCCACAACCATATAACAACAAACTTTCTCAAGTTATGTGGTAACTCTACCATGTCCATAGGGATATGCTCCCACTTCTTCTCATGAATGGGCATCTTTTGAGTCACACCTCTAGACTTTTGGTGTTTATACTTTACTTTCTGACAATCAAATACTGAGATACAAAATCTACTATGTTTCTCTTCATACAACACTACCAATAATTCTTCTTCAAGTCATGATACATCTTAGTAGCCACTGAATGAATATAGTACCTTGAACCGTGTGTCTCCTCCATGATCAGCCTAGTTGAATCACTTGTCCAAGGAACACAAATATGACCTTTTATCCTTAGAACTCCCTCACCAAAAAAAATTGCTTCATTGAGTTCTCCTTTTGACGTCTCGTCTCGAATGTTACTTAAATCACCATCATCAAACTGTCGAGTTTGAATCTGCTCCAATAAGGATGAATTAAGCCTCATTTGTTTGCACTTAATAAAGTTCTGAATCTTAGTCATCTGTATTCATCCCATTAAGTGTGTTTGGTTTTTAGGTTTGAATCTTAATTATTCAAATTCACTCTATTAAGTTCATTTATTTGTTTTTTTTAAGGAAAAAAACCTCTAAATGGATCTTAAAAGATTTGAACGAATAAGATATGCAGGAGAGTCTTAAAAATATTCGATATTTAATACGCTAGAAAAAAAAATCACATCGATTCTCTTTCTCTCTCATTGTGTGGCTTGCTCTCAGTCTCTCTCTGTCTCTCTAAACTTTCCTCTCTTTCTAAACCAAACATCAAATTCTTTCTCCTTAACCTGGTAAGTTTTCATAATCTTTACAATTATTTTATTATTATGAAAATATTTTTGAGTTGTATTGATTTTTGTCAAATACTTTTATTGTAATAATATATTTGGGTGTTTATCAAGAATTCAAGATTTTTAAGTGAAAAAATAGTAGTCATGATTAAAAAAAAACAAATATATGTACTTATCTGAGGTCTCTTATGAAAATTTAAGTTGTTTAGGCCAAATACATTGAAGATTGTACTACAACAGGAGTTCATGATTGGAGTTCAAGTTATACCTATATTTAGTTTGTGATAAAAATGATGGAACTCCTAAAATAATTTCATCTCAATCTTCAGTTTCTATTGAAAGAAAAGTTTTGTGGAAGAAATTGATGAGAAGACGAGTAATGCTTTGGAGTTATTGATTAAAAAAATAGTGCACCTAGTTTTGAAGAATGCAAAGAAAAAATTAGATGGACTAAGATGGAAAAAACCATTATACATTATAATTGTTAGTATATTTTGTGAAAGTGACAACTACAAAAAAGTATGGGCTACAAAAAAGTATTGATGATGCTAAAGGTTCACAAGTTAGAGAATTGAATTAAGGTCATCCAAAAAAATAAGAATTCTTTAGTTTTTCTGATTAGCTAGAATATATGTTAGGGTTGATGATGTGAAATCTTCTTTATTATTTTTCGACTAGTATCTATCATACCTATTGAAATTTTATGATATTATCTTATGCCTATGATTTTCTTTCGTGATATATTTTCTTGTAAAAAGATGTTTATGTTGAATTCTTAGAAGAAATCATACTACAATAATTTATATATCGATATATAATTTTTTTATCATATATTTTTTTTAATCAAATAAACATTTAAAATAGTATTTTTTATCAAAAAGTAATATTTTTTATTGAAAACAGACAATCTTAATTATTCACTGGTCAGATCTAGAGACCACATCTTAAAATTCATATGTGCATTCAGATCCCACTACTAAAAACCTGCCCAAAAATGATGGCCAAAGTCCACAGACATTGCCGCCTTTTTGGTCAAAAGCATTCATGTTCATCGCTTTTTGGCTCGACGCTTTTCAAAGAGCGACGGGCTGCGTCGCTTTTTAGTTTTTTTTTTTAACAAAAACGACGCACTCTGTCACTCTTTTTAAATTTTCATTTTTTTTAATTTCCTAAAAGCGACGCAGACCATCGCTTTTCTAGAAATTTTAAAATTTGAAAATCTCATAATAGCGACGGACTAAAGGACCCTGTCCGCCGCTTTTCTGGAAATTATTTTTTTTGAAAAGTTCAGAAAAGCAACAGACTAAAGGACTTCGCCTGTCTCTTTTTGGATCTTTTTTTAAAAATCAAACCCTGAAAAGTGACAGACAAAACCACCATGTTCGTTGCTCTTTCTTTATTTTTTTTATAGTAGAAATGGGCAACAACCGGTTTCTGTTGTCCACCTGCGAATGCAATTCAATTCAATTCAGCACAATCAAACACACAATATTATAAATAAGCTTCACAAAACAGAAAAGGCGGAATGGTCTGATGGGCCCTTATACATGTATGACTTTGTATTCTAGACCCTTCTACTTACTCTTTTGTGAACTGAACCCTTACACTCGGTTAAAATGAGATTTTTGAACCCCTCCAACCATGTGTGTAACTCACTCTCCCTAACAAAAATGACATGTCATATCCACATCATATATGTTAATGCCATGTCATAATTATTTCTTAAACATTTTTTAAATTATTAACTAAAAGTGTCACACAAATAAAAGATAAAAATCATAAATTTCTATTTAAAAAATAAAACAAAATAATTAATTCTCTCACTTTCCTCCACCTCCCTTCATCCACAACCACCAAACACAAAAAAAAAATGAAAATCCAAAATTAATCTTCCAAAGGATGAATCACTTTCCTTCTTCCTTGAACTTTATCTGAAAAGATAATTTGGGCAAACTCAAAATTTGTCAGCGGCTACAGCAAATACAACATAAAAGAACAAGAATTATTTTTAATGGTCTCCTTTCTCCTAATTTGTTTTTCTTTGAAAAATGACTATGAAACTCAGAAAGACACAATCTATCATGATGGACATGATTTATCTTTGTTAACTGTTCAATTAACAAAATTAATTGAAGGGGTTTTCATTAGTTTATCAATTAACCATGTATTAGCTGATGGTTCTTCTTTTTGGCATTTGTTTAACTCTTTCTCACAAGGTTTCAAAGCCAATAATGGACAAAAACAGAGCATTCTCATTTCTAAAATGCCGAATTTTAGCCATTGGTTCCCAGAAGGACATGGTCCAATTATTAATCTTCCTTATACTCAGATCTCAAAATCACTATGAACGAACAACCTTTTATTAATGTCCCAATTTAGTTTCTCCTTCACATGGACGATTAAGAAGCACCAATGATGATGTTTCTGATAGGAATTAAGAAGCAACAGCGATGTGTGTGTGGGGGGGTGGGGGTGGAGGGGGGTGCCATGGGGGAATATTTCCGCGATAATGGAATGCACGCATTAATAATCTATGATGATCTTAGTAAATAGGCGGTAGCATATCGACAAATGTCATTATTGTTACGCCGACCACCAGGTCGTGAGGCTTTCCTAGTGGATGTCAAATTGGACGTACAGATTTTCATTTTATGAGACTATATGCATGCAAGATGTATTGGGGGTACAAAAAGAATCCTTTTTCTTTACAGTCGTAGCAATCTGTTGATTAAATACACTGCAGTAGTGAATGCTTCAACCCATAGATGCAGCCTTCCCCTCTCCTCTACGGAAGTAATCTTTAAATCTATTTCAATTCCTGTGTCTGTCGCTATCGCCCTATTCTCTCTCAATTGCCTATCCTTTCTAGATGAGGGGGAGCGAATGCTACTAAATGACAAGAATAGTCTATTTGAACAGGGCACATGCATCACACATAAGGAAGACGCCCAAGGAAGGGCATTTGGTGAGGAGCATTGTTTTGAGGGAGAGAAAGCGGAACGGGGTTGCCTTAGCTACTGTGGTGTACATATGCCAGGAATCGCACCATAGCCGGAGTCGATCGAGGGCCCCTGTTGGTGACTGACCTCTTCCTTTCTATTTTGAAAGTGGAACAGAACTAGCAGCAGATAGACATTCAGTTAGCTTGAAAACGGGCTCTTAAAAGAAAAATTGCCAATCTTTTCTTTCATCTCGGGAGAGATACGATCGGGAGGAGCTAATTCAACCCCCTCTGGTAAAATAAGAACAAGCCCCCACGGGGCATTCCTTCATGTCGGGAGGAGGAGAAGAAGAAGATAAGGACAACTTTCTTTCTTCCATTACGTTATTGGGCTTGTCTTGTTGATAACCTTGAGACCGGCGAAGACAGTGCTCCAGCTGGTGGTGAAGGAAAGGGGGAAGCGACTCGTTCCTTCCTTGCGGTCGGCGATCACCGTCGCCAAGAATGGCATAGTCGCAAAGCTTCGTCGTGCCATACACCCTTTCAGTAGCTATCCACATAAGCACGGGAAGCACATGCTTATCGGATAGGAGGACAAAAAGAGGTTGGCTATAACTAATACACAATCAAAGGAGGCCATAGAGAATTATTTTTTTATTCCTTTGTTTCGAACTTCGTGAAGAACTCTATTCTATCTCTCCCTCGTTACGAACAAAAAAGTGGAATGAAATCCCAGTTATACACTCCCTTCGTTCTACGAAGAAGTTCGGATGAGGTTGTCTATAATAGATTACCTAGAGAAATCGGTAAAGAAATTTCCACCCAAGATTTAATAGTTGGTCCATTCTTGATTAATCGTCAGAAATGGCTTAGAACCAATAGTTCATTATCTAATGGATCTTTCCGGAATTGGCTCACCGGCTTGATTTCCTCACTTCCTCATACAAGAAAAAACCCAGTGCCGTAGTCAGCCAGGTGAGTAACGAACATGCCGTAGGCAGAGGAGGCAAAAAATTCATTGGGATAGATGAAGGGCCAATAAATATCCGCCAATTGTAGCCGCCGCTCATGCCCGTTTTGATCTGATTCGATAGGGCTTCTACCCTGCCTTTCGTTTCTTAAAAAATGGCGAATTACACCGAATTTTGCCTTCAACCAAGAGCACTAGGGAAGACAGAAAGTTGCAGAAGTGCTTCTAGATCTCATGGAATAAGGCAGAAGTAGAAAGAATTACAATCCCCATTCCACCTAAAATTCGCTGAACTTTACTTAAGACGAAGGAAGCGAGTGCCTGCTGCCCGTTCATACCTTACAGCGAGTATGATAGGAAGCTACGTACACATTTTCGAACGGAAAGCGAGATCTTGCAACCACACCCGAAGAAGCACGCAACAAAGCTCTTTTCCTTTCTCATTGAAGTATGCAGCGAGGAATCGAAGGCTTTTTGATTTCAGTTTTTTTTTCATAAGGCTAAAAGGTGGGGGAGAAGGAAGCCGAACCTCTAATCGACCTGGACACATAAAGAATTCTCGGCGTCAAGAGAGATTCATTCTGATTGGTTTTTGCCATGAACTCTCTTGGCAAAGTCAGGATCATCTTGCAATCCACCTTATCCGGTAAGTTACCTAACAGAACTTGAAACTTTGGCTCATTTCTTTATTCTGCGCCCCCCTAGCAGCATTCGTCCGTCTGAACATTGGAACAACGAGAAAAATTCCCCACTCCTCCACATTCATAACAGTTACCAGATCGAGCAATGGATCATAGAAGAATTCCACTTTGAAGCATGACTCTTTCTATTTCTGTGCTGGCATTTGAGTTGTCTCCCTTCCTCTTTCAATAGAAAGACTCGACGCAGATAGCTCCGGTGTCCCCCGCTTCCCTGTATTTCAAATACTTCGTACAGTGCCCAATAAATTATTGGGGGTTCTTTTAATGGTTTCAGTACCTGTGGGATTATTAACAGGGTCTTAATCATATTCGACCCTATCTTTCTTCTCCAGCTGATGATGCATATTGAACTTCAACCAATATCACTTGCTCAAGAACTGCCTTCTGATAGACTAGCTTCCCCCGGGCTACGATTCCAGAAGATGATCTAGAATTGGGTCAATCACGTTTATTAGAAGTCGACAATAGAGTGGTTCTACCAGCAAAGAGTTCACTGCTCCCTTTATCGGTAAAGCAGAGTGAGCAGCTTCTTTCTTTGCTACTGCGATGGGCAGGCCTTTTCTTCGCATAGGCCTTCCCTATAGTACTGGGGCTAACGCGCTAGGTCGAGTGGTCGCATGCCTGCCCGGTCGACAAGAGACGTCATATAACCGATTGTCTTGTCGGGTCTAATCAGCTGACCTTACCCCACAAGGCTTGATATCAATTTAGAATGCTGAAATTGACCATTAGAAAACAAAACAATGGCCAATAAAAAGAATTCTCCTTTGAAGTTGATTTTAATGAGCATAAAACCAGGCGAAGAGTCTAATTACTGCTTTTTGTTTCACTTTATAGGAGCCAAAAACAAGAAAGCGAATGAAAGAAACGAAGGTAAGAGTCAAAATACGCCGTGGAGAAGAGCTTACTTATGAGCAAAAGGGGAGGACGGGGTCGCAGGATGAGATTCTGAAAGAGTAACCGCAATATCGGGTTTATCGTTTTTCTAATTTCTTCTCTCGCTGCCAAAGCAGAATCACGTGTGTACTTGGTGTATAACCTCAGCAGTATCTTCCATCAGAACCCAAAATCGGCAACGAATATGTCCTTTAGACAGCCCCATTAGCATGCATATAACGGAGCAACCAGCCCCCTTCAACATCTCTCATAATGTGTTCTACACTGTTGAAATCTAGATCCACATGAGAAGGGTATCTTGGTTGCCGGGGCTGGTGAGACTATTCCACTACAGATTGATGGACTTACTAATTTGCTGACTGATTCAAGGAGTTAAGACTGGCGGTTCGGTGATCGACCGAAGGCCATTCGGATATCAGCAGTTTCTGTCCTAAGGCAAGCTCCTGCATCTCTAGGGATAAAGGCATCTTTTTTTTCTGCCTTTCATCGAGAAGCCACTCGCGACACACTGACTAGAAATCATCTGCGATAAGGTCTTCTGGCACAGGCATACTACTAATCGATTCTTTCCAGGATTTGCAGTCCGATACATTTCCATTATGTTATGTAGCCAAACCCGCCACCTCATGTAAAATGGTTGTTCTTCCTTCTCCGCTCCTTCTTTTTCTACATATGCGGTGGCGGGTTACCCCTTTCTCTAGCTTATTGGGGGCCTACCAAGGAGTTCCATTAGTGACTGGTAGATTGGCTCAGTCCATTGAAGGTGGTGGGAAGCAATTACCAGATCCCCTCTGCTGAGCCTTTTCTTATCTCCTCTGCAGCGAGCTCTGCTGGCCCTTCTGACTGAACTAATAGAAGTTGGCTTGAGCTTGAATGAGCGTATCTTACAAAAAGGGTACCCTAGTCGCCCCGGTGGAGGGTCCCACTCTAGTATCCGCTTTGATTCATGTAGCTACTATGGTAACATCTGCCTCTCGTCCAGATCCTCGCTTCTATGAGCCAAATCACTCTCCTCGGGAGTTCTCTCCTTGACTACACCCTCCTCGGCTTTGGATGCGCTCCGCCTTACAGCCTTGCTTCCCATTGTAATTGCCATTGTAGCACGTGTGTGGCTCTTAGGCGCGATAGCTTCACTCTTAACCCGCATTATCGGAGAAAAGCATAGAAACAATTCCCTCATCCCGACTCAGCTTCTCTCTCCGATACAGGAAATATAACAATTCCTATTCTTACTAACCTTTTTGCCTAGCGTCTTTTCGATATATTGAATTATCTCGAAACTTTTCCGATAGTACGAATTGCTACGCTTTGCCTCTTTCTATATGATAATATGCATCTTGGTTGCTGCGCTCCCAGCGGGTAATAGCAAGAGAGTGAATAACGAATGATCCTCCAAACTTATGAGCGCGTTTGGATCCGCGAAGGCAATCGCTCGGATGTTCCCCTAACCCAACCTGGGAACGGACAGGAGGGAACCGCTGGTGGGCAGGGGTAGAGCCTCTAGCGCCAATGTCGATGAAGCAAAGGTGTCTGTTTATGGTATGGAATAGGAAGAGCAAGGATTTTCATTTTAGGTAAGCAGGCTGCAGCGCGAGTACCCCTTTTTTTGACTTTTGCTGCAATAGAGGAGATTTCCATTGGACTAGTTAAAAGACTTAGATAACACACTGGGTTTACATAAGAAAAAGTTCACGTAGAGAAAAGAGTTCCCTTGTCAGTTGGGGTTCTAACAGTAGGAGCGCCAAGGTAAGCCCTTGCAGCCAGTGAGATATATCTAGTGGAAATGCCAGTTTCCAGCTATTAGCAGATGGTTTGAAATTGATTCTAAAAGAAACTATTTCACCAAGTAGTGCTAATTTCTCCCTTTTTAGAATGGCTCCATGGCTACATTTAGATAGGACAAGATGAGCTTACAAGAGTAAGAAAGTTCGCTCTAACGACGGAGAATCTAACTAAATGACTCCTAGTTCATATAGATCTAACAAGCCGGTGACTTCACATTGTTTCCTGACACGCCTATCTTTGTTTTAGGGAAATCCTCGCCGCACCTTGCGCTTGTGAATGAGTGTGATATATACCTCTTTGCTCAGCACGTGACTGTGTACCCCTAAAATGGAAGCTGCATGTCTTCGCCTGCTCCTGGTTCTCTATGCTCGGTTCCACAATCAATCCCAGATCCATCCAATGCGGGTAAACTAGCCTTTTAGCCTTATAGAGTCTAGGATGACAATCCTTCACTCCGGAAGGGTAGGTTCCATACCGACAAGACCTCCTATCCCAGAATCCGCTCATTTCACACCAACTAAAGCGGAACTTAATCACCAAGGTAGAGTTGTATAAAGACCTAATGTAACTGAACGAAGTAAACAAATAGTTGAAGCGTGCGATAGAAAGCGGAAAAACGAATTGATTGACTATTGAGTGCAAGCCCGTAAATAGACGACTAGCTTCTTGCTTGCTACCTTCTACTCTCTCTGTTTTCTACTGGGCTCTCTTGAGTTCTGTTGGGGCTTTCTCGAAAGGCTAGTTTTCAGGGGGTCGTTTTCTGGTTGAAGGGTTTGCTCATTTTCTTTATCTTAATACGGACTGGGTTTCTCCTTTGGCACAACTTGTATGGACTTTTTTGTCCCCAGACCCTTTTTAGTGTTTTGCCATCGGAACTCGGGCGAATTTCAAACTTGTGGGGCCCTATCTATTCCATCTCTCGAGCTCCGAAGAAAGTCCTACTCGAGTGCAGTCATTCATAGGTGCAAGGTACTTTACTTACTATTATAAGTGGATGTTGAAGTGAAAGATCTTTCACTATAGTGGGAAGAAGACAGGTGGGAGCGAGCCGAGCGAGAGCAAAGCAAGTTTTAGTGGTGGGCTGTCTTCGCGGTCCCATTTTCATATCTAATAGGAAAAAATTCTTATGTCTACTGTGGGAAATGGGGTCCCAGCATAGAGCCTGTAATTATACCTCGCCGAAAATCTGATTGTTGCTGTCGACAATGCTATCATTAACATCTGATCTTTTTTATCTTCTCGAGAGAAGCCCAAGAATTCCGGCTCGAAACTTGACTCCTGCTTTTATTAAAAAGTCCATACTTGGATCACCGGCTTGATTCCCTCACTTCCTTGAAGTCGGTCGCTAATCGGTTGTAAGCTGAGACTTATGTCGCGAAATCTGTTAAGATTCGCCCATGATTCATGGAAATATTCTTTCGCGTGCTAACTAATAACTCATATCATATGATACTTATGATATAAAATTAATACCTAACAATAAATATTATCATATACTTGATCTAAGGTTCATAATCAGTCTTAGTGGTAGCAGCTTCACAAAGACGAGGCGATTTATTTTTATGTTGAAACATTATGTCATCCAGGGGACCCTGATCATAAATGGGTTGTTTGCCTTTCCCCTTACTAGATAAAATAGGGAAATTCAAACTCAAAAGTACAGGAAAGGAAACCTTATTCGATGACCACTCCTCCTTCTGCATAGAGATAGGGTCGCCTATCAATCGACAGCTACTGCAGCTGGTGGAATAAATCTACCCGGAGCTTCCGCTGGTTTTCAGGATCTCCAGCACTCTAACATGATTCCTAAACCACCTACCCCTCCAACCGTAACAAATATACACTACTACATATATAAATACTCTCTCTAAAGGATGGTTGTATCTACTGTGATAAGAAAGCGCTCTTAGTTCAGTTCGGTAGAACGTGGGTCTCCAAAACCCGATGTCGTAGGTTCAAGCTAACGTCGTAAAACACCATCATAATCTACTCTCCCTATTGATCCAAATAAATCGGATTCGGGGGGGGGGGGGGGGGGGCGCCTAAGGTTCCAACTTATTTTATCCTTAAGGATAGTGGGGGCCGAATCAACTGGGTCACCGGTAAAGAACCTCTACTTAAGCAAAAATCATAAGAGAAGAAAAGTTCACAGAAGGTTGGGAAATAGTACGCCCGGGGTTGGTGTGCCTGGCTATGACCTTCTGGGCCTCAGACTGAATAGATAAGAGTTGGCTCCTTTGGTCAGGCTATCCCATGCTTTGTCCTTATTAGTCAGATAGGTTTGGAACCCTTTCCCCTTTTAATATAATAATAAGGTAAGCTTCCAAAGCTCCTTTCTTCAGCTAGTGCGCAAAAGCGCACTTTCGTTTCCCCCCTAACCTTAACAAGGGGCTTTCACACAAGTACGGCCGGGCTATATATATTTGAACAAAAATGCCGTGTCGTCCAGCGGAGCCTAGAAGATGGTGACTCGTGCAGACATCTAATCGGATCTTAGCGTAGATAAATGCTATCCGACTTGAATGATCGAATTTTGTGTTTAGAGTTTCGTACCCAGGCACGGAACATTAGTAAAAGGCCTAAGCGGTCTTAGCTCCTTCTCTGGTCTTGACGCCCTCTTTGACTAGTGCTACCTCCGGTGAAAGGAATGAAGATCTTGCATATAGGCAACCGACGGACGTATACAAACTGAAAACATAAGCAACTAAAAAATCTAGTGGGTTGACGAATCGTTGAGTACCTTAGTGGTGTCACTCATAGATCAGCAAATCCGTACATTTGAAGTCTTGTCGAGGATTGTTTCTGCAAGAAATCTGTGATTTGAACCAGACTGACCAACTCTCCATATCTAAATATGGAAGAACCGACACTTAAAGGGCGTAACGAACGGTAGTCTCTCACCCTGTCCCCGACATTGTTCTCCGACGATGTCCCCTGGGCAAAAGGAGCTGAAAGCCACTTGACTGTAAGGAAAGGAGCCACCATTCTCTTTCTTTCTTCTTCCGATCAGGACAAGTTCTTACGGCCTTTAGTCCGAAGTAGCTTAATCAAGACTATCTTACCCCGGAGCTATGGAAGTGAAGAGTTCAAATATGCAGCAAGGGGTGAGGTAGCGCTTGCCATGGGAAGAGATCTCTCACCTTGTCGGGAGGATTGGCAGGACGAAGATCCGGGACCGCAGTTTGGCTGACCCTCTTCTTCCCATTTGGGTTGGGTTGACCCAGAAGTACAGTAAGAAGGAATGGAACCACTGGTTCAGGGGGAGCCGGTTTCGCCTCCGGCTGAGGAGGGAAATTTCAATCGATAGGCGGTAGCTTCGACGAGCTGGGACTTGGAAGTGAAAACCCTTGCCCCACCCGAGCATAAGCAGGAAGAAGACTCTGTCGGATTTCAATACACAGAGAGAGTATCTCTTGAAAAGCTTCTAAGAAAGCCAGCCGTGCAGGTCGCTACTTATGCGACAAGGAATTTCGCTACCTTAGGACAGTTAGAGTTACTGCCGCCGTTTACCGGGGCTTCCATTCAAAGCTTATAACACTTCTCCCTATGGCCGGACTGCCCCTGACCTGCTGGGTTGGGTGGTCGGGTTAGCACCCCTCGTCGTCTCTGTACCCGAAACAGATGCGGAGAGAGGGAGGCAACTGAAACTTTTAGAGTTGAGTTTACGCTCTTTCCTCCTCTTTCGATAAGCTCGCCTCTGTTGTTGAAAAGTCAGGACCCGTTGGGGAATCTATTCTAGACCCGCCTGCCGGCCGAACTCTCACAAATAATGCAATACTTAGGGGTGACAGTAGTGGAAGTAGCTAGTATGAAATTTCTTGGGCACTTACCTGCATGATTTGGCCCACTTTGCCTCGCTGCATACTTTCTTTTAGTATTTCTTACAGCTATTCTCCAATTACCTGAAAACAGTGGTCATCAACCGCAGCATTGAATTGAGACTTATCACCTTGCTTTGGACTTGAATGGATCTACTTCTCCTCTGCCAGATCGACCTCAATGGATCCCTCGTTACTTCCCAGAGGAGAAGAATAGGTAGGGATGACAGGATTTGAACCCGTGACATTTTTTACACAAAACAAAGGCGCTACTGCTCCTCACCAAATGCCCTTCCTTGGGTTGGGGCAACACAGCAATGAGTAGTTCGCTCCAGGACCCCACCCCCTCGAGAGCAAGATGCCGGCCGAGATGGAGCTGGGAGATTCCTTCCTTGTACGATACAAAATGAATTTCACTCAATTACATTACCCTTCGAGAATACTTTTCCAGATTCCACTTTTTCCTTTTCTGGCTCCAGAAATGGGTCAAAAAATGGAAAGATCGGAACTTTTTCTCAGTAAGGATAGGGACGAAGTCACTTGACTGAATGGAGAGGGAACAACCACAACGTTACACCCCAAAACTATACGGAGCCCGCCGATTTGACTGTTCGACAGCTACCGTTGGAGAGCTTTCAACCGGTTTTGTACCTATACTCCATTGGAAGGAAGGGAAAATTGGAAGATGAATCTTTTCCCCGGAGATGGAACAACTTGTTCTTCCTACGTATATAATTACCAGCATCTCCGCTTTCCCTGCTCTGATATAAGTTGAAATTCTCAAAGTTAAGAGTAAAGTATAAGTAAAATGTCAGAGATTGCCTCCTCTTCTAGGGTCACTCTCTTCATTTAAGGTAAGACTTTCATGAATAGCATGCTCGCACACGTATACCCTCACAAACCAACTCGCTCGCTTCGACCCTCGCCCCGATCCATAGCTCTTGGAGCAAAACTCCCTTGTAGAAGGACTCCCACTTCAATTTCACCTCCCTAACCCCTATCTTAAAGGGAAGATGGGTTGGTTTGGCCTTTTTCCGAGCTATAGCAAAGAGTGATTTAAGCGCGTCATGTACGATGCGAAGGTTCGGATCGAAGATCTTCGCGAGACAGCCCCGGGGCACCATAGCATGTCGGGAATAAGGGGGACATAGTGAACGTAACCACTCCCTTGGTTGGGGGCTGTGACTCCCCTATCCTTTCAATTTTTTGATTCCCAGGTCTTTTTATTATATTATCACTGTTGGAATATTTTTGTTGACGAATAGGGTTCGCAAAGCATCTGGCTTACCGATAATCTCCCATTCCCGCCGTCGAGAGACCCTTCCTGGGTCTGGATCACAGTATACCGTCGACTTTGTCCTTGAATTCATTCTATTTCATATCTACCGATCCGTGGAAGAGACCAAGGAAGAGTAAGATAGATTTAGGGCCCCTCTCCTTTACTGGTGAGCTAGTCCTCATTCTTTATTGATCGAATACGAGATCTCGGTATATGATTATTTAAGGTGTGGGGAGGGAAAGTTTCACATAAGTCCCAATCTCGTTTTCTTAGGGTTATGGTGGCATTATGTTTAAATTGACTTCCCCTCCCCTTCAACCTACCCCAACTCCCTATATTATAAAATAGAAGAGTCAAATATGATAAATGCAGTAATCCTACGAGAAGTTTTGCTTTCGCTATCGACTGACCGTCCTGTTAGCAGTGCTATTCTAGATTGGCACCTTTATTTATATTTTTTCTAAGGAACTATTTGCTATCCCATTTACGGATTTTGTGTTCTCAGCTTCTCTTTGGGATTTTGGTTTTTGGTGTCGGGGGATCACTTCCTTTTCCGCGTTCGAGAATCCACCCCTTCTTCCACTTCGCCCCGAAGAGTAACTAGGACCAATTTAGTCACCTTTGAGTAAATCCTCATCATCATCCTCCGTAAGATAAAAGAACGTAACTCCCGGGCCTGTGCAGACTCTTGGTGAGTCTGTTCCAAGTGTGTAGGCCCCTTTTCAGCAGGCTTCCAGGTTCGCAACTACACTCGTCTCTTACTTTCCCAGCGGAAAGCCAGATAGAACTTTGACTAGAGCAAAAACCCGGATCTTGACTTTAACTGGAAGAGCAGAGCATAAAGCGCCTACTTGACGAGCAGGAGCAGCGCGAATTGCACTGGTCATTGTGCGGAATGCCCTCTAAGCCAGTCAGTCAATGGAGGGACCGGGGCGCTAGGTATTTTCGACATCAGAGGCTTGTGGGAAAACTTAGATATCTTACTATCACTAGACCTGACATTACCTATGTTGTGGGGTTGGTAAGCCAGTATATGCATGCTCCTTGTCAAGCACACCTACATGTAGTATACAGGATCTTGAGGTACCTCAAAGGTTATCTTGGCAAAGGTATGTGGATAATGAATGACTTGCAGGGTATGCAATATCTTAAGTACAAAAGGTAAGACCTAAAAAGAAATGAGCTTTCAACAGCATAAGCCACCTCCCAAGCGGCTTCCCTCCAGTGCCTTTGACTATTGCCCCTATAGCTGGTGAATCCTTTGAATCATAGGAATGGAAAAATCAGTAGATACCGGGCTTGGAACATCTCACCACACGTGTACTAAAAGCGCGATCTTGAAACTAGAAACTCTGGTTTGGAACAAATGAGCGGATAGGCTTGACGAAGTTTAGGAAAAATGCAAGAAGAATTTTTGCCGTTCTATCTTTCGCACGGAAGTTGGAAGCAACCCGTCTGCTGTGGCGGGGAGGCTTTTTTCTTTCACAATAAGACTGGACCGAAGGGTTCGGGTTATCAGTACGGATCAGTCCCACGCAGGCCGCAGAGAAAGAGACAAGGAGGAAGAAGGGGGCACTACGAGAAGAGCATCCAAGACGCGCTAAGGCAAAGGCGTTCCTACCCTGAGAACATTGAGATACGATCTTTCCGGATTAGGGAGAAGAGTATGAACCTGAAACCAATATGAAAGAAAGTTATCAAGCAAGATAGCCCTCAGGGATTGCTTCAATCCATGCAGGGCTTTCTTCAATCTGCATACTTTTTGTGACTCCCCTTTCCTTCCATATCCGGGCGAGCAGCAAGCAGCCCCTTGTATAGGGTTCCAACCCTATCTGACTCCTAAGAAGTTGCTGGCTTTTTATCAGCCGTTGTGAGATCTTCTCTTTCTCCTATCCCGGTAGACGGGCGAGCATCTCCGAACCTTAAGAAGTGAGTTTGAAAGAGAAGGAGTACCGCTCAAGCTTCAACTCTGCTCCTGTGGTAGCAGCTTCCAAGCATGATATGTTAACTATATATCCCTAATGCCCTTATCACTTGTTCTTCTGCTTTTATCTTTCTTAGCCAGGAAGGTTTTTTACCCATTCCTTCTCATCCTTTGGTCTGGGTTAGTGTTTAAGGAAGAAAACCTTATTGTAGGTTATTTTTTATGCTCTATTATCAAAGAAATAAGGAAAGGGGCGACAATTTGTCACCAGATATCCGGAGGTGTGGAAAGAGTAGCTGTGAGAAGCGTAAAAACCATCAAAAAACGATGATAGTTCGTGGAGGTTTCTACAGAAAGACCTGCATCCTTCCAGTAATTTTCGATACATGTTTTAAATATTGGCTTTTCCGTTATTTAACTAGTCTGTCTCCATCAATTTTACTGCTTTATGATTCAATAACTGAATGATAAAGATTTGGGAAAAAAATAGGTAGGCCTTCTGAGCGTCATTTAGGGGCCTTGTTAGCAACCCATCATTCTTCCCTAAGCTGTCAGAATCTGGCGCATGCTGCATTGAGAATCTCCAAAGAAATTCGAAGCGCCTATGATAGCGTATGATTATTCCCATTTGTGACCCTTTCTTGGCAACCAATATCAACTTAGCTAAACCAAACCAAGATAGGTAAAGTTTAACCAATTTATCACCTCGATAAGACTTCTCTCTTACGTGTTTACGTAATACAGCGGGATGGGAACCTCAAAGCTATCTAGGGCAGGAGAAAACTCATATTAAGCACTACCCCAGCATCAATTGGTACAAGGAGGAGGCACGATAGCGAAGAAGCCATTCGTGTTCGTTATCGATTAGGTATCAGTGGAAACATAAAGATAAAAGAATTAACTAAGTATCATATCGACCAAATTGAACAAATGATAGGTCAAGATCATGTTGTTCATTTGGAATTGAAGAGGGGAGAACGAGCAGACATCGAACAATTAATTTCGATTTCTTGTTACCGTGGCTCAGCCCCTGATACATCGCTATTTCTTAATCTTTGCGTCCAGGGATAATGAGTCGGTTGGCTCTTAGTGTGGAAGCCCATACGTACCAATTCGTCTCTTTAAAAGATGCGGGTCTATGAGACTGTATGGCGACGACTTTCTATCTTTGAAGGGTTTACCCAAAGACCAGAGGGTTAGGGCTCTCACCTTCTTTTCAAATCAAAGAAAGAAGGCTCAGCTAAGGTAAGGAAAGACCCTGACCATCTAGGTCACCAATCTTCTTTTTTAGGGAGTCGGAGACGATCGAAGAGGCAGCAAAATAGGAACTTTCGATCATGCAAACACAACAAAGACACTTAGCATAGGAGTAGATCTCCACTAAACAAAGAAAAAGAAGAAACACACTACTTTGCGTCTACAGACACTTATTTAAACCTTCTGAAACTCCAAAGAATCGACTGACTCTTAGTTGTTTCCGTCGCGGATGCAGAACCCCTTTGACATCTCTTTATCTGCAAATAATTCTCGATGTGAAAACACAGAGCCAGGGGGCTGATCTTTGAATAGGAAAAAGAGTGGATCTGCAGGGTCCAAAATGAATTGGGTCTATGCCCCTTTTACCCCCTATCACCGGAACTACTTAAGCTGGTTGTCCCAACTCAAAGCAAAAATCAGATTTGGAATTGGAGGGGGAAGGGAGAAGCAGGGCTCGAAGAACGAGCCGAGCCGTGCAAGGACGCGGGGATATAGTAAGTAAGCAGCAAGGTTCTCCCCTTAGGACCTTCTCCGAGCTCTGGTTATGGAAGAAGGAACCGATAAGAAGGTATCAGTAACAACTGGTTTTATTACAGGGCAGCTCAAGATGTTCATATCGATCTATTATGCGCCTGATTAGGTGGGGACAGGATTCGAACCTGCAATCTTCAGGTCATGAGCCTGATGAGTTGAGGCAACTATTCCATAGCCTCTTAAACTGCCTTGCCTGACCTTGAGCTCTTCGTTTCTCAGTGTTGACAAAACCAAAGGTGCGTTAGCTCATCATAGGGCTTTTTTTATTAAGAAAGGCTTAAGTTCTTCCTTTATTAAGGTAAGGTCCGAGAGTAAGATGTCTTTTTTTTTAGCTCTTCTGACTATGCTTTCCGTGGTAGCTAGGCAAAGTCCAGGTTATATCAAAGCAGACTACTTCCTGGTGGTTTAGTAAGGGCTTTAGAAAAAGGTGTAACTGCTCTTGTCGGTGGATCAGAGCTACTCGAAAACCGTGATAGGTGCTTGAGATCAGAACTGCTTACAGCAGCCTTGACCTGGTCCAATGGAAAGGGAAAAATAGATTATGCTCCTGCGGAAGTATCTACTCGTTACGGAATCTCAAGGTTGTTGGAACGATGCGAGCCGGGCCGGGTCTCGATTCAGAAAGATGAAGGGCCCAAAAGTCTAAATAGGGGGTGAAAAATTCCCCATCTCATTGAGGGGCGAAACTCTTTTTCAAAGAACTGGCGATATTTCCTTAACTGCAGATTCAATAGCACCGATTATGAACCCGGAAAGAGAAGAGCCCGCCAAAAGAAAAGGGGCCTTGAGTACTCAAATGCGTACGAGGAAAGGACAATTATTCAGCAATAAAAGCCTTAAAGGCCTGGCCGATTCCAATTCCAATAATGGTACGATGCTTTAGGGCAGCGAGATTCCTCTTTTATGAGATTAAAGATTAAAAGATGGGATACTTTTTGAATCTGCCATATCTCGCTTCAGCCCAACCAATTCACAGACGATGGAACCTTCATTCCTTATTGTTGCAATTCCATGCTAGCAAGTTAGTTTCATGTCGACTTGCGGAACAATCATATCAATATACACGAAAATCGAAACTAGAACTGGAACTTGATAACGAACCTGGACTAACCCAGATAGAGTCGTGGAGACATGGGCCCATGGCTCTACACACAAGAATGAATTGTTATGCGGTCGGTAAACTCTTTCCTTTCTGCGGGCAGCCTATCAAATCCCTTTTTGTTAGGCATTGAACCCCACCCCACGGAGCGGTGTTGAGTGGTGTCCTCCCCTCCCTAATACCTAAACATGCAGGGGTAGGGGCGGATGTAGCCAAGTGGATCAAGGCAGTGGATTGTGAATCCACCACACGCGGGGTCACTGAAACCACTATGGGGTCTATGTTGGCTTAATACGATGAAGACAGATGGAAGTAAAGGGCCATATACTACCAACGTAAGAAAATGACTGACTACAAGACCAACTATACCAATTTTGAGAAAACATAAAGTAACTACTAGAACCAAATAGGCTTTCTACATATGCATTGTCTAAAACAACGATTTTTATCAGCTGTAGCAAAGAACCCTAACAGAACTTTTCCTAATTTGGGTTAAAAAACCACTTGTGTAGGTCCGAGAGCATTTCTGTCTTCAGACGTGGTATAGGACTTCTGTTTCGCGCAGGATTGGGAGAAAGTCGACCGATGGCTAAGAGGAATCTCTCCTTTAAAGTCAATAAAACCTTCTCTCCTTTACCTTCTTGATTGATAGATAGTGAGGCCTAGGACTTGCTTCCTTAGATTTGTTGAATTTACTCTGTCTTCACGAATTGGATTTGAACAAATATCTCTGGGCGACGCATAGCCTCGATAGTGGTCTAAGGCAAGAAAGTATGATCCGTCACGTGTGCCAAGGAGATGGCTCCAACCCATCGCTTTACGCTCTCTCTTTTCTATTCGAAATAACCTCCTATTTTTGGAATATTCCTGGGGCAAAAAGGTTTCTAACCTGTAAACCACTAGCTACGCACCCTTAGGGTAGACTGAAGACCAAGGTAATCTCGAAACAAAAAAGAAAACTTATTGCAACTACGAACGTGAACAGATGCAAATTTCGAAATGAAAATTTCGCAGGAAAATGGGATGAACAGAAAGCTTTTGACAAAATAAAGGAATACTTCCATTCTAGTGAGGCCCACAGTTCTAATAGGTTTTCACTTGAGCTTTCCGCGGCAAAGCAAGTCTACAAGCCACTGCAGTGAGATTATAGGTCTGATTTCTTTCTCGTATTGAGATCTTAGAATGCTATACGCAACCCCCCTGCAAGGTTACTTTAGATAGCGAACATACCAGGTTGGTTGACAAACCCAAGGGCAAAGCCAGGGGGAGGAGGCAGCCGGAAAGGATAGATCCTGAGGTTCTAGAAAATAATAAACAGGAGCATAGCTGAAAGCGGACAAAAAGGGCTGTTCTCATAGCGTTACGTAGGCTTAGCTTAGCCCCTCTCTCTAACTAAGTATTCAATCCAGTCCCAAGCGTCCCTGGATTGAATCTTCCGGTTTTTTATATCAGCGAGCTAGACCCCTAAAATGCTCGGTACTTTAAGGTGGGGTGAGATCTTCCTATTGATACTAGCACTAGTGGGACTGGCTCCCGGGGAAAGGGAATTGCACTAGATCTTGGCAATGGACCAAGGTAGGTGGGCTTAGATAAGAAATATAGGCATTTTTTCTCTATATCAATCCTTCGATAAATCACTCAAACCAACGAGTAAGGTGTCTTATTTACCCTTTTCTTAGCGGGTGGTTTATGTCTTGTCCTTTTGGGTCGCCTGACCTGGGTTGATGGCGCTTCGTAACGGCTTGTCTGGAGGAATTCTAAAGCACTCTTTCATATTGCACCGGTGCTGGAAAAGATTGGACTATTCTCTACCGAGACAACATAAACTCTTCAACGGATCCTCCTTTTTTCAACGGTCATAGTTCAGTAAAGATTTTAAGTGGGTTCGCTTGGACTATGCTATGTATGAATGATCTTTTCTATTTCATAGGGGATCTTGGGTTTTGGGCCTGTAGCTTTCCCCGTCCCCCCTTCGTCCGGCGGTGCTTGTGTGGAGGGTGCGCCACCTGAAATCGGGCTTGAAGCTCTCACCTTACCAACAAGCCGAGAGCTGATGGCTGTGGCTTTCAGCTCCTTGTTTTGAGACATTATGGCTTAGGGGTCGACCCCGGTAACAAAGAAGGAATCCATAAAACTCCTGAGAAATAGTCATACTGAACTAGTTGAAGCTAAGGGCCATCGAAGACCGGATGATGGGTTACGAAGATATACAAGGAAAGAGAGGCTCTGGAATACCTTTCACTTTCAGTTAATCAGGGCTTAGGCCCGGCGGCTTTATAACAAGAATCTAACTAATAAATAGTATGGTAGAAAGAAATAGATGAATCTTTCTACCATACTATCTATCTATTAGAATACTGCCGATTCTAGTCCACTCATTTCATTTAAGACATGAAATTGGAAAACTTACAACAGCTCATTCCCGAAAGAGGATTCATACCCGACCATTCCTTATTCACGCCTTACAATAAATAAGCCCCGGCCCCTCGGTTTCTTACACGTCTTCTTTCACCCTGCCGAAGCTGCTTTCTTTCTTCAGGTAGTGAAGTCACTCCGGTTTGTGCCACACCGTCCTCTATCCCTGCCCCCTTTCCATAAGTAAATTCTCGGTCTCACTGAACTGGGTCAAAGAACTACCTTCCTGGAGCTACCTCCTTACTTAGATCGTTCGTTCCCCAATTCAAACTCGGATCAGTTGGCAAGTGGATTCCGTGCCTGGGCTCTGACGTCGGAATAATCATTATAATACGATGATAGCACCTGATTAGCAAGAAATTCCCAGCTCTCCTCTTAGCAATGATCTGTCTAGGGCTACTTTCTCAACTGCGTTCATCTTCTTCTATTTGCAGGTACACACACTTGAGGATCAAGACTAGAATCTACATGGATGGACTCTGACTTTTATGAGCTGTCTCAGTAGTGACCGACTTTATTTTATTAGTTGTATGATTAGTGGCTTAGCTGTTAGCTGTCTAAAAGATCTATCTATAGGAAGATAATTGCCAGGTCAGTCTGGTCGGAAAGAAGCTTGCTTACACCTTGCTTCATTAGCGCCCAAGCTAACCATCTCGACTGTCGGAATGAAACCGATTAATATAGAACTGCTAAAGATGGAAAAAGCGCAAGGAATGAAGATTTGAAGGAGTGAAAGCCACTTGACTCTAAGGAGAGGGGGTGACTTTTGCCTATCTATAAGGACAGTTGGAGTTGACGGTCCTAGTTCTGTTAGAGTAAGAGCTCTTGCTGGAATGCCTTCACCACCAGATATTGCATTAAGAGCTTCTATTGCGACCGTCTTCTTTATTTTTGGAATTCTAACTCCTAGCGAGGGCCCCTTCCGCCCTTTCTCTTTGCTAGGCAGTTCGCCCTTCCCTTTATGGAATCTATCTCGATGCTATATCCCCATGAACGGAACACAAAACCAATTTCGCCATTCAGCGAAGCCAAATTCAATCAAGGAAAGGGGGCTTACTTTTCCTGAGGCTGATTCATCCTATTCAAATTTAGCTATGCTAATGGAGCTGGAACAGCTATGTACATTTTTTTTTCTATTCACTCATGATCTGGCCTGGTCGACCCAATCATGATATTGAAGGAGGGGACCTTTACTCGAAAAAAACCCTCTACCGTAGGTGCCAAAGAAGAATGAGAAGAAGCCCGGAAAAGAGCAAAAAAGAACATAACCTCCGATACGATAACTGCAAGCACATGAACTCGCTATACCAATAGTTCTCTGCCCGCAACCCCAGCTCCTACTTCGAATGATAGAACAATTCGAAAGGGGCATCGGCGATCTTTTCTTCTTTTACTTCACATAGCTTTTCGTCTCCTTGATCGCAAAGGGAGTTATATCATCTCATGGCGGATTGGTGAATTATTGGGCCGAGCTGAATTTGAACCAGCGTGCCGTCTGATGGAAAACTACTTTCACGTTCGGTTCAAAGAGCACTTTTTTCGTTGAGAATTCCTCGTTCCCTTTCGTGTGAATTCCCCAGTAGCGAATTTCAAACTTGTGGGGCTTCAGTCTGTGTTTTCAATTCCATTACCTTCTTCCTCAGCATCCTCCTTTTCTGGGTCCTTGTCAGCAGGCTAAACCCATGTAGCTCTGGCCCATGATCCAAGAGACCCGAAACTAGTTAATCGTGCTACCCTTACCTTCTAACCAATCGGCCAATCACGCTATCCTTAGAATGATTACGTTCAAGCAGAGATCTCACCAGTGGTAGAGGCGGGGAAGACCTATACTATTGATTTCCCGATACCGAGGAATTGGTACAAATCTGATCTGAAGTAATGTGTTGCCGCGAATTGGCTGAAAGAGTTTCAATAACAGATCTATGGAATTCACCTTCCTCGTCGGCTCCAACCCCAGGTCAGGATAATCAACCGCCCCTGCACTTGGGCGAAGACGAACTAAAAGCAAGTCCTTTTTAGCATAAGACTCAGATAAATATATGGTTAGCCTATAATGCTGAGCCAAGGCGCTCCGCCTCGGACTCCCCGACAGCCCTAAGAGGAAGGAGTTTCATTGCCTCACTCCGATCGCCTACAAAAACGTATTTTGTTCGCCTACAAAACCACCTTTCTAGTCAAGCACACGAGAAGACCCTGTAGAAGTGCTACCTCTGCCCAACTCTTACCACAGGCTGGCTTCGACAGATGTCAGAGTGAATCCGATTCTCTCACTTCTCTCTAAAGGGTGGATGATACACTATGTTCATTTTAAAGATTCTAGAGAATTTCTTTATCAAACAGGAAATGGAATTCTTCCAAAATTCCCATGGAAGGTGTAGATGTTTAGGCTTTCCCTGCTGCTGCTAGAGAATAGGTCATAAATTGACTGATGCTATACGGACGTTCCTAATCGCAACTGGGAAGAAGGCTTGCTTTTCGTTGAGCTAGGCCCGTAAACTTAGGAGTTCCAAAGACGACATAGATTCTATCAGCTCCTCTCGTAGATCGGTGCAGTTTTACGAAGCGTCTAAGCACAGTTCACTCGCGTTGATCAATCAAGAAGGTTGCCGGGGTGCAGACACCTCTTGTATCATGATCAGTCTAGCAATGGTTGAATCAGTCTCAATCACCACATTTGTGAAGACTTTATGCACACAGATTTCAGCAGCGTTTGTCCTGTCAGATAGAAAGAAAATTAGACCCCAAAGAGCCCTTCTTTACTTTACTACTTTAGGGGGTGGGGGTGAAGGGGGGTTTACATAGAACCGAGGCAAAGTGGTTGAGGCAGAGACAGAGTTGCCCCCTCTTTTGTTTCAAAAAGTCTTAGTTAAAGCAAGGAGGCACGGATCAGGGAATGGAAAAGCCTTTGGATGAATGAATTTAGGTATCGAAGTTTGACTGTTTGACTGAAATGGGAATTGCAACGCACTATTCGGTCCAGCCCCAATCTACTTTCCTCTTCCGAGATGCTTGGGTTCAATAACATTCACCTTAGTGGGTCTCCTCACCCAACCGCCCTGGCGTATATTTTCGAATTAACTGCATCGTAAGCTGGTTAGTGTTCAATGAGCTCGAGATAGCTGCCTGATGAGTGAGCTGCTGATTCTACTCTTGGAGTGACTCAACATAATGCTCCCAGAAATTGGAACCGGAACCATAAACTAAGGCGATCAACATTCCTCTTCCGATTCATTGACTATTCTCACCTTCTACCGGTCAAGAAAGGGCCCCTTACTATAGATAGGGCCTTAGCGCTTTACTAATAACAAACATATATAGGGATTTTGTGGAAACCTAGAACAGAAGAAAGTCTCTTTAGGATGGCTCTATCCTAGCTAGACCGAGTCACAACTACTTATTATAGAAGACTTAGCGCTGTTTGTTGATTTTTGAAAGAAGGGGCAGAGCTTGAAGAAGCGAAGCGAGCCTAGAGTAGCAGCCTCTTACGTTTCTTCAGGCCCCTTTGATATCTTATTAGTCAAGCGTTCATTTTATGGGAAAACAACAAGGAAAGGGGCTAAGATCCTCGTTGACAACATGAATTCGTACGTAAGATACCGAATTGGATCCCTTTCATAGATGGGAATTGATGAATTAAGGAAGCAGCTCTGGTGCTCGATCTTAGGTCTGAGGTATGGGTCGAATCATGATAAATAAGGTTCGGTGGCGGTCCATGGATTTTCCTTCCTTTTCTTTTGCCGCATTTCGCTCCGATTCGCGGCAACACATTACTTCAGATCAGATTTGTGCCAATTCCTCCATTCACAGAATGCCCTTATCAATCAAACTTTCTCTCTCTTACCGGAACTGCCGGATGAAGAAAAAATATCCCCTCCCTTTTACTAAACCATGGGGAGCCAGGGATGATAATCGCAATGGCGAGGGTCTGTTACCTACCATAAGTAGGGACTCACAGAAGACTGTAAACGACTTTTCGAGGAAAGACAAAAGAAAGTGTGAACCTAAGCCAAGAGCACACCCTAGAGCTATTGCTAGATTTCATCTCAAATCGAGCTGCAGTTCCTCTTTCCTTTCAAACCTAGCTAGGGAATTGGATTTCGCTTTATCAATTCTATCACTCTTATATACGATAGCAGCAAACTCCACTTCTGAAACAAGCAGGATGAACCAATGTGAATGAGTGTAAGCTTCGTTGCCTCGCCTCCTAAGAGTATAAAGAGGCGGAGTGTCACCCCAACAAACTAGACGCACGCATCAAGGCGTTCTGCCAACGAGCGAAGGCGATCGCTCAAGAAAGGGGATTCAACCCCAGCAAATGCGATGCAGTGGTCGTAGACCACCTTCTTGTGACTATGTTGAATAATTCTTTCCCCCCTTTGAGTCATGTCTGCTACTTCTCGATTCTGTGGCAATCATCTTGGTCTTTTTCTGAGCCCTATAGATCAGAAGCCTGCACGTAACAAGGTCCAACGATGAATCTAACATGAAAGACGGTTACTGTGCCTTAAACGACACGATATAGGCTTTAAAGAGGGTTTTCATGAAGGATTGTGGGATAGCCTTCCACTCGGACTTGAGATCCTTCCCCTGGCTGGCTGGCTGTCTTAAATAAAAAGAATGCACATAAAGACAAGACAGCTTAAGCTTCACTAAAAGAAGAAAAGCTTTATCTTTCTAGCGATGCTGGAAGAAGCTAGAAAAAAGGAAAAATAATAAGACAGTCAATAAGAAAAAGCTGGCTTTCATGGTTTTCATGTGATTATAGGTACTATTTTCTCGATCATACCTGCTTGGCGGGTAAGGGGGAAATTGAGGTATTACATGCTGTCTTACCCAGCCGGATTCGGGAACGGTTCATCTTTTTTGAATCGTACATCCAAGGCGGGCTTCTTGTACAAGGGCTTGTTCTCCAACTTAGTAGTAATAACAAGAATATTTTCCTCCATGTATAAACTACTCTCCAATAACTTTCTAGAGCACAAATCTTTTAAAAAAGACTTATCTTTGTGATTGGTTTCCATACCGTTTTGGGTAGATGGCGAAAAATGATTCCATGAACATATGACAATCATGACTTTTCATACCTATCAATTTTCCTTCATTTATATCTGCTCGCTTTTCTAAATTAGAAGCATAGCCCTCCGGTATCGTCAAATTTATAACCTACTCACAAGTTTCACATTTCTCATCCAATGTGAATGAAAAGTTGACTTTGGGCTTAATTATTTTATATTTTGTAATTCCTGCATCCATAACTCTTTTCTCCTACAATATTCCTTTATGTCTATTCTAGCTTTTGAATTATCTTGTCTTGTCCTTAACATCCATCAATGTGTGAATAAATTGTCAAAATAATTATTTTAATGTGCATCACATCAAAATTATGTTGTAGAAGATTGTCCTTCTAATATGACAACTCCCAAAATATGCTTTGTTTGTTCCAATTATGTTCAACACCATATCCCAGAAGTCTAGAAGGTGAAGCTTTTGTAACTTTAGGTAATTGAGAAACTCTCTCCCAAATTTGATGCCCCGTGAGTAATGGAGGTGGGGGGGGGACACTTTTATTCTTATTTTCCTAAATGTATTTTTCATCTTTCTGAACTCATGGTACATTGGCAAGAACTGGCAATGATAATCAAACCATTTGTTTTTCTGCCATGCTTTAAGGTGAATGCCATACTATTTTCCATTCAATTCGGAAATGCTATCTTTCCAACTGTCATCCAACCAGGCAATATCCTGTATGCAGGAAAATTATTAATATCCTACATTAAAAAAGCACACATAATGAAATTCTGCTTAGTTGATATATCATAAGTCAAAACGCCTTCAAACCACAATTATTGAGCTCATATATCAATGGCTATAGATAGACATCAATAAAACTTTTTGGATTACGGGGACCTGACATAACACAAAGTTAGAAAGATATAGGGACTGGTCATGCACATTTAAGGAGGAAGATTATACGGAATAAGAATACTGTCCAACATGAATAAGGCGAAACAACATTAGAGAATGGTGTGAAGCAATCTGCACACAACCCAAATCTAACATTTCTTGGTTCACTAACAAAATCAAGATATACATTATCAAAATGCTTCCATGTTTCACCATCATCAGATGGATGAGACAAGACACCCAGTGACCTTCTATATTTACGATGACATCTCGTATATGGGGCAGATTTCATTGATGCATACAACCTCTTTAACCTATGAATAAGAGGTAGATAATGCATCGCTTTAACTAGTACCATATTTTCAGTTGGAGTCCTCTTAAAACGTGCATGTCCACAAAACTTATAATTTTCTAATTCACTATCAGTCTTGTAAAACAACATGCAACCATTAACACAACAATAAATTCTATCACACGTCAATGCTAACTTGAAAATCAAATGCTTTGCGTGATAGAAGTTCTTAGGTATTAAACTCCAGATTAACTAGTTCTCCCAAAAGATCGACCATTGAGTCCATAGCCGCACGAGAAACATTCCAATTTGATTTAATATTCATTAATCTAACCGCAACTGACAAGGCAAAATGCAGACTCCCTTCACATAGTTGACGACTAGGCACTTCTAACTGATCATAGAAATGTCTTGCTTCTTCATTAGGAGCTTCATCAAAATATTATTCGGGTTCTATCCCACCTTGAACCCCAAAAGAATCATTGATTATTTCATGAACCCTATCAAGTTCAACCCAATCGTGTTCAACCCTATCATCATGTTCAACCCTAATTTGTCCATGTGGTGCAAGCATATTATATTCATCCACAGGCCTCGAACTATAAAGCATATCATTCAATCCATCTCTTTCTCCATGATCAATCCATACAAAATATCTAGTCTTAAATCCATTACGGTACAAATGAACCATAACTATATCTGGTTAAAAAAAAAAACTTAAGCACCTACATGCACTACAAGGACGCCTAACCAATCCGTTATTTTTGAAAATGTAAAGTGTCATTGTATGTTCAATAAAACCTCAAACACCGTCAATAAACTCAGGTTTCAAACCAACACCAGTTTCATAATGCATATTATACATCCACAAACGATGATCCATCTACAAAATATAGATATTCAATTATCTTATAAATAAAATTTTATAACAATTTTACTACATATATATAATTGTTAATATATATTTATAATTACTTAATAATTATATTTATTATTACTTATATATCTAATTAATTAGTTCATAAATACTACATTTCAAGATCTACAAAGTTCAAGCTTAATTAATTCACAGATCTTAATATAATATAAAGGAGAATCATAGATAGGGTGATGTGGCACCTCTCTATGATCTCCACATGTATTTATCTTTTTACTTATTTTCTTGGATTTTCTTTTTTATTTAAATTAATTATTTTATTGCAAAAGTCATTATTTAATTTATTACAATAAGTATTATATTAATGGAAAAACATTTACAACAAAGACTCTTCATATGCCAACTTACAAAGAGTAATTATTCATAATTCATACCTCTCTAATTTATATTATTAATAAAAAAATATTTTTTTAATTTTTTGTCCTTCTTTTAATTACTATTACGAAAGAAAAATATTTTTTAAATATTTTAAGTATTTTATCTTTATTATTTAATTTATATAAAATGTATATTACTTAATTAAATACAAAAAATCTATATATATAATAAAGCTAGATATAAACAAGAAGATGTGGCACCTCTCAATGACCTAGAAAACTATTTATCTTTTATCTTCCTTTTTTGATTTTTTTTATTCATCTTTTTCATTAACCAATTTATTAAAAAAATTAAATACAATCATATTCATTACATATAATTATATCACATAAAGTTACAAAAAGAACCTCCATCTATTTGAATTCTCTAATTAAATAAGATGTCTTCTCAACTTCCTTCTACTTAATTCTCATCTATAAATAACAATCATCTATAGTGTAGTTGCATGTCCATTTCTATTTTCTCCAACTTCATATTGTTAATATCTTTTTTATTTTGTTTTTCAGCTTTTATGAAGATTATAGATATATTTTTTTAGAATTTCTTCTTGTGTTACAATAGCCAAGCAAAAGTTTTTCAAGATGAAGAAGAAAGTTTAAAAGTGGTGTAAGATTCGTCAAAAGAGACGATCAAAAATTAGTTTGATACAAGTCATCAAAATGAAGAAGAAAGTTTAACAGCTGTGGGAGATTCATCAAGAGTTGGTCAGAGTAAAATTTGAAAAAGTAGAAGTTTCAATAATTTACAAATATATATATGCACTTATTATTGCTTATATAACTTTTCAATTAATTATTTATCCATCAAGATATGTATCCTTCAACAATAAGATTATATTACAAAGCACAATTTTTGTATCAAGGGCAACATGATCTTCCATGGATTATTTTGTTGCTTAAAGAAATCTTTTGATATTTTCATTATATAAACTTGTCTTTTGGATATACAATCCATATTCTATATCGATATATATTATATATATAACATGTTAATATGACATAATTTCTCGATCAAGAATATTCCATCATCTTTTATTTATTTGCTTTATCCGCTTCTTTTCATTCTAAGTTAGATGATATAAAACATTTCTTTCTTTTGTTGATTTTGAATTGACTAAAAAGGAGATGAGATCCCCTCCATTAAGTTTTGTTTCATATTTGTTAACACTTTTGTGAAATTAGTCTACATATATGATTGTGGGACTCAAATTTCACAAAACATTTAATTCTTCTAATTTAATGAAATTTTTCAGAATGAACCAAGTTTGTTCTGTCAATATTCAATTACAATGAACATATTTTCTTAAGTTACAGAAAATTGATATTTGTTTAAGTTGATTATGAAACTTAAACAATGAGTTTACTCTCTTCATTAATTACTCTGTTTGATAACTAAAAAGAATTGTAATATTTATTACAGCTAATTACATCTCATAAATTACAAAAACCTTTGTTTATTCACCTTTTCTACTTAAATGACATATCTCCTCAACTCCTTTCTACGAATTTATTCATTACCTCTACATTTAGTTTTCTCAAATAATGAATTTAGATTTTAGTCTATCATTTGCGCATCAACTATTCAAGATCTGCACCTAGAACATTTTCATGGAAGCATATGTTTTTTCTTTATTTGTGATTGTAAACTTTTGGTAACAAGACATACTCTAATTTTGTTTAAAATTAATAAGGAAATACTACTATGTTGCTTTGTTCTTTTTTTAGCGGGTTGATCCATCTCACACTTACAATTTTTTTTTATCTATTTATATTTTTGCGAAATAAACATGTCTCCTCAATTTCTTTTTACTTAATTCTTTATCTCTCTTTTTAGGACTTCTTTTCATTTTTCTTTCATTTACATCATATATTAAATTACTCAAAATTAAGTCATTTATTTATTTCATAAATGAGCACTCTAAATAAATTTAAAATAAATGATTTATTTTTCTGATGACGTTATGTACATATTATGTTCTTAAAAATTCAATTTTTTTATAATTATTTAACATTGTAAATGAGGGCAAAAATGAAAGAATTTTTCAACATCTCTATTAAACTTGGAACAATTCACTTATTTTGTACTATGAAAAAGGGCTCAACAATTTCACTTATTTTGCAATATAGGGAGTATATATTATTTATCAAAACTCGAGATTTTTAAAGTTTTGTACTAAAATAATGAAATAGTTTTTTTATTTTCTAACTTTTTAGTAATTAAATAAAATGACCACAACAAAACATACAAAATACACACTAAAATTAATTGAAGTATTATTTTAGTGAAATACATTGAGTAAATAAAGATAAACTTTTTAAATTTGTGTGAAGACGAAAAAATTATAAATAATTTCAATATGATATAAAAACAAACAATAGCAGAAACTCTTATAAACTAAAAGTCCTACTTATTCTTTTTCTCCCATTCTTTGCTCTTTTTGTCATTATTTAAATTGTGATTTTCTCTAAATAATTATACATTTAGTGAGTTTTGTAACTCCTCAAGAGTTAAAATATGGGAAAATTACGCGAATAAGCAAACTTATACTATTTAATTACTTATCATAGCTATAGTTTGCTATAATTACCACTTACGACTAATATTATACATTAATTACATGGGCTGACTTCGAGTTTGTATAATTAGTCATGTTTGTATATGTATAATTCGCCAAGATATACAAATAAATATGTATAATATACAATTTTTTAGCCTATATACATATACAATTCACCTCTCTCCCACTCTCTCGCTCGCCTCTCTCCTCCCTCTCTCAATCTCGCTTGCCTCTCTCCTCCCTCTCCCAATCTCGCTGCCATTTATACAAATATATATGTATAATATACAATTATATACAATTATATACATATATAATTCACCTCTCTCCCACTCTTGCCCTCTCTCACTCGCCTCTCTCAATCTCGCTCGCCTCTCTCCTCTCTCTTCCAGTCTCGCTCTCCTCTCTCCTCCCTCTCCCAATCTCTCTTGTCATATATACAATTATATATGTATAATATACAATTATCTAACCAATATACATATACAATTCACCTTTCTCCCACTCTTTTCCCCTCTCTGTCGCCTCTCTCCTCTCTCTCCCAGTCTCGCTCGCCTGTCTCCTCTATATAACATGTAGTTACAAATTGTAATTATCAAACTATAGCTATGGAGAGTAATTAATTATTTTTAAGTGGCTATATGTGAAAGTTTCCCTTAAAATATTCACTATTTATTATTTGTTAAAATTCTTTGATAATTAAAATAAATAAAAATGACTATAATTTTGTATCGAGTTGTTTGTTGAAATATTAATGGTTGCTTTTCAATTTTATTATTATAATTTTTTATATTTATATTTTATTTGATTAAGATAGTTAGTCGTTCTTTACTTTTTATTACTATTGACATGCTTTTTGTTAATTTTCATATTTTAACTTGCATAATTTTTTTAAAAAATAAAGAATTTTATAAAAGATTATGTACCTAACGAGTATGTTTTTTTGTTAAATAAATTATATTGAAGAACTATATTTAAAAAAAGTCTAAGTTTAGTAGTTCCTTACATAAAAAAAATAAAGCATCCATACTTTTAAAAAAAGGAGGACAAATTATTTACTTTTCATTTGATGATCCACGACAAATAAAAAATTAAGCAAAAAATTATGTTAGCATTTTTTTTCAATATATAAAACATTTTCTTTTCACCCTAACAAAATGATACAAAAGGAATATCTTATAAATTGAAACAATTATTATAAATATTTTATAGCTTTAACTAAGTATTGATCATATTTCTTCTTTTTTAGTACGTGCTAATTTATAACAGAAATTATTTTAAAATAGTTATTAGGATCGCACGAAGCGCAAACATGTTAACTAGTTTTAATTAAGTTTAAGTTATCAAATAATTAACTATGTTAACTCTAATTAATTCCAATTTATTGTAAATTAAGTCCAAGTATTAATTAAGTTAAATTATTCAGTTTTAGTTAATTAAGTTCATCAAGAATTAGTTATATTCATGTTCAAGTTCAAGTCCTAAATTCAAGTTCATATTAGTTATATATAAAATGCAAATCCAATAATTAGTTATATATCCAAATTCTAATTAAGTTCAAGTTCTAAATTAAAGATAATTCATATCGAATTTCTAAACTTAGTTATATATAAATTTCTAATCCAAGAATTGGTTATGTTCAAGTTCATATCAAAGTTCTAAAATTAGTTGTATATAAACTTCAAATCCAAGAATTAGTTATATATATTCAAGTTTTAAGTTCCAAGTTCAAGTTCAAGTTAATTCTAAATAATTCAAGTTCATATCTCTAATCTATAAAATTAGCCATATATAAACTTCTAATCCAAAAATTAGTTATATATATTCATATTCAAATTCAAAAAAGAATCTCTTATATTCATCACATTCAAACATTCATCCTATATATTCATTTTAACATCTCGTAACCCGAAATAGCTAGAAATAAACAAAGCAACTAAGGATAGTTATTTTTGGAAAGAATAGGGAAAATCTGGAAATTTTTCCAAAGTGAAAAAGTGAGTTTTTGGCCATTTTCAAACGGCCGTAACTTCTAACTCAGGATGAGTTAGAGTCAGTTCTTTATATGGTTGGAAAGTCCTTGGAGAGATCTTTCAAACTCTGCCAAGTTTGCGTATTTTTGATATCGTATGAGGGAGATATGCTTATCGGAAGTTGGCTTGTTGGATGAAAGAGAAACCAATCCAGACTTGGAAAGTGCAAAGCTGTCTTTTCCTTATACAATTAATTTAATTCATTTTTAGGCAATAAATGGGGGTCAATACTGGTCCTATGCAGTTCACGCTTTTAGAAAACAAGTTAGGGTAGAAAATAGAAGAGAAAAGAGGAGAAAGGAGAAGAGGAAGCAAGAACGTCCAACATCGTCGAAGTTCGACTTGTGAAATTCATCGAGGGTGATCCATATTAAGGTATGTTGGATCTTTCGTGTTGGGTTAATTCACCCACACACCAATTTGTTTCACTTTAGTAATCCATAAGTTGATTTCATGTTAGAAGTTCTTGAAGAAAAGTTTTAAATTCTTGTTCATTCAATTGTTGGCTGGCCATTTTTGGTTGAGTTCTTGTTTTCTCCGGGTTATTTGGAGTTGAAATCGATGGTAATTGAGAGTACCAATATTTCCAGACGTTTAGTGAAATAACTAGGAAGGCTTGGGGATGAAAAACGAGTTGAAAAATTCGTCAAACGCACCTGGGTAGGGGCAGTGCGCCAGAAACTGGCCTAAGTTAACCAAGACCTAGCGCGGCGCTCTAGAACCAAGCCTCAGTAAACAAAGGCTGGTGCGGCGCGCCACAAGTACGTACAACCCGACATTTTTCGTTCAGTTTTCGTAGTTTAGTCCTCTTAAGTCCTTCCAAGGTACATTGACACCTTCCAGTGATTCTAATTACTTCAAATGATTTCTAAACACCTAGAAATCATTAAAGAACTAAAATCATAACCTTGAATCAATAATTCAATTCAAGGAAAGTTAAGATCAAATTCAAGAAAGTTAGGAAAGGAAGTCAAGTTTACAAGTTAAGAAGCAAGTTAAGGTGAATTCCTAAAGTTCCGAGAGTCTTTAACAAACATTCTTTTTAACTTTGTTGTAAGGCTTAAGTCACAAGTTAAGCATGAGTAAAGAGTTGAGTTCATTCTCAAAAGTTGTAAGAGGACTAAGTAATCTCTAGGAGTTACAAATGTTTTCACATTTAAACAAGTAAAGAGCCTTCAGGCTAGTTTTCAGACAGAAGTAATATCTTTATAAAATGAAGCAAGCAGGGAAACTATGATTTCCAAGAGAGCTTTTAAAGCTAAGTTTTGAGCACTAATCTCAAACCACGGAATCAGTATATTTTTTAAACATGAGAGCCAATATATTTTTGGGAGTAGTATTGAGCACCGATGTGGAGATGCGAGTTTCAGATTTACTCAAGTCTTCATGAAAACCATGTAGCCATCATGGGTAGAAAAGGGTCATACTTTTTAGATGAATCATTTTCACAGTTTACTAATGGATCCATTAGGCAGTTCAGGTCCTATTCTCTGGCAATGTTAGGATGGTCGGGTAACGTGGGTCAAGTAACGTTGTACCATCACTATAGCTCTTACGTGATGGTTTTCAGTTAGAGAAACTCCCACAGAAGTTATTGTATTTTTATATACATTAGATATTTGTATTTTTATATACATCTCAGAGATTATTTGTATCCTTGTGTACGTTCAGAGTTTCAGCATGTTTTCAGTTAATTTTCTTTAGATTGCACATACTTTAAATTGCTTTATATATTGAAATGAGTAGTTATTCATGAGTTGAACAGAGCCAAGGTAAGTGTTAATTCCTACTCCTTTCCAGCTTAAGTTGTTTTAGAATTCTAAGTCGCATACTCGTACATTCAATGTACTGATGCCAGTTGGTCTGCATTGTATTATGAAGCAGACGCAGGTAACTAGGATCAACATTTGGCGTGTCGTTGATCCAGTGAGAAGCTCAGAATCAGTTGGTGAGACTCCCTTCATTCCGGAGGACATCCTTATCATTTAACTATTTGATTTACTTTTCAGTTTTTATGATGATTGGGTGTCCTGTCCCAACGTCCATCTTTAATTTAGAAGCTTCATAGACAGACAATGTTAGTGTTATGTAGTCTTTTTCATTTAATTTATAAACGATAAGACTTGAAGTTGTCATTTTGTCTAGGTATTACATTTAAAGTTATTTCTTGAGTTATCTCTTGAGTTTAAGTCTTCCGCTGAGTTAGGTAAGCCAGGGCAAGGGTTCTCTTAAGAGCAGCAATGGCCATTGGGTGTCGGTCACGTCCAGGGTGTAGGCTCGGGGAGTGACATTCATGACATTCAAACTTCATGAATTACAAACTTCTAACTTCAAATTAACAATTTACTAACTATCAATCATCAAATCTGAAAGAATTCCAATTCACAAACAAATTAAAGATTTTCAAATTCAAACTAATACTAAAATAAATAAATAAAAAATAATTCATTCTCTAATAAACACAATCAATCATTCAATCCAAAACACAAATTTAATAACTAATTAACAAAATCAAATACGCCACAAACATTAAAAATTCAAAAGTAATTTGAAGAAACCTTAACCTTAAATTAAAGGATAAATTAAAGATAATGGAAAGGGAGCTAGGCGGTGACGGCAGCAGCAGCGTTGGCGACAACTTACTTTAGCGATTTTAGAGGGAAGAAAGAATGGGGGGAAACCGCGTCTGGGTATCCAGATATTTTAAAGAAAGCAACGGAAAATGTCTCTATGTCCGTCATTTTTCTTTTAAGTGGTTGATCAAGCTTTTGATCAAAAAGCGACGGACTAAGTGACATTGTCCATCTCTTTTTTGAAATATTTGACCATCTATTTTAACCAAAAAGTGACAGACATAAAGATGTTGTCTGTCGCTTCTTTAAAAATAATTAATCAATAAAAATTAATAGAAAGCGATGGACAGCGTGGTTTTTTTTAAATCTGTAAATAATTATTTTTAATAAAAAGTGACGGACATCGTTTCTATCTATATTAAATAACTAATTATAAATTATATATATATTTAGCGCAAAAATCTGCAAAAAAAAGTGACAGACTAAGAAATGTTGTTTGTCGCTTTTTGTAAAAGAAAATTTTAAAAATTGTTTTTATTCAAATGCGACGGATAGTGTCGCAATCTGCATCGCTTTAAGTGCGACATCGTCCGTCGCTTTTTCATTCGTCGAATTTTGACAATTTTTAGTAGTGTCTCAACATCTAGATCTTAATATTCAGATGCTTATTTAGATTCACACGTCTTAATATTAATGAAAATAAATGAGGCCTAGCCTCCACGTAAGTCAAAATCCTACCAGAATCTGAAATATCAAGCCTCACAAAGTTATTGGCCAATGACTACATATTCATAACCAAAAGAAGCTCACGCACTTGTAACAAAGCTAAATTCCCCTATATTCACCGTCTTTCTACTTAATGGTACTACTACCACATTCTCCTTATTGTGATGTCATAGTTCTTGAGCAACTCAAAATCATCTTCGCTTCCCCAAATTAATATTTTTCTGATTGAATATGTGTTAGGGACTACGATGATCCTTTAATATTGTGATGACCCAGAAGGTCATTTTTGGAATTTTTAAATATTCATTTAACTTGAGTTAATTAATGGATGAATAATTGTAGATAATTGACTTAATCGATAGTTAATGGGCTAACGTGAAAATTTAATAATACTCTATACTCCTGAACATGGGTTAAAGTGAATTAAAGTATTTGGGGTTTAATATATGGGTTTAACTGAAAAAGGACAGAGGAAATAACATGGTTTGCTATCAAAAGAAGGAGAAAACTGGAGGCTATAGAGAAAACAACAAAGGAAAGTGAATTGGTAAGGTAATCAAGCTTCTCCCTTTTAATGTATTTATTACATAATTTGGGTAATTTGATTTCTGAGAATTTGAAGTGTACATTGAAAAAGAGACCATATTTGTCATTATTAACGTGGATCCCTGGAGAAATTTTAAGAATTTATTGAATTTCCTAACAACACTAACCAATATGTAACACTATTGTATTAGTATATTTGTCGTATTAAATTGAAGTGGGAATAAGGAAGGCTTATGGTGTGCTGTATTATTCTAGCAACTATGAATATGTAAGGACAAGAGGCGGTGCTAATCTTATATCGTTATTATATTCTTTTATGGTTTGTTGTCAAAATTTTGGAGGCTAAGAGAGATACATTGGTGGCTGGAATTAAAGAAGACAATGAAAGTTAATGATAGATAAAATAATAAAGTTAGGTGATAAAAAATATGGGATGAAAAATTAAGGGGAATGGTGTACGTTGTTCTGGAGATTTAAGGCAAGAATTGGGAGTTATTTGAATATATAGTGGTGGGCCAATGATTTTCCATAATGATCCAATCATTTGATTGGAAGAAAGGATGTTGAAAAGAAGGGAAAAAAACAATCTTGCATCATTTCTTTTCAAATTTATTCGGATGTAATTTTCATAGTTTTGATTATTATATTATGATTCAAGTTTTGATATATTGGTATGTATATTTAAATATTAGATGAATGCTATTTTGTGAGTGTCAATCGAATTATGATATTGGAAAAAAAATTTGAATGCAACCCTAGACTTGAAACTTGGAAAAATATGATAGTTGAAATATTAGTTGGCATAAAAAATTATGAGCTTGAGTATTAATTTGAGTGAATTCTTAGGTCAAGGTTAAACACATAATAATGTTGGTGTTGTTAGTTTCGTAACCTTATTGTGAATATATACTTGAATAGATTGCATTGATTCGGAAGCTCAACGGAAAGGGAAGGCTCAAGTCCCAGAGTGATTATTCGATTGGCTAAGGCAAGTGGATTTCTAAACCCTTGTTAAGCGTATGAAATTCGTGTATTTTCTTGTGTGATATTTGAGAATGATTTGGGGGCTTATTGCTTATTTGTTGATGTTGTATTACGGTTGCATTGTTGTGAATTGTGCTTTGTTATCAAAATGATTATTTTCCTCATTAGTTGTTCGAACATGTCACTTGCTTTGCATTTGAGACATGATTGTGATAAGTGTTATGTGATAAGAGGATGTACCATTTCGAGGGTCGTATCGTGCGCCGTGATGGATATTATATTTCGAGGGATGTATTGCGCGCCGCGATGAATGCATAGATGAATATGTCCCCCATGGGTCCCAGACTGAGAGACAGCAGGTGTGTATCATTAGGTCAGCCATGCATCATTGTATTTGATATTGCATTTCATGGCATTGAACATTTTGATCATTGATGAACTTGAACTTTTGTTTTGTTGATCTTGTGAGTGTTTGTTGTGAAACTTGTGACTGACGAATATTGAGTTGCTATTGAGAATTGTAATATGTTAGAGTGTTGTTATTGAGCTGGGTGCTTGTGAACTCTGAACTGTTAGGTTGGGCTGGTTTTATGCAGGTTGTAGTGTGGAGGTTCGGATAGGGTGTAAGGAGTACCCGTATTTTGTTCTCTTATTTTGTGCATCTTAGGATCCACCATATTATCTGTCACGACTGGAATCTAGACCCCAGACGAGACCAGCGTCGTTGACCTCTCAGAGGTCGCAGACAAGCCTACTTACGTCATTCTTATTTCATCTAGGTTAATTTTAGTGGAAAATTTGAAACTTTTTGTTTCTTAACATACTTATAAAAACATTCTCATTTAAACGTAATTGTTCACCATCAACCATCTAACATTAAGAGATAAGCAACTGAAAGAAATAGTTCAATTCTTATTAAGTGTATAATTGCCAAAATGGCACCAATACATAGTCTGAATAAAAATAGGAAGGAAACGCTAGTGGAACATGCTCCACTAGCTCAACTCTAAAACTAAGCTAGAATATAAAAAAGTAGCATCCTCGAAAGCATGAGGACCTACTAAAACCGGATGAATGCTGGACGTCCGGATAACTGCAGCGATGATCCTGTAGATCTATTGTCCACCTGTGCCTGCACCTAAAATAGTAGAGTTTGTATAGGGTTAGTACACACTTGTACTAAGTATGGGTATATGCAAGCACACACCAAGGACATGCATGAGAAAGAATAGCTCTTTCCTAACAACATGATTTTTGGAAGTCAAGTCAGTGGACTTGCCAAATTGAGATTAGAAAAGATTCCAAATTTGGATTATGAAAGTCAATGAGCTTTACAAATTTGGATTAGGAAAGTCAGTGGGCTTTCCAGATTTGGAATAGGAAAGTTATGCCATGAGAATAACATACATCATCATACTTAACATTCTGCACACAGCACACAACAACGTACACATAACACATATTATAATTCATGTAACACATAACGTTGTTCATTTCGTTCATTCGTATGCCATGAGACCTTGGAATCATGGACTTAACATTAAGACTTCCCAGGAATGAGGGCTCAACAGATGGGACCTCAACTAGGGAGTCTTCATTAGCAAACGCAGAGTCTGCTTCGTTCATTCATACGTACTCCATTTCATTTCATTCGTGGGCCAGTGTAAACACCAGCTATACCTAGGATGTAGTTTAAGACTTTCATTGGGTTCGTTGTGCAATGACCAAGAATGACCTAATGTCATTACTTGAATCTAACTCACCTTTTGATTATCCTACCCTAACACCTTCGGTATCATTCATTTCATTATGTGCATCATTTGAGGCTGGCCTCATTTATTCATTGGGAACTTTAACTTTAACCGACATAGATCATGTGAGCATCATAAAATCCAGTGTCTCCCCCACACCGAAAAGAGGTGGAATCACTGGCCAAAGTGACCCAAAACATGCTAGCGTACACCCCGCCAGATCCCTATATTGGCAGTATAAGTTCGAAGACTAGGAGATATAAGGAGATCCATACCCGGCATGCCGGACAGTCTCATCTCATGAGAGTTACGTGAACCTCCGCCCTTCCCGAAAGAAGGCATCCCAGCTCATAGCCAGTCTATCGGTGCTTAGTATAAAGTTCCATTACATTCATCTCATACGTCATGGAAGCTGGCTTCTAGTATGAGAACATCATAGCTCATTAGATGATTTCTCATCTCATCATTTGTATTGAGTGTGTTAAGCTCAATACTCTCATTAGAGTGTTCATAGAGACTGGTCTCTTCATTATCTTACACTCTCCTAGGTGAGTACTTATCGGTAACATTTACTTAGGCTCATTTGAGATTGCTCTTATCTTTTACACTAGCCTCGTATCATGTTGTCACCACATTCATTAACATTAGCACATTTGCTCTTCATAATTACTCACCATTTATTACGTGAATGTTCACTTCATCATATGCCAATGTACTTGGCCATTTAGTGTGTTTCACACTTTTACTTAACCCTTCTAGGGTTTCATCATTTCATTTCTCATTTCATCATTTGATTGTTCATTTCATCATTTCATTTTTCATTTCGTCATTTCATTGTTCATTTCATCATTTCATTGTTTTCATTGTTCATTTCATCATTTCATTGTTCATTTCATCATATCATTGTTCATTTCATCATTTCATTGTTCATTTCATCATTTCATTGTTCATTTCATCATATCATTGTTCATTTCATCATTTCATTGTTCATTTCATCATATCATTGTTCATTTCATGTTCCAATGCACTTGGCCATTTAGTGTGTTTCACACTCTTACTTAACCCTTCTAGGGTTTCATCATTTCATTTCATACATCTTAGGTTCACTTATTTTTAAACGTATGCTAGACTTATGGGTCTATACATACAAGCCATGAGGCTTCATTCATAGTTCGTTAAGTGACTCATATCTTCCTAAGATTATGTAGTACAAGACTTATGTATCTTGTATGTATGCCAAGATCTCGATTTCGATCTAAGTAGGTGGCATTATTCTTGAACATTTAATTCACGTATGACTTATGTATCAATACGAAATTTGGGCAAGGGAACCCAAGTTCGAATCCCTTGGACAACACTTAATCTTATTTTAAACATGTTAATTACATTTTTCAGATTTGGGAGACCCTAGTTCGATTCCCATCAACCCCATAATATTTCCTTTCTTTTTCTCCTCCTTTTTTTTCGTTTAAGTCAAGGTGGTTGTGGGATCAATCCCCCACAAGCTCATTCTTTTTTTTCTCTTAAATTATCTATTAACTTTCTCACCTATCCAAGAGTTTGTGGGTTCAATCCCCATTCACCTCATTTTATATTTCTCCTTTATTTTCCTCCTATCTCTCTCATCTATTCAAGAGGTTGTGGGTTCAATCCCCACTCTCCACATTTGTTTTTCTGCTTCATTTTTCTCCTAACTCTCTCATCCATTCAAGAGGTTGGGGTTCAATCCCCACTCTCCACATTTATTTTTCTCCTTTATTTTTCTCCTAACTCTCTCATCCATTCAAGAGGTTGGGGGTTCAATCCCACTCTCCACATTTATTTCTCTCCTTTATTTTTCTCCTAACTCTCTCATCCATTCAAGAGGTTGGGGGTTCAATCCCCACTCACCACATCTATTTTTCCTTGCATTTTTCTCACGAAATTTTTATGAAATTTTCATTTAGTGAGGTCATGGGTTCAATCCCCAATGACCTCACATTTTAAATAATTTTTTTTTAAACGAAGCTCATTTTCTTAAAAATTGGCCGAGACTACAATTTCCAGCAGGCTAGAAATTTAGTCTCTTCCAATCCATTTTTGTCTTAATCTTTTATTGATTTTTTTGTAGCTTTCATGTAATGATGTCTTGGATTCAATCCTTACTGATTTCACCTATTTTACATTCATTTTTCATTGCATTTTGTACCACTTTGTTTGGCTGAACCCAACCTATCAAATGCTGGAAATTTGTTCACTATTTTCGGCTTCTTTTTATCATCATTCATACGTTAATTCTTAAGGCATTTCATGGATCATTTGGTGCATCTTTAATTGTAATCTTTTTATGATTATATTCAGCTAAGAATTACTATTACATAGAGCAACATTACACCACTTTTACACCTCACGATTTACACAAACATTCGCACATAAAATTCAACCATAAAAACATATCATTTTTCACATACTTTCGGTTGACATAATTTAACATGCTTACAATTCTAAACACATAATCATGAACACATTATCACGAACATCAATCTTCATACTTAAACTACCAGCAAACATACCCAACCTACGATTCATTGGGAGCCAGTGACAGGGACATGCAACGGGAAAAATCCTAGTTTTCGAATTAGAATTTATTGAATCTTAAGGGGTCTCTTGGGAAAGGGACCAAGAGAGAAGAAAACTCATACCTTTTATGTAGTTCAAACCTTGACTTGCTGCCCAAAACTTTCTCCAAAAATCACGTTCAAATCCCTTCAACTTCAACACCAATTCGACGGAATAATCCTCCCTCTTGCGTAACGTTTTTGATTAGTTGTTTGTTTATAATTTTTGTTGTGAGTTCTTTAAGTGTGAAGAACTTTGGTTTACCTACTGTTTTTGAAGTTATTTTGTCAGAGAAAAACGTGAATGAGAGAATGGGAGAGTTTGAGCGTGAGAGTTGAGAGATAGACGTGAGAGAGTGGGAGTCATATTAGGCTTAGGAGTCTAGTTTAGGACTTAGTCAAATAAGGTTTAGTTAATTATTAAAAATCTGATTTTTATTTTTATTTTAAATCAGCTAATGAATAATAATTATTAATTAATTACATTAATTCAATAGCTTAAATAAAAAATCATATAAATTCATTGCTTCCACCTAGGTTCGAACCCCGGTGGAGCATGACTTAACTTCAAGAGCTCCATTTCGTCTCTCTCTCCCCAATTTGCCCCTCCACCTTATTAAATAATTAATTAAATATATATTTAGGGTAATTACGATATTACCTTTAGCTTGGTAAAAGACCATTTTACCCCTAGACCCTCAAAACTTAAGATTTCCTCTCTTTAAGTCCGGTAAAGACTCCTTCGAGTAAATCTTCGTATTCGAGAGCCCTACAAGGTTGGGCCCAACCTTTCCTAGCTCAACTAACTCCCCAAGTTAGTTGTCTTGGCTGTACCAAGGGTTCCGAGGTCTGGTTCTACGCGCATCAATCCGTGTGAACCCTGGTCTAATCGTAGGCATTCTTGGCACATTAAGCATTACTTAGCATATCTATTTTTAGGGTTGTTACATTATCCCCCCCTTAGGAACATTCGTCCTCGAATGACACTACACATCATTTTAAGATAAAGAGGGTGATTTTCGAAGATATCTAAACATACTTGAGACTTTACTTTTTGTGAATTTGTGTTTCACACTTACCCTGGATAATGCATATTACACAATCTTATCTGAAGCTTCATATTTGAGATTGAGGAACTTCCTTCTCAATCGCACTTAACTTGATGCACCTCACAACTCATGCAACACAAAAATCATGTCCACGCTATACAAAAACATTTACATTACATGCAAGCATGAATTCATTTTAACTCTAACTTATTTGGAAACTTAACCTTACTACCCTGTTTCGATAGTCTATGGTAGTCTAGCATTTATGAAGTAATCTAAGCCATCTCCTTGAGCTAGTAAGCAGCCAACTTAGCCTTCTCCTCTTCATCAATACTCATAGCAGGCTTTAGAACCTACCATACACTCACCTTCATGCGAACAACCACTCTTATCAAACGTCTTTCGTTCACGCTGGGCATTTCTATCACTGCCCCTTCTTGGGAAGGCCAGATCTTGAGTCTAGCACCTTAGACCACTTGGTCATCCTAATTCTTGTGTGTATTCTTCTAACCGCGCACACAAGAACGAAGTTAGATATTTAGAATGACACAAAGTGTCAAGGCTCTAGATAGTACGATAAAGAGTAGAAGAAGGGAAATTTTCCTACGCATCATGCAGTCTCTAATCCAGGATAGTGGTGCACTTCACTACCATGACTTAGAAACTACTCAATGTGGTTGATGGAACTCATTATTCTCGGAATTTAACCTATGGCTCTGATACCAAATTTGTCACGACTGGAATCTAGACCCCAGACGAGACCGGCGTCGTTGACCTCTCAGAGGTCGCAGACAAGCCTACTTACGTCATTCTTATTTCATCTAGGTTAATTTTAGCAGAAAATTTGAAACTTTTTGTTTCTTAACATACTTATAAAAACATTCTCATTTAAACGTAATTGTTCACCATCAACCATCTAACATTAAGAGATAAGCAACTGAAAGAAATAGTTCAATTCTTATTAAGTGTATAATTGCCAAAATGGCACCAATACATAGTCTGAATAAAAATAGGAAGGAAACGCTAGTGGAACATGCTCCACTAGCTCAACTCTAAAACTAAGCTAGAATATAAAACAGTAGCATGCTCGAAAGCATGAGGACCTACTAAAACCGGATGAATGCTGGACGTCCGGATAACTGCAGCGATGATCCTATAGATCTATCGTCCACCTGTGCCTGCACCTAAAATAGTAGAGTTTGTATAGGGTTAGTACACACTTGTACTAAGTATGGGTATATGCAAGGACACACCAAGGACATGCATGAGAAAGAATAGCTCTTTCCTAACAACATGATTTTTGGAAGTCAAGTCAGTGGACTTGCCAAATTGAGATTAGAAAAGTTTCCAAATTTGGATTAGGAAAGTCAATGAGCTTTACAAATTTGGATTAGGAAAGTCAGTGGGCTTTCCAGATTTGGAATAGGAAAGTTATGCCATGAGAATAACATACATCATCATACTTAACATTCTGCACACAGCACACAACAGCGTACACATAACACATATTATAATTCATGTAACACATAACGTTGTTCATTTCGTTCATTCGTATGCCATGAGACCTTGGAATCATGGACTTAACATTAAGACTTCCCAGGAATGAGGGCTCAACAGATGGGACCTCAACTAGGGAGTCTTCATTAGCAAACGCAGAGTCTGCTTCGTTCATTCATACGTACTCCATTTCATTTCATTCGTGGGCCAGTGTAAACACCAGCTATACCTAGGATGTAGTTTAAGACTTTCATTGGGTTCGTTGTGCAATGACCAAGAATGACCTAATATCATTACTTGAATCTAACTCACCTTTTGATTATCCTACCCTAACACCTTCGGTATCATTCATTTCATTATGTGCATCATTTGAGGCTGGCCTCATTTATTCATTGGGAACTTTAACTTTAACCGACATAGATCATGTGAGCATCATGAAATCCAGTGTCTCTCCCACACCAAAAAGAGGTGGAATCACTGGCCAAAGTGACCCAAAACATGCTAGCGTACACCCCGCCAGATCCCTATATTGGCAGTATAAGTTCGAAGACTAGGAGATATAAGGAGACCCATACCCGGCATGCCGGACAGTCTCATCTCATGAGAGTTACGTGAACCTCCGCCCTTCCCGAAAGAAGGCATCACCGCTCATAGCCAGTCTATCGGTGCTTAGTATAAAGTTCCATTACATTCATCTCATACGTCATGGAAGCTGGCTTCTAGTATGAGGACATCATAGCTCATTAGATGATTTCTCATCTCATCATTCGTATTGAGTGTGTTAAGCTCAATACTCTCATTAGAGTGTTCATAGAGACTGGTCTCTTCATTATCTTACACTCTCATAGGTGAGTACGTATCGGTAACATTTACTTAGGCTCATTTGAGATTGCTCTTATCTTTTACATTAGCCTCGTATCATGTTGTCACCACATTCATTAACATTAGCACATTTGCTCTTCATAATTACTCACCATTTATTACGTGAATGTTCACTTCATCATATGCCAATGCACTTGGCCATTTAGTGTGTTTCACACTTTTACTTAACCCTTCTAGGGTTTCATCATTTCATTTCTCATTTCATCATTTGATTGTTCATTTCATCATTTCATTTTTCATTTCGTCATTTCATTGTTCATTTCATCATTTCATTGTTCATTTCATCATATCATTGTTCATTTCATCATTTCATTGTTCATTTCATCATTTCATTGTTCATTTCATCATATCATTGTTCATTTCATCATTTCATTGTTCATTTCATCATTTCATTGTTCATTTCATCATATCATTGTTCATTTCATCATTTCATTGTTCATTTCATCATAGGCCAATGCACTTGGCCATTTAGTGTGTTTCACACTCTTACTTAACCCTTCTAGGGTTTCATCATTTCATTTCATACATCTTAGGTTCACTTATTTTTAAACGTATGCTAGACTTATGGGTCTATACATACAAGCCATGAGGCTTCATTCATAGTTCGTTAAGTGACTCATATCTTCCTAAGATTATGTAGTACAAGACTTATGTATCTTGTATGTATGCCAAGATCTCGATTTCGATCTAAGTAGGTGGCATTATTCTTGAACATTTAATTCACGTATGACTTATGTATCAATACGGAATTTGGGCAAGGGAACCCAAGTTCGAATCCCTTGGACAACACTTAATCTTATTTTAAACTTGTTAATTACATTTTTCAGATTTGGGAGACCCTAGTTCGATTCCCATCAACCCCATAATATTTCCTTTCTTTTTCTCCTCCTTTTTTTTCGTTTAAGTCAAGGAGGTTGTGGGATCAATCCCCCACAAGCTCATTCTTTTTTTTCTCTTAAATTATCTATTAACTTTCTCACCTATCCAAGAGTTTGTGGGTTCAATCCCCATTCACCTCATTTTATATTTCTCCTTTATTTTCCTCCTAACTCTCTCATCTATTCAAGAGGTTGTGGGTTCAATCCCCACTCTCCACATTTATTTTTCTGCTTCATTTTTCTCCTAACTCTCTCATCCATTCAAGAGGTTGGGGTTCAATCCCCACTCTCAATCCCCACTCTCCACATTTAGTTTTCTCCTTTATTTTTCTCCTAACTCTCTCATCCATTCAAGAGGTTGGGGGTTCAATCCCCACTCTCCACATTTATTTCTCTCCTTTATTTTTCTCCTAACTCTCTCATCCATTTAAGAGGTTGGGGGTTCAATCCCCACTCACCACATCTATTTTTCCTTGCATTTTTCTCACGAAATTTTTATGAAATTTTTATTTAGTGAGGTCATGGGTTCAATCTCCAATGACCTCATATTTTAAATAATTTTTTTTTTAAACGAAGTTCATTTTTTAAAAAATTGGCCGAGACTACAATTTCCAGCAGGCTAGAAATTTAGTCTCTTCCAATCCATTTTTGTCTTAATCTTTTATTGATTTTTTTGTAGCTTTCATGTAATGATGTCTTGGATTCAATCCTTACTGATTTCATTTATTTTATAATTCATTTTTCATTGCATTTTGTACCACTTTGTTTGGCTGAACCCAATCTATCAAATGCTGGAAATTTGTTCACTATTTTCAGCTTCTTTTTATCATCATTCATACGTTAATTCTTAAGGCATTTCGTGGATCATTTGGTGCATCTTTAAGTGTAATATTTTGATAATTATATTCAGCCAAGAATTACTATTACATACAGCAACATTACACCACTTTTACACCTCACGATTTACACAAACATTCGCACATAAAATTCAACCATAAAAACATATCATTTTTCACATACTTTCGGTTGACATAATTTAACATGCTTACAATTCTAAACACATAATCATGAACACATTATCACGAACATCAATCTTCATACTTAAACTACCAGCAAACATACCCAACCTACGATTCATTGGGAGCTAGTGACAGGGACATGCAACGGGAACAATCCTAGTTTTCGAATTAGAAATTATTGAATCTTAAGGGGTCTCTTGGGAAAGGGACCAAGAGAGAAGAAAACCCATACCTTTTATGTAGTTCAAACCTTGACTTGCTGCCCAAAACTTTCTCCAAAAATCACGTTCAAATCCCTTCAACTTCAACACCAATTCGACGGAATAATCCTCCCTCTTGCGTAACGTTTTTGATTAGTTGTTTGTTTGTAATTTTTGTTGTGAGTTCTTTAAGTGTGAAGAACTTTGGTTTACCTACTGTTTTTGAAGTTATTTTGTCAGAGAAAAATGTGAATGAGAGAATGGGAGAGTTTGAGCGTGAGAGTTGAGAGATAGACGTGAGAGAGTGGGAGTCATATTAGGCTTAGGAGTCTAGTTTAGGACTTAGTCAAATAAGGTTTAGTTAATTATTAAAAATCTGATTTTTATTTTTATTTTAAATCAGCTAATTTATTAATAATAATTATTAATTAATTACATTAATTCGATAACTTAAATAAAAAATCATATAAATTCATTGCTTCCACCTAGGTTCGAACCCGGGTGGAGCAGGACTTAACTTCAAGAGCTCCATTTCGTCTCTCTCTCCCCAATTTGCCCCTCCACCTTATTAAATAATTAATTAAATATATATTTAGGGTAATTACGATATTACCCTTAGCCTAGTAAAAGACCATTTTACCCCTAGACCCTCAAAACTTAAGATTTCCTCTCTTTAAGTCCGGTAAAGACTCCTTCGAGTAAATCTTCGTATTCGAGAGCCCTACATGGTTGGTCCCAACCTTTCCTAGCTCAAATAACTCCCCAAGTTAGTTGTCTTGGCTGTACCAAGGGTTCCGAGGTCTAGTTCTACGCGCATCAATCCGTGTGAACCCTGGTCTAATCGTAGGCATTTTTGGCACATTAAGCATTACTTAGCATATCTATTTTTAGGGTTGTTACATTATCCTATTAGGACACAACATGTCCTAGTAAAACTAACTAAGTAAGCCAAAACTCACACTTTAAAAACTTTGCATAGAGCTTCTTCTCTTTCAGAATTTCAAGAACAACCCTCAATGATGTTCGTGCTCTTCCTACTACGAGAATATATCAATATATCATCTATGAAGACAATAAAAAAGGAACCCAAGTACAGTCTTAACACCTCATTCATCAAGTCTATAAAAGTTGTTGGGCAATAGTCAACCCCAACATAATGTTCAACTCTACATTATACTTATCATCCTTTAATTTTGCAAGTATACATTATTAAGTTTCATCAAATAGGGTTAATCAAATATCATGTAATATCCAACCATCAATAAAGAACATAGCCAACAAGAATGAAGGATGTAATGAGAAGCAATACAATGTGACACCATGGTATGATATGCCTCATATGCCGAATTCTCTCGAATGTATATACATAATCTCTTAATCTATTTCTGAGAATTATCATGTATATACGGTTAACCATACATCTTAACTTTGCTAGGGTCCTATTATCCTCCCATTCGAACTCATTTTTTAGTACTTTTGTATTGATATGACACCTTCAACCACCACGTGGATGTATTTGTACACATATACCTACCACGTGTGTAAATTTTTATTTTATTTTCTTATTAATCTTTTTTATTTTTCAAATCATCTTATTTTCTTTATTATGTATTAAAATTAAGTTAATACGCATACTTGTCCCTTGTATCTTAACTTCTTTTTTACCTTCATTCATTGTTTTTTTCTCTTTTATTTTTTTATTTGTTTTATTTATTCTTTTTTTCGGTTTTCCTTTTGGTTTGATTTCAAATTTAATTGTAAAAGTCTTGTATTTTAAATTAGTTTATTTTTAATGGATACCAAAATGAGTGAAGAAAATCAAATAAAACATTAAAAAAATAAAACGTTAAAATTAAAGGACTCTTTTATTTTTTCTTAAAATACAATTATTTGTTTTAAAAAAACTATAGTGAAAAGATAAGAAATTAAAGAAAGAAACAAATAAAAAAGTTTAAAGTGAGGAAGAGACTAATGTGTGTGTGCGCGCGCGTACGTGCTGTGTGCGTGCGGATGAGTTCAGACAACTCACATTCCTCATAAACCATATATGCCAACATAGGTACAAGATCATACTTTTTAGATGAATCTTAAGTGCCTTTGGACAGAGCTTAGCAGATCCACTTAGTTGAGGTGTTATATACCCCAGAAAGGTGTAAGAAAGTTCTGGCAGCCTGGGTGAGACATTGTATCATCATGTAACTCATAGTGATGGTTGTCAGTTAGAAAATCTCCAAGTAGAGTTAAAGTGTATTTTTATATATCAATTATTATGTTAAGTTCCGAGATGAGAAAGTACTTTGTAAAGCTTTGAATGATTTAACTCCTTTATTTCTTTACATTTAGTTGAGTATTTATCTATATCTACAGTAGTCCTTTCATTTAGTTTTTTTGTTATTCAGCTATATTACATACTCGTGCATTCAATGTATTGATGTCATTCGACCTGCATCTTTTAATGACGCAGATACAGGTTCTTAAGATCTTCAACAATAGTCTATTGAGATCACTTTCATCTTATCGTCACTTTTGAGTAAGACCTCCTTGCTTCCAGAAGACTCCAGTTTTTATAAGTTGTTACTAGTAGTTTTTTTGAGGATTTGTGGGTATTTTCCCGACATGTTATCTTTATACAGTAGAGGCTCTATAGATATACAGTTTTAGAGAGTTTTTGTGTTGCAAATATTTTATTTAAAACGTATGTTTTATACTTAGTATATTCAGCGATGTTTTGAAATTCAGTATGTTGTTTTAAACGTTTCTTTCAGTTTGATGCTTATGTATGCTCAAGTTAGTCTTCCTCTCGTAGTCAGCCAGGACAAGGGTTCTCTTGAGGATCTAAAATGTTTTTCGAGTGCCAGTCATGTCTAGGGTATAGGCTCAGAGCGTGACACGAGGTGTTACAAGAAATGTACTAAAAACACCTATAACTTTCATTATCGGTAGGTATAGAGTTAAAAAGAAACATCCACATACTATAAAAACATTGGAAAAGAGGGGAAAATAAATATGTCTTCCTAAAAAAATGGGGCAAACCTAAATAAAGTCTTAAGCATATCCAAAGGGAGGGGAAAGTGTCCTAATCCGACTCAAGATCCTTTGGGGCCGCTCACTCACCCCGCTTCATTCAGGAAAGGGAACTCCCAAAAATCCTCCGGTGTGAGTGGAGAGATATCCTTCTAGGGGGCAATGCAAGTGAAATTAATCTTTATGATTTTGCACATCCTTTCTAGTAGGCGGTCCCGCTCAATGTTCTTTTTCCTCTATCATACAAATCATTGTAAAGCATTGCATTCTCATTGGTTGTAGGTGCTTGGTCTTTTTATCTGGTAGTGGTACTTCCCATGGATCTCTAGACATTGACCAAGTCCTCCTCCACACAACTATTAGAAAGTGGGTGCTGGGACTGGGAAGGAGGGGTATCATCCTCAACATCAATATCATCATTTTGACCCAAACCAACTGTGGTATGACTTCACTATGCATCGTATACATTTATCTTCTTTTGGAATGTGATATATAGATTCCTACTAATTAGGGATTGAATTTTGGGTCCATCTTCATTATCCTAGCGATATAATCCTTAGGTACCCCTACCCGTATGCAAAGTACAAACACCAACCCAGGAAGGAATAGGTCATTCTTGTTATCCCTGTAGAAATCCTTCCATTCAGGCACTATTTGTGCCTCCACATTCAACAAGATCCCTCTGATAGGATATTTCACCATCAGGGCTCAAAAATAAGTCACATCAGTTAGGTTGCCTGATGGGGGAATCCTCAGGCCTAGAGGTACCAGCCATCTCCATGCATATATAGAAAAGTAATAAGCATTGATAAATACCTTACTCGGGTTTCCCATGTTGACCAGTGAATCTTGAAGCCACCTCATATCCATTTCGTACATTTCAGCATCATACTCATGGTTGGACTCATCAAGTAACCCAGAACCTCATTCATGATTTGAACAACCCAAGGACCTAACCCCTTGGATGTGAAGAGAAGGGTGGGGGAACGCCATAGGACCATTGAGAGTAGGTCAAAGAATTCTCTCGCCCAGCTTAAGTAGTTAGTACAAACAACCCGAACGATCAGCTAAACTAATAGAGAACCTTCTTTGTCCTATTTTCCCTACATGTTGAAAGCCTTCTGAAAGCAAAAGCCCATCTTCCGATATTCCATAAACTGCTCTGAACTAGATTCATCAGGGAATCTCTCGTAGAAGTAGCTTAATCCATAGTTGGAAGCAATTTGATTATTGAACCTACAAATTCATGGATTTTCATATTAGAAACCATAAAATCTCATTAGAAGGGTTTCCAATGAAAAGTCCATCTTTTGGCTAGGCTAGGAGGCTATTGTTTGTAGCCTGCCTCTATAGTAGAGTCGCCCATAGCGAAAATCCATCCGCTATAGCATCTTTCATTGTTCCCAACCTTGAAAGGGTAAATCAATGGTGACCCTTGCCCCAAAAATCCTATTTTCCAATTTTTATTTTTGATAAGTCTTCCAAAAGTACTCTACTACAAAAATATACTAGAACTCGAGAATTCTAACTCATAAATCATGCCCAAAATTAAGTTTCATACCAGAACAACCATTCAACTTCCCCGACCATTTTGAGCCTGTTTTGAATCTTTTTTTTCATAATAATTATGACTGGAGTGTTGTAGTAGCATTGTAAATGTAAGAGGAAGCCCCATGATTCAACTGTTACAACAATCAAGTGTAAAATTTCAAAATTAAAAATATCAACCCAAACTCCTTTCTGTTCTACCGATTTCTATGATGCAATAATCAATACGTGTATCATGAAGTAACGAGCATAGGAAACGTAATAGTTACCTTAGTTCTAACATTTGAGATAAAGTGACTAAGGAGAGAACAGTGAGCTTGAGAGAGTAAAAGAGGGAAATAGGAAGAAAATCCATTCCCCTCTCTCTGTTAATCCCAATTCAGTAACTCAATCAGACGCTCCAGTGGCATTACACCCACTATAGCAGGGTTCAGTTCGGTGAGTGGGGGAAAGTTTTGTTGTGGCTTAATTTGTTTGAATTCCCTATCCTTGTATTCTTGGGTACGAACAGATGTTTAGCGTTTATGTGGTTCACCTAGAGATGAGTTTTTTTGGTGTTGTAGAAATTAGATGGTGACCTTTAGTGACTGGTTTGCTCTCTTTCACCTTGAAAGTCATTTGGGGATGACCAATGGGTAAATTGATTGTAACGACTCAAAGTACCCCCTAGAGGTTACCGGCGTCATCGTCCTCGAAGAGGACTTAGACAAGCCCTTAGCATTCGTAATCACATATCATAGGTCAAAATGCGGAAAATTAAAACCTTTAACATGAGGTTTACATAGACCTCTCGCATACTACATATAGGGAGTTTACTTAGACTCCTCACATATGAAGCTTACTGAGGCTTCTCGCTTAACAATCATAACAATACATAGAAATTTAGTCTAATACTTTGTCTCACATTAAAATCATCTTAACGAGTAGAACATTCAGACATAGCCCTTATACAAATTCATAATTGCCACATAGGGCTTACAACAACATCTTCAACAATAGGTTAGAAAAGAATGTCTTTAGACAATACAAATACGACTAAGGTATAGTACGTGGCACCATCCTCGAACTAGAGGACCTACCAAAACTTGGAGTCTAGTCCAAGCCTTCTTGCTTTAGCCTCAAGATACCTCAATGGCCCGAACCTACAATGTTTGGGAAAAAGGGAAGAAATATGGGTAGTATAAATCACATGTACTATGTATGGTTCCTATGCATAAAAATCATTAATGTACGAGAAAAGGTACAATTTAGTCAAAACCATGTATAATATCCAATAACTCAATATACACATATATGGAACATCATAAGTCAACCCAACATATAAGTAACTCAAGCAACACTTGTGCAATGCCAAGAATAAATCCCCATAACCCTATTCAAAGTTAAGTATCACATTAAGCAACTCACTTCATACTTACAACATATTCTCCTATTTTTCATAACATACTTCATACATCAATACTACTCTTATCTTATCAACATAATCATAATCATAATCATAAAATAACACTACTAGAACCATTCCTTAGGATCCCATATGTGCAATGTGTAAGAGAAGTCTCATACCCTCCCTCACACTATGTAGTAGCCTTTAAGACAAACCTAATAAGAGTTCACATACATATCTTGATCATTTACTTTTACATTAGGGAAAGAAGTGCAATAACCGACATGAGACCATGTGAGCTACATGGAATCCGGTGTTCTACTACCACACCTAAAAGAGAGGGTTAACACTTGCCTAAAGTGTAACCATTCGTACATAGCTATCTCGGTGGATCCACTAAGCTAGAGTCCTATGTGGGCACACAGTTAAGGGTTAAAGAGATTGTTACTATAAACCTTGACTTTCTAGACGTGGATGTTTCCATATCATGAGACAATATATATTTTGGGAATCCGGACTTACGAACGTGAGGAAAACCCATGTGGGAGGCCGGACTTACTAAACGTGGGACCTCCATCTCATTTACATGCCCTTTCGGTGCTAAGCAATTATTCCCTTTAGTATTCATCTTATTTCATCATACAAGTTCAAATTAGTCTCTTCTAGACCCCTATGTAAACATCTTATCATATTATCTCATATTTCATCATAAGTGAGAACAATCCTTTCACTTTAGACACCACTTCATAAGTGAGTAAACCTTTCACTTAACACTTTATTATAATCATGAGAAACTACTTTCAATTATATAATATTTATATCATAATATGCATACATAATTCATGTCTAATTCAATGTCTTAGGGTTTAGGATGAGGAACACTTAACATAAAGATCACAACCACACATTAGACATAGGAGCATTATCGTCAAAGTAACTCATAATTCATAATTGAATCCAAGAAGAACAAATCAACATACCTCCTTGTCCCTTTCAAGATCCTTCATACTTAAATTACCAATAATACAAACTAATTACATAAAGAAGTTAAATTCAAGAAGCAATTACATAATTAACAACAATGTAGTCAATTTACATGTTCATCACTTCACAACTCACCATATCAATTCAAGGTTTTCATGAAATTGGAGAAATGACATGGGTCTAGGGAAACCTCATAGAAAATCATAAATTAACCATCAATATATACTTAAACAACATTAATTCATCATAATTCATCGCAATTGATTCATCATTTTGTTTTTCAAAGAAGATCCATGTATGGAAGAAAACCCTAGTTTTGAGAGATTTAGAAATCATCTTTTAGAAGGACCTCTTGGGGAAACGAATCCCAAGAGTGAAAGAAAACATACCTTAAAAATTAATAGCCACGAAATTGAGTAGAATCTTGGTGGATTTGGTCTTCTTCTTCAACCTTCAAAGCTTCTTCAATGGAGGATGAATGGAGAGAGAAAGTAGAGAGAGGTGAGAGCTTTTGGATTTGATTTAGGGTTTTGGTTTTTATGGAAATTTTTGGTGAAAAACTGATTTAAAATCAATATATAACCCTCCCCTAAAATACCCAAAATACCCCTCACTTAAGTTGACCCTAATGATGTCAAACTCGAATTCAAATTTTAAATTTTTCGTCAAGAAACAAGTTCGCGTCGCGGAGCTGTTCCCGCAAAATTTCCAAAATAAAATTTTGAATCAGAGGATTCCACGACGTGTCCACGCCGCAGACCAAACTTTTGGCCATGGGTGTGCCTAGTCCGCGACGCGGACTGGCTCCCTCCATGAGAAAAAGCTTGTTGCCTCTTGGCAGCTTGCTTTGTCCGAAGTGGGGTCCCTTCGTGGACCCCTAGGGCAATCTTTGGGGGTCTTACTTGGAATTTTGACCCTATATACTTCACTGTACCTATTTAAAGTCTTTTTACAAGTTTTATACTTCATACAACGCTCTCAAACCTTCACAAGACCTAAGGACGTTCACTATTTGCTAGTTTCCGAACGTCATGGTCGTTTCTTAGCGTTTTGGTTCTAAAACTTCTTAAACAAGTAATTTAAACTTATTTAGGTCTATAATTATCATTATTCTACATATGATGCTCTAGTATAAGTCATGAAAATTATGGGGTGTTACATTGATATATATTATAACGATCTGAGTCATTATTATTTAAAGACACCTCATGCAGAACCCTAGAAATTATGGAAATATGGTGTCAATTTAAAAATTAGGGTGCACAATGAAAGTCTAAGAATTTGAATTGATCTGAGATAAAGTTAGCACATTATAGCGGGAAGTGCCCCACTATGGAGGCACCTCAATAGAGTATGCCTACATGGTCGCTATAGTGTGGTTGATTGAGTTAGACCCTAGAAATATCATATGTCTTTTATGTTTCCTCTCACATTCCATTGAGAGAATAGACGAGGGTTACTCCAAAATTCCTCTATGCCACATTAAGCTCAAGATTAATAGAGCGGAGACATTTCAACACAAAAAGGTTAAAACCTATGGATTTTCGGTTTACGCCCGTCAACACTCAGGCCACGAAGCCAATTTTTTGTATTTAGAGTTCTTCTACAATTGCTTGGCACCTAGGGAGCCTAGCTTTTGTTAAGTGAGTAGTCAAAACTGTCTTTATTTCCATAATTTCATGTAGAGTGTCAAGAGATTGCATGTACAGGCCTTCGAGAATGGAGTCTGGAGGGTTGAATTTGTTGTTAGTTTTGGTTAAGTTTGAGTATAGATTTGCTTAGTTAATATTGGTTTTGTGATAAATGTTGGGTGTTATTTAGTGATTGTGGGCAATCGGTTTATGATCAGGATTTATTCAGAAAAGATTCTTTTTTTCTCGGTAGGTGATAGTCTTTGATCCCTTCACGTCATATGGTTATCAATTACACACAACAAAAGTGTTTAATTGGTGTAAAATGTGATTTATGTTCATCGTGGTTGTGATTGTGACTTTGTTGTGTAATTGATGGTTTGCCTGGGTACTACTTTCTTGTACGGGATATCCACATGGTTGGCTCGGGTACCACGCCTAGTATATACTAATGGTTGGCTCGGGTACCACGCCTAGTATATACTAATGGTTGGATAGGGTACCACACCTAGTATATACTAATAGTTGGCTCGGGTACCACGCTTCGTACGTGGATATTCATACATGGTTGGCTTGGGTACCACTGATATACTACTGATTAACATGTTTATCACACTTTAGTACCCTAACAGTTTGTGTGTAGGTTTCATGAGACAATCGGGTTTAATTCATCGTCATAGTTATTGTGTTATATTTATCACATATTTTTCCCTGCTTGTCTAGTATGGTGTATTTAAATGCTAGGGTTGTTCTTGTGTAGGCTAGGAGTGCATACTAAATAGTGTGGTAATGTTGTGGACCATGTGAACTTTAAATGTTAAATTTGAGTGGGGCCTTGGAGTCAAGGCTATGCTTTTGACAGTGATTAAAATTATATTTTATCTGCTTGGTAAATTGGTTAAGGGTCAAGGTGTATGCATGAGAGTTTGAGGGAGAATAGTATTTTGTTTAACGGAGTGTATAGTGGCCTGAAATTGGTGACATCTCTATATGATAGATGGGATAGGTTATGATCTAATATGAGGGTGGGATGACCTAGATGGTGGAGTTGGCAGCTAACGGAAGTGGGTAATTTATGATAGGGCATATGAATTCCAAGGTAATTCTACGTGGGTAATAGTGGTGATTGAGAGGGTCAAAATTCTAATGTTATCTCTTAAGTTTCATATTTTCTTGATTATTCGGATCTACTGATGATGCCTAGTAATACATGTTATTGATATTACTCTTATTATGTCACTTGACATAGTATGGTTCCAGGATTCAGCAATGTTTCATAGGAGAAGAGGATCGCAATCCCCGACAACTTCTACTCCTCTTTCCTTATGGTGGGAGTTGTGTTGTATTTTTTTCTCATAATTTGGTACTTTCTTAGAAGCTCATGTAACTACTTTGACTAGTTCCTTGAGGAGAGTTCAGTGTAATTCTTATTAAAGGTGTCATGTTTTAAAGTAAAATTAATGGTTTTGTTATATGTAAATAGGGTGTTACTTTTAGTTTGTTCACTTTCGTAGTTAATGTCCCTATTTGGGGGTTAGGGTTCTCCTATCTTGGTGCCAGAGTAGGTGTCCACACGAATCGGTTAGTTGGATTGTGATAATTTATGAGGTTTAATTTCATCTCGCTCGATATGATTTAGACCCTTTATCTTGCTGAGACCTTAGTTTATGAATATACATGGTTATCACAAGTTTTAACATAATTAATGTTGATGGTATTGAGATGGTCAATATTATTCCATCAATATGTATTCTAAAGTAATATTGGTGCTATCATAATTAAAGAAAATTAAAAGATTAATTTTAAAAATAAAGTGTTCAATACAACAAAATCAATCCACTTTTTCTCTAGTTGAAACTTAATTGTTTTTAGGTGGAATGGTTTGGTGGACCCTTATACTTGTATAGGATTCTATTATAGACACTCTTACTTACCCTTTTGTCATCTGGACCCCTGAACCCATCGAAACCCATCCAAAATCAACATTTTAAACACTTTTTATGGTGCTTGTTGCACAAACACGTACACGTTGGCCAAAAAGAAAAAAACAATAATCCACGTATGATATTAAAAGAACATTAAAATTTAAAAGATAAATAAATGAAAAGAACAAAAAAAAAAAGGAGAGTCATCTTCTTCAAACCCATCGCTGCCACCCCACCAACCCAACCCACCCCACTCTAATTGCTGCCCCCACCCCAACCAAATTCACCCACCATTTTCCTTATTCTTCTTCTTAACACCCCCACATACTGTCCCACCCCTAAATATTTTCTCAAAGTTCATTCTTTTTGCCGCAAATAAATTTTCCTCATATTTCTTTTCTTTTTGCCATATTTATTTTTTCAAAATCTTGATTTTGTGTGTATTTTTTGGTGATCCAGCCATTGCCTGTTCATGTATCGACAGAACCGAATCCTCTAACCAATCCCGTCTCCACCGCTTAATCATCGAATTGACATTGAATGGTGCACTAACTTCAACCCGAGTGCGGTTCAAAACCCTGTGGCAACACTCCAACTCCGGAGTCAGAAAATCATGTTTGATTTACCAAATCATTCACGCCCCCAATATCCCCTAGAAACTCCATAACTTTCTGAATGATGACAATTAAAGATTTGTTTGTGTTGGGGTTGAGAATGATGTGAGGAAATTGTTGAATGATTGGGGAACTGGAGTGTCGAGTATGGTTGATTTGAGGGAGTAGGTGATGGAGGAACTTGAGAATGAGAATCTTTGGAGTTGTGGGCTTAAGGATTTAGTGAGGGAAATTGTTGGAATTGAGATTTACAAGTCAAAATTGTTAGCTAAATACTTTTGTTGAGATTATATTGACTACATCGATCCGTCATCGTGAAGACCAACAAAACCAAACCAACAAAAATACAATACAGTCAACACAAAAAAGAGATGAGTAAATCGAAGGGGAAAATAAAAGAGAAGAAATTTGAAGAGAAAAAATTGAGAAAAAGACGAGAAAAACTCAAATTTTTCCAACAATGGTGTTGAATGAAAATAAAGAAGAAGAGATGATCTTTAAAGGTTAAAAAAATTGATTTTTTAAGGTGTCTCATGCTCTAGTTTTGTGTGTATCACATGCTCCATGTGGAGTCTTTCCACACAGGATGACACATCAAAAATTGTGCTTAAAATGATGTGTTTGGATGAGTTTAGTGGTCCAGATGACAAACGGGTAAGTAGAAGGTTCCAGAATGCAAACAGATACAAGTACAAGATCCACCAGACAATTTCGTCTTTTATTTACTTCAATCTCCATAGTAGAGTTAACAAATAATATAAGTTTCCTTTCTCATTTCCAACAAATAGCACAAAGTTTTTTCATATGGTTTTCTTATACCTACTAAATACTTTAACTGCAAATGCAACATCAAGTCAAGTTGTAGTTACATATCTCATATTTTAATTAGGCTAACAAACACCTTTTTTATTTGGCACATCATTTTCATACAAATGAACCAAAATGAGTTGCAAGACTCACACAAGCAACAAAATTATTTTTCATAATTTTTTCAACATAATGTGACTTGGCAAGAAAAACATTCATCACAAGTTTTATGTTATTTTTCATTTCAAGAATTATCTCACCCAAACATTTGATGTTCAAATGACTACTCAACACGTTTTTCATATTTCTTTGGTAAGACTCATGTTAGAGCAAAAATCATCAAAGCATATGTGAACAATAACATGTACTTCATTTGTTTCAAAAAGAATGACCTCCTTTCCTTTTTAGTGTATTTCAAAAAGAATGACCTCTTTCTTTTTTTGGTAACATTTTAATTTCAACTTTCCAAGTGGCATGTTTAAGGCCACAAGATTAAATGACAGTTTTGTACATTTCACATTAATTTAATTTAGGACCACAAGATTCAAAAGTCTTCTTTATTTTCTTAAACTCCGTGCCAAGTCAAACCAGATCATTCTTTTTTAAACGGAGGAAGTAATTTTTTTAAGATTAATCTATACACTTGTAATACTTTTTTTTAATCATTACTCAAAGATGCAAAAATCACATTTTTCTGAGTGATTTTTTAATTCGATGAACTCCCACTATTTTAAAATTTTAAATATCAATTTTGTTTCATAAAAAAAAATATCATTTTATTCATGAAAAATATTACGTAAGAGGTTTATTTACCTTTTCACTGCATGAATTGAGCTGGTAGGAAAATACGTTACATGTACAACTTTTCTCTTTCATCTCTTGAAGAGAGCAATGTTGAGTGGAATGATGTTGAAATTGTCTATCTTTATATCCAGATTTTCAAACTATAACAAAAATTGTTGTGTAACATACCACAAATTTTAAAAATCACTGTTGAAAATAAAATTATAAAATGAATAAAAAATATATTTTAAGGCTAAGAAGATATATTTCGCTCTCTTTAAGGAGGTCAAGTCCACTATTGTATAATCTAAAACAATCCATCAGTATAACTGTCAACTAGTCCCCTCCAAGATACAATCCAACAATGTTGTACAACTCAAATAATTGTAGATTAGCTTAAGAGTCCAAAGCTTCAAAATATAGAATACCTTCCTTCAGCATAAAAATTACTCTCTTTTGTAACTCGAATTAGTTGAAGACTTAAAATATTTTTCCTTGTCTCAACTCTCTCTTTCACTACATTAACCTCAATAAAATATTTCTCATAATTCTTCCACTATATTTTCTTGTTCATTTCTTATCACCAAAACAAAGTAAGACAATGGGTATTTATACGTGAAGAATTCTTCCCTTGCAATACATAAGAAAAATGTGGATGATAATATAGCTAAATGAATGACCTAAAAATTACATAAGTTACTAAAAACTAATGAAACTAATGGGCATACTTAACCACTAACTAGTAAGGATAAAAGAAGGCATATAATGCCATTAAGCTACAAATCTAAATACTGCACAATTATTAGATGATTATAACATATATATATATATATACCACTAAATGTTACACACAAATGACAGTGAAGAAAGGATGCAATGCCCAATGGAAAAAAGTTATACACAGTGTGGCAATGCAAAGGATGTGTTTTTATTAATCCCTCCGTTTCAAAAAGAACAACCCCTTTCCTTCTTTGACAACACTTTAACTTCAACTTTCTACGTAGCATGTTTAAAACTATAAGATTAATGAGCATTTTGTTACATTTGACATTACTTTAATTTAGAACTACAAAGATTTAAAAGTCTTCTTTTTTTTTTTTTCTAAACTCCGTTTCAAGTCAGACTAGGACATGCTTTTGGAAACCGAGGAAGTAATATTAATATGTTACACTAGCAACTCGTATCATACACTCCTTATTATAAGGCTATACGTTACATATATCACGAGTTATATGATATTTTTTTTGTAAAGAACTTATGTTCTAGATGTTTGACTCTTCAACGAAAAGAATTTTTGTTGGGTTTCAAAGCGTGAATGGGAAAAGAAAAGAGAGAATATGAAAAGTGAGGGAACTAATTTAGAGGGAAAATAAAAAGTCATTTGCAAAGTGCAAATGAAAAGTCATTTCTCCCATATCAATAAAAGAAAGGAAAATTGTTGTCCTTATATAAGGAAACACTTCCTTTACTTCTTAAAGAGCTAAGAAGAAGGTTCCCCCTCGCGCCGTCGTCGTCGTCGCTCATTGATTGATAAATTTTTTGGACAAAATTTATTTAATCAATTTTTGTTAATCAAATAAATTCTGTTAATATTATCTCTTATAAATTAATTCAGAACGTTAGTTAATTAATAGAATTAATTTGCGTGTAACGGTAACATTCCGAAAAGTTGTTACTCTTTCCGAAAACCCGTTATTTTCCTAACAAACACATTTTCTGAAAAGTTGTTATCTTATCCAAAAGATGCAACTTTCTGGAAAAACATGTCTGAACAGATTTTTCTGAACAGACACGTTTCTTGCTGAAAATGACTATAAAAGGAAGTCATTATTAGTTTTTTCAAACACTGAAATTTTCCTTCTCTGCATACATTTTTCTCTCAAAATCAAAGTGTCGATCGACTGAGTCTGTGTGACTTGTTGTTGTTCTTAAGTTCGCTGAAGTTAAAGAAGTTTGAGGTACCGCTATTTCTTTAACAGGTTTAATCCGTTTTATCTTGGGAGAAATTAATCCATAACCTCGGGTACAGTGAGGGCATTAAATTTCTTAAGGAGACACAGTAATTTCTGTGAACTCGGATTATTTTTTGTATTCTGTCTACTTCATCTTATTTCTGTTTCTGTTTTTTGGCTAACCTTATAAATACAAGTTAATAACAATTTTTAGCGGCAGTAAATATACACATTAACAATGAGTATTAAAACATTAGATCCAATGTCATTATAGGCTTTGGGGACATTTACAAAGAGTGAATTTTCATTAAAATAACAAATCTAGTTGTATAAACATGATAATTGGTGTAGTGTCATAGACATCTACATACAAGGAAGCAATGTTGTCTAGCGACTCAACCTCTTGGATGGAGTCTATCAATAGTGAAATAGAATCAATCCTAAGCAATCATACTTGGGAGTTACTTGATCTTCCTCCAGGAAACAAACCCTTGAGTTCAAAATGGACTTTTAAAAGGAAGATTAAAGATGATGGAACTATTGACAAATATAAAGCAAGACTTGTTGTCAAAGGATTTAGACGAAAAGAAGGTCTTGATTATTTTGACACACACTCGCCAGTAACTAGGATTACATCAATTCGGATGTTAATTACCCTAGCTGGAGTATACGATCTTGAAATCCATCAAATGGATGTGAAAACCGCCTCTTAAATGGAGAGCTGGAAGAAAAAATCTACATAGAACAGCCTGAGGGTTTTGTAGTTCCTGGTAAAGAAAAGAAAGTGTGCAAACTTATTAAGTCACTTTATGGACTAAAATAAGCACCAAAACAATGGCATGCAAAGTTTGATCAAACCATGTTGTCAAATGGATTTAAGATCAATGAATGCGATAAATGTTTTTACATTAAAGATACTCCAAATCAGGAAGTCATTGTATGCCTATACGTGGATGACATGCTTATAATGAGCAAGGACATTGCTAATATAAAAAGTACTAAGCGTATGCTCGCTAGTAAGTTTGATATGAAAGATTTAGGAGTTGCTGATGTGATTTTGGGAATTAAAATTCTCAAAACACCTAACGGTCTAGCATTGTCTCAAACTCATTATATTCAAAAAGTACTTGAAAAATTTTAATATTTGAATTTCAAAAGGGCAAAGACTCCAATTGATGTGAACCTTCATCTTGCAAAGAATAAAGGTGAAAGTCAGTCTCAATTGGACTATGCTAGAGTATTGAGAAGCTTGATGTATGTCATGAATTGTACACGACCAGACATAGCTTGCGCTATCAGTAAACTGAGTCGATACACAAGTAATCCCAATCAAAATCATTGGTTGGCAATGAAGAGAGTTTTGGGATACTTAGATGACACTCAAAACTATGCTTTGTATTACAACAAATATCCAGCAGTTCTTGAAGGATATAGTGATGCAAATTGGATTACTGGGTCAACTGAAATAAAATCCACAAGTGGATATGTTTTTACTATTGGTGGAGGAGCAATATCTTGGAAATTATCCAAACAAACATGTATAGCTCGCTCTACAATGGAGTCTGAATTCATCGCCTTAGATAAGGCAGGTGAAGAAGTTGAATGGCTCTGGAATTTCTTAGAAGATATTCCATTTTGGTCCAAACCAATGGCCCTTATATGCATACACTGTGATAGTCAAGCTGCAATAGGAAGGGCTGGAAGTGTTATGTATAACGGCAAGTCTCGTCACATAAGACGAAGACAACTCTGTGAGACAACTACTCTCTAGTGGAATTATCACAATTGACTATGTGAAGTCAAAGGATAATGTGTCAGATCCACTTATAAAAGGCCTAACTAGAGAGGGAGTTGAGCAATCATTGACGGGAATGGGACTATGGCCGAGAAAAAGTCATCGTGGCGGTAACTCTACCTAGAAGACTGTATATCCCAAGATCTAGGTTCAAGGAGATAAAACAAAGTCATTGATGACGATTCAACATTGTCAAAAATTATTTTATGGTTCATTCTCATGATGAGATAATGTTCAGTAACTAGGATAAAGGCATAAGGACTTTTTAATGGTTTCTAAGTTTGATACAGGGTATATCAAATGGTGTATCTACGGGATAACACATTTAGAAATCACCTATGTAAGTGTGAAGTGTAAGCCGCTTCAAAGAGAATCCGGTAAGGCCAGTTCTTTAAGCACTTACTATCCGAGATGTGTTTCATGGCTGAAACGAACAAAACAATGAGAACTAAGAATAGTTCAAAGGTTGATTGTGTGACTTATGTTGTCTAGGTATACACCAAAGCTCGACGGTTCAAAGATATCAAATCTACCAATTGACCGAGTATATCCGATATATGTTCACTACGGAAAGTTTAAAGGGAAACCTACTTATCCAGATGCGATTAACCCTTACTTACAAGACACACAAGTTTTTCATGCATATGTTTTAACAATAGTCATTCCCCATTCATGTGGGGGATCGTTGGGTTTAGCAAAGTGTGAATGGAAAAAGAAAAGAGACAATATGAAAAGTGAGGGAACTAATTTGGAGGGAAAATGAAAAGTTATTTGCAAAGTGCAAATGAAAAGTCATTTCTCCCATATCGGTAAAAGAAAGGGAAATTGTTGTCCTTATATAAGGAAACATTTCCTTTACTTCTTAAAGAGCTAAGAAGAAGGTGCCCCCTCGCGCCGCTGTCGTCGTCGCTCGTCTTCGGTTTCGTCTTCGGCTTTGGCTTTGGCAAATGATTTGATTGATAAATTTTTTGGACAAAATTTATTTAATCAATTTTTGTTAATCAAATAAATCCTGTTAATATTATCTCTTATAAATTAATTCAGAACGTTAGTTAATTAGTTAATTAACAGAATTAATTTGCGTGTAATGGTAACATTCCGAAAAGTTATTACTCTTTCCGAAAAGTCGTTACTTTCGAAAAAACGTTATTTTCCTAACAGACACATTTTCTGAAAAGTTGTTATTTTATCCAAAAGACGCAACTTTCTGGAAAAACATGTCTGAACAGACACGTTTCTTGCTGAAATGGCTATAAAAGGAAGTCATTATTCGTTTTTTCAAACACTGAAATTTTCCTTCTCTGCATACATTTTTCTCTCAAAATCAAAGTGTCGATCGACTGAGTCTGTGTGATTTGTTGCTATTCTTAAGTTCGCTGAAGTTAAAGAAGTTTGAGGTACCGCTATTTCTTTAACAGGTTTAATCCATTTTATCTTGGAGAAATTAATCCATAACCTCGGGTACAGTGAGGGGATTAAATTTCTTAAGGAGACACAGTAGTTTCTTTGGACTCAGATTATTTTTTGTATTCTGTCTACTTCATCTTATTTCTGTTTCTGTTTTTTGGCTAACCTTATAAATACAGGTTAATAACAATTTTTAGCGGCAGTAAATATACACATTAACAATGAGTATTAAAACATTAGATCCAGTGGCGGACCTAGGATTTTCGTTCAGGAGGTTCGGAAAATAAAAGTATAAACATGTAAATAAGCCAACAAAATAAAATAAATAAAATGATATCCCAGGGATTCAAACCCAGGACATTGCGCATAACTATGAGCTTAGCTGCCACTGGACTATCTCATTCATTTGTGATTGAGAGTGTTCAAAATATATATATCCAAACAAATCCAGAAAATTCACCTTAGGTATACAGTGTATTTTTTTATCGAGGGTGTTCGGGTGAACACCCTGGACGGCACGTGGGTCCGCCCCTGATTAGATCCAATGTCATTATAGGCTTTGAGAACATTTACAAAGAGTGTTAATTGTCATTAAAATAACAAATCTAGTTGTATAAAGATGATATTTGATGTAGTGTCATAGACATCTACATACAATTTTACGGATAAACAAATATTTGGATGTTGTTGGCACAAACTGCAGTGGGGATTTTTGAAATTCAGTACCACATATTTGTATCTGTTGAAAATATATGGTGAAATTGTCCTGCTAATAATATGTTTTTGAGACGATGGAAGTGTGATATTTTGCGACCTAGCTCTTGCATTATATTCCTGTTTAGTTTTCATTATCTGTATGTCTAGTATTATATTTTGAGAGGAAGAGGAAGCAAGATGGGAAGTATATATTAAAGAAGAAATTTAAGGCAAGAATATGTATTAGAACGTAACTAATGCTAACTGCTCTTATCCATCATATATATACAGAGAAAACTAATTAGAAGCAAAAATCCAAGCCGCAAATTAACAAGTAATTGTTGCTGAATGAAAATCTAAAAAGAAGCAATAGCCAAATCATATACAGTAGCTTATATTAACTTGCATTGCAAATTTGCAAATGCGGAATTTAAATAAGCTTTGAGTAGTCATCGGCCATTCAAACAACATTATTTCTTGTGTATGTTGCCTTAAAAACCAAAGAAGTTCTTTTTTTTCTTCTTCTTCTCAATGTAAGCTAAGAGCTCCTCTTGACGGGAAAGGGCTGTCTCAAGTGCCTACCAATAATAATGATATTAGTCGTCTTACCGGCCCCTCATGCATATGAATAATAGAGTATCAAGACAAGTAAATATATACCATTTTGGTTGCACAAAGTTCTTGCTCCAATTTATCAACATGACTCATGACATTGTTAAGCATTTCCTCTTTTTCGGGTGGTAAGGAACTAGGCGTGTTGCTTAGACTAATAACCTTCTCCTCCAGCTCTCCCATTCGTTTCATCATGCTGAAGTACTCATTATTCGATATGGCAGGTCCACTCAACCGATATTCTTGACCTTGTACTGGTTTAACTTGCATATCAACTCCTTTTAATGAACCTGACAAGAGAGTCGAATCTGTAAGCTTTCTTGGCATGTTGCGTGTCATTCGCACCATTGTCACCACACCCATCACAAATGTCATCACTCCTGTGAAAAGGTGGTTGCTAAATCCATCGGGGGATTTAGAAATATCATGCATGGGTAAGAAATCTGAAGCTGAAAACAGGGAATATATTTAATCGTTAATATATCAACTATTAAAACATTTGCTATACATGCAATGAGAGGGTATACCTTTAGCAATGGCGTAGTTGTCCGCTTTTGTAGCTTTAGGAATAGTTGTTTCAATTACTTTGTCAACAACAGGGGTGTATGCACTAGGTTGCTTCGTAATTATTTCATCCTATAAAAACATTTCAATTTATAGGAAATAAGCAAATGCATTAGTAAGCTTTTATTCTTGTGAAGCTCAAGCTCATTTCATGTGGATTCTATTCTAATATGTTGCGGATGTAGAAGAACCTTACTTCCTCGTGGACAGTGGAGAGCTGTGTAGGTGATACATGATCTCGCTGGATCTTGGAAGATACAGTTCTCAGATTAATAGAATTGCTCTTCTTTGCGTCCTACAACATGTACGAAATATCTTCACTAAAATGTTATTATAAAGAAACAAACAACAATTATGGAAGATAGATGAGGCACCTTTGGCTTGGCGGCATTCCCATCCTCTGAAATAGTTTTCTCATCAACTGGAATGGAAGTTCTCTTTGTGCATTTATGCATACCACTGTGAACCATCTGGCATAAATTAATCATGTGTGTATCAATGGAAATGGCAATTGTATCGTTCAAAAGTAACGTACTAAAAACATGAACAGGGGTCAATGAAATTAACCTTCATTATTTCTGGATCATTCCATGGCCCTTTATCAGAAAGCATACATCCTCCTTTGTCCTCACAAGTGCAAGTACCGCCTAAGAACTCTGGAAGTTCGCTGATGCAAGGCAGTGACAAACAACTCTCTTTAGCCTCTATACATGAACTTTAGTTAGTGATAAAAATATATAATCTTATTTTCTTTTTACGAGTTGCACATTAGTTGGATGTACGCATACTTGAAATCTCAGAAAGCGAAAGAGAATATTTAAGTTCACCTGTATTTACCTGGCATCAATTATTTCAAGCAACTTGCTCTGGTATTTGTTACCAAGAACCTAAGAAGAAAGAAGCATGTTATTCCTATGAAAAATAAACCATTCTGATTGAAGATGAATTTAGGCTTACGTTGATCTTTGCGGTGGTCTTGGGGTCAAGGAATGACTTAACAGAGTTCCATAATAGCCTGAATCCAGAACCAGCATTGATGATATACATACGACACAAGCTCTAAACAGTCGATAAAAATATTCATGTAAGCAATACAAACTTGAAAATTTTCATCAAATATATATGTCTAATGGGAGAACAAATACCTCTGGATAATTGTTACCATCAACACCTTGGAGGCATTGAAGAAGTTCTCTTGCTGATTTATTGAAATTTTTAAGTCCCTGAGTCATTCATTATTGATGTAAATTAAGTTAGTAATTTCTATAAACTTCCTATGGAAGAAATAGATTTCTTTCCTTATTTAATTGTGTTATAAAATATCGAAACATACCACTCCTTGCACATCTAAAATTGTTGTGCTTGTATCAATATGTTTTTTTGCTGCAATGGAGCAAGCTGGCAATTTGTCGTTGAACGTCCTCTCAAACTCCTGCACATGGTATTTAAGATATCGGTCCATTGTTGTGACTTGTAGGAGCTTGGTAGAATCTACTTGACCAATTCTTTCGATATAAACTGGTCTTCCGTCTTTGTCAACTCCATGATGCCCTTGAGGATAGTATTTGACGACTTCCTCCTTTTCCTTGAACTCAAAGTCCTAAGAGAGGTAATAAAACTTGTAATTCAAATTTCGTAAATATTTTTGAGTTACTGAATATTTCAAAAGTATGTACCTGCATAATAGTGTCTGCACCAAATTCCTTCCTCCAATTAATCATATCAGACCACATTTGCTTTGATTTATCTAATTCAAATTTTCTGGCCTTCAAAAACCTACAAATACAGTACTTGTGATCAGGCATGGGGATCACATGTGAATTGAATGACAATGATGTAATCTACCTTAGCATCATATGATAATCGTCATGTTGTGCAGGAAGTAATTCATCCAATATAAGTGCTTGACGAAAGGCATCAACTGACTTTGCTTCCTCGGCGTCATGCTCATCTTCAAACACAACAGACATGACCCTGCTACTACTTCTACGGCCAGTTTTTTTTAAAGATTGTCTAAATTTGTTGGAGGCATTAAGTGCCTTTTTCTTGAATGACCCTAGCCTTGGCTTCTTATCCTCCTCAGTGTTTTCAACATCAATCTTTTCCATACCTATATACAAACAAGTACATTAATCCAAATATTTTTTACACATAATCGTCTAATAACATCAAATTCTTACTTGGCCTGAGTGGTCGTTCAAGAGGTCCTGTTGACATTTTGCCACTCATGATTGCAGGTCTGTGTCAATTTATACAACTTACTTGCTTTCTCAATGCGTACACCTATTAAATTTCAAATCATTAGCGCGCATAAACAAATGAAATTCAAAACAAAAAGATAAATCAGGTTTAAAGGGAAACAAACAAACACAATGTCATTAAACATTACATTATGAAATATAAGAAAAACCCAATGAGTAAAATGATAAATAATAATAATAATTGATGATTACCAGTGACAAAAAAAGAAATGGCAGGGACAATAAGAAAATATGGAGGGGTTTTCTCTTAAATTACCTAACAACTCTGCACGAAACAAACGGGGATCCTTATAAATAAGTGAATGGACAAGCTATAAAATTTCTATAATTTTTTATTGTCACACATTTCCATATTTTTTTATAATATAAACAAATCATTGGTCCTCTTTTCTTCCAACCAACTACCTTAACCGAATACTACCATTTCACCTTTCTGCTAAATACATCTTTCCATAAATTTGTGCCTATTAATATAAGTCTAATATTAATTATGTACATGTATAAGTAACACTCCTTAGATGAATATTCACCAAATGCGTTACATTCATAACACTAATATTAATCATACTTTTTCAATATTTTTCTCTTTTTCATCTTAGTGAACTTGTTCACGTTTCGTACCATCATGATAAGAAACAATATCATCTACTTAGTTAGAACAAAATTTGATTAATTTTTCATGTATATATATATATATATATATATATATATATATATATATATATGCATATGTTTATAAAAAAAATCCCCATTATTTAGCTTTGAAACTCTCTATATCATCAGTTTGAAAGGTTTTTTTTTAATTCTAAAATAATGATTTCTATTTGATATAATTGATAATGAACTTTCACAAACTTCAAAAGTTAAATATTTAGACTTAAAATATTATCGTTAATATAAGGGAAACTTACATAATAAAACCACGCACCATAAAAAAAAAAATCTTTTACACTATAAATTTCGAATCATTTATTTACCCTGTAAGAAAATTGTATGTCTCTAACAAAATGAGAGGGAAAAACGATCAATGATGTTCATTTTTCTTAACACAAGAATCTGTTAAAATAAAATAAAGTTAATTAATCAACACTCTTAGAACAACTTTTGTTATTAATAATAATGATAAAAAATAACGAAAAAATTGGTAACGATACCACCTACACATCATTCATGATCTACTTAATTATTGAGGGCATATCTAGAGGGTAAGGTAAGGACTCCTAAAACACACAATGTTTATGTTCATAAACGTCGGACAAATGATATATGCATGAAAAACATGTTAGAAGGAAAAACTTACAAAAATATTGAAGATTTAAAGTAGTGCAATCAAGCATAAGAAGAAGAAAATCTTTTCTAACCTTAGAAAAGGGTAAAACGGCATAGTATTAGAACAAAATAATTATGAAAAGACCCAACTGCCCCAAAAATAATTGTCGACCTTCGACAAACGGCTTGGACCGACGACGGTCCGTCCTGCACGTCTGTCGTCAGCTTCAGATTCTGAAATTTGAGGTCATGGTCCACGAACCTCCTTCACTGACCGTGGACCCAATGACGGTCCATTGGTCCAGGTCGTAGTTCGTGATATCCTGAGCAACTTTGGCTGGCCAATCCAACAAATCTTTCAATTACTCTTTCAATTTCTTACGTTTTGTCGGAGCCATTCGGTAAGAAGAAATAGAAATAGGTTGCGTATCAGGGAGAATGGTAGTACCGAAGTCTATTTCTCTTTCAGGAGGAATACCCAGTAAATCATCTGAGAATTCTTCTGGAAATTCATTCACAACGGAGAACGACTCAAGAGTTGGAGTTTCATAATCTACATCCCTCACCCTAACTAAATGGTAAATGCACCCTTATAAATCATCTTTCTAGCTTTAAGACAAGAGACAAACTGACCCTTAGGCATAGAATTTCCATTTTCCATTGTAGGACGGGATCATTTGGAAACTGAAACTTGACTACACGAATTCTACAATCAATGAAAGCATAACATGAATGCAGTCATCCATACCAAGAATAACATCAAAATCTAGCATGTCAATCTCTACCTAATCAATAAGAGTAATTTTTATGGGACAAGGAAACATGACATTTTCTATAAACCCTCTTAGCCACAACAGAATCATCAACAGGGTAGAGATAGAAAGGATCTAACAACACATTCGGAAAACATCAAAGATCATAGCCATATATGGTGTCACAAAATACAAGGTAGCACTAGGATCAAGTAAAGATAAACATCAAGTTAGAAGACTTTCAACATACCAGTAACTACATCGAAAGAACCCTCTTGTTCACCGCGAGTCTGAAGTGCATAGATTCAGTTTTGCTTGGGAGCATTGGAACCCGAACCACTAGGTTGAGCTTTATTACCCTCTCTTTCTTAAACCGTAAGCATCGGGAAATCCCTCATCTTATGATGACCACTTTTACCACAAGCGAAGCAACTATCCGTGCCAGCTAAGAACTTACCCTCGTGTTTCATTTCACACCTAACATAATTAGACCATCTCCAATCCACCTCTATTTTACTCTCCATTCTCTATATTTGGAGAGTAAAATAGAGAATGGGCACTCCAACCCACCTCCAAATCACTCTCTATTCTCCAACTTTAAAGAGTAGAATAGTAGTTCTCCAAATTTGGAGAATTACTATTCACACTCTCTATTTTACTTTTTCAATATTTTATTATTATTTCCATTACTTTCCAATTAACATATTATTTTACATATAGTTTCATTAATTAAATATCTAATATTCACAAGTCATTTTAAATGTAATATAATTTTTTTTAAATATATTATTTAATATATACTACTTAAATTTCAAATTAATATATTGTTTTAATAATTTTCACCAATAATAAAATTTTATTTTATTATTAATTTTCATTATAAAGAATACACAAAATTAAAATGGTAAGATGAAAAATTTAATTTAAATACAAGATAACAATACGATACATAACATAATAATTTAAATACAACATAAAATACAGTAATAACATAATAATTAATTCGTGATGAAAGAAGAATCATGTCAAAAAGATGTTGAGCGAGAATTTGGAGTTTTGCAATTATTGCAAAGTCCGTCACGTTTTCGGAGAAAGAAAGTGCTACATGACATAATGACTACATATATTATACTACACAACGTGATAATTGAGGATGAACGTGATCTTAATGCACCAATTCAAGATGTCGTAGAGGCTCCAACTCCAACGACAGAAATGATGATAGATGAAAATCTCCGATTTGAACAATTTTAGTTAGACATAATAAAATTAAGGACAAAAATGATCATTTTTAATTTCGTAATGCATTAATAGAGCATTTATGGGAGCAACGTAATAATTTCGAATATTGAGTGATTATGTAATATTTATCTAATCATATTTCAATTTTATTTGAATTTTTCCATTAATTTATATATTATATAATATTCTTGTGCAATTTATGGTATTTAATCAAATATAATAATTAAATAAAAAAAATTGAAAAAATAGTTTTTTGTATCACATGAGAATTATATAAAGTAATTATTGGGAAAAGGAAATAAATGATTTATATCATGAAATAAGAAAATAAGAATGAACTAGAAATAATAATATAATATTAAGGAGAGAAAAAAGATTCTTTTCTAGAGAGTAAAATAGAGAATTGGGTTGGAGTTGGTTGTCTTAAAAAATAGAGAACTCTATATTTGGAGAGTAAAATAGAGTGTAGGGTTGGAGATGCCCTTAGGCAACAAGGACCCACTACATTTTCTCCTTGAGTATTAGGGTTAGACACCCTATCCTTGTATAAATTGGAAGGAGCAATGGAGGAACCTTGACCAAAAACCTTTGTCGGAACCTAGAATGGCCATGTCCATCAGACCTTGAGTGTGAGAAATTACCATCACCAATCTTAGCTCTCCTTGCCTCCCTAGACATTTCCTTAACTTTATCCTCTTCAATCTGTTGAGTATGAACCATGAGACAAAAAATATTCATATCATGAATAATCATAGCGGTACGACACTCTTTAACCACCATTTTGGACACACTCGAAACAAACTACTCGTTTATGCTCTAGAATCAGCAATCAAAGAAGGGGCATACTTAGACAATTGTGTGAACTTCAAAACATACTCTTTCACACTCATGCTTCCTTGATGAAAGTTGATGAATTCAAGCACATTTGCCTCCATCATCTCAAGGGGAAAGAATCTATCAAGAAAGCAACTTTGAACTTTTCCCAATCTAGAGGATCAACATCTTCCGATCTCCCTGCTTTCCATTGGTTGAATCAAGTTTGAGCAACACCCTTAAGTTGATAAGAGACTAACTCCGCCTTTTTCACCGACGTCACTCCCATAATCATCAATACCTTGTAAATCACATCATTGAACTCTTGAGGATCTTCCTCAACCTTAGAACTATGAAACTCTGGAGGATTCGTTCTAGTGAAGTCTCTCATTCTAGATGTTGTCGTATGCACATTTGGGTTCACGGGAAACACAACCTCCCTATTGTCTTGGACCATCATGGCTTGAGCCAGTACTTGAAAAGAATCCCTAAACTCCGTGTTAGTCACTTGCTCGGTCAAAGGGTCAATCGAAACTTGAGGAGGAGCTTTTTGTTCTATATCCTCCCTCACATTCCTTATAGTGTAAGATCTTCGAGTAGCCATGTAATGTAGAGCATCGGGTAATGATTAGGAGAGACCTTATAGAATTAAACTCTATCGCACGACTTTAGAGTAATGAAAGAATATTTTCCTAATCATATTGTAGACTCTAATTCATAAATGTGGCATGTTTCACACTCATGACCAATACTCTACTCGACATGAGTTATGAGACATCCTAGGACAATTCTAAACCTTGTGTTCTAATACCAAGTTTGTCACGATCTAGGGGTACACCTTACATGTAACATGGTGTATAGGACCCCGAGAGGTTCCATACAAGACACTTAGCATTCATAACATAAGAAATAGAACAGAAGAGATAAAGAAAACATTTCAAGTCCAAGAGTTTTATAAAAGTAAAGCGGAAGTCTAGACACTTGTCTCATTAACCATCTAGTACAATAAAATGAAATTGGTCTAGCACATACATCACATCCAAAAATAAAAACAAGAAAGAAACTAAAATCAGTGATAATCCTTTGTCAAAGCATACAAACTCACCAAAGTTCGGTAATCTCGCAAATCAACCTCTAGCCCTGAAACTAAGAACCCTGACAATCAGACCCTACATTTTGGGAAATGTAGACAAGAGTATGTGTTAGTACAGAATATGTACCAAGTGTGATAGCCATGAATATAAACATCTAAAAAATGTTAAAAAGGAACATTTTCATGAGTAAGCAATGATAAAGCTAAAATACGCATCTTGAGAGTTAGAAACCATAAGTCATAAAACACGATCAATGTGAATGAACATCATCTCAAAACACACTTATGATACTTCCATGAAGTAACCTTGGTTCACCATAAACTTTGCTTATTTATTGGAAGTAGCCTTAACAGACATATAAGACCATGTGAGTTATCAACATGAAATTTGGTGTCTATCCCACACCAAAAAGGGGTGTCTTACTTGTCACAGAAAGACCATGAGCTATTGTGGATCCACTAGCTAATGTATATCTAGACAATTATCCTATGGGGACACATAGGTAAGAGATAATGAAATTGCTACTAGAAACCCGACCTCTACTAACGGAAGAGCTTTCATCTTAATATTTTCTCGGTGCTAAGCATAAATCCTACGGAGTAGTCATTTTCTTAACTTATTCTTATTATCCATGGAAGGGCATGACATCTTGTCAATCCAGGGCATGTCATCTTGTCAATCCAAGAAAAGTCATATGTCATTCATGGAAAGGCATCATTCAATGATCAATCCAATCTAAGTAATACATCATCCATGGAAAAGTACAATTAAGTAACCAATTCAAGCTAGGTCTTATTAGAATAGCTCCTAAAATCTTTGATTCATAGTTTAGTTGAGAAAATCTTTCAACCATAAGAATCTTTATGTGAGAATGTCCTTTCACAAATCATGCTTTACTGTGTTTATGAGAAATCTTTTCAACAACACAACAACAATCATAAGCATTGATACTTCACTCTCAAAGCATCCTTAAAGCATCTACATAAATTTCATAAGAACATGTTTACTTTCATGATTCAATACGCACATCATATCATCATAACTGGAAAACATTGGATTTACATGGGTTCATGGGGAATCATCATAAAATCCTAGTACTTCATCAATCCATTCATAAAAGATCATAATTCAATCATTTAAATCAACATTGAAGAGAACGCATGATAATTAAAGAAAACCCTAACTCGATTGGAGATTTCTAGCTTTTAAAATAGAGGAATTTGGGAACTCCATGAATGAAAGGAATCTATGGATGAAAACTATCATACTTCAAAGTCAATTGCTTATCTTCAATGGAGGAATGAAGACTTGACTTGAAATGCTAGGTTGAATCCACGCTTTTCAGAGAGAGAAATATTTTGGAGAGGAGACTTGTTCTTTCTTTAGAAGTTTGAGAGAAATGATTTCAATTGGAAAATTTTTGGAGATTAAAACACTTATATAAGGGTCTAGAGAAGGGTAAAACGACATAGTATTAGAACAAAATAATTAGGAAAAGACTCATATGCCCTTGAAAATAATTGTCGACCTATGACTTTAACCAATGGACCATGGTCTGACCAATGGTCCATCATGCACGTCCATCGTCAGCTTCAGAAACTGAAATTCGATGCCATGATCCACAGACCTCCTCCACGGACCGTGGACCCAACAACGGTCCATTGGTCCAGGTCGTGGTTCGTGATCTCTTGAGCAACTTTGGCTGGCCAATCCACGGAATAAACCTACGATCCGTATTTTAGTCCACATGTCGTGGTTGGCCTCCATCGGATGGCACCACAAAATTCTGAAAAATGTCATTTTGCCCTTTCTTGAATTCGATGTGTTACATGTGATCACGTGCTAAAAAATTCTACAAAAATTGATTGTTACTTCTTTCAATAGGATGCTTACCAAATATAACGATGAATTTCTGAGTAAACAATAATGAATTCTTCACTAATTTTCTTAAAGATGAAAGGGGAGAATTAACTGAAATTTTGAAGCTTTCTTTTGAATAATATATGCTATCTTTTTGTTTCAATTTATGTGACACAAAAAATTTGAAGAATGAATCATTTTTTATACGACTTTTTGATTTTTAAAGTTACTGATTATTATAATTTATGATATTTTTTATGTAACTTTCAATAATATATGTTACTCCGATTGTGTCAATCTATGTGATGGATAATTTTTTCATGTCTTATAGATCTTAAAGTTATTAATTATTATAACTTATAGTACTCTTTATATCATTTTAAAATTATACATGCTACTTGCTTTGTTCCAATCTATGTTGCACATATAAATTCTGAAAGGATATCAAAATTTTGAGTAAATATCTTAAAAATCACACAAGTTTGTGAATTTATTACAATAAATCACTCAACTTTATTTTGTGTCAATAAAGTCACTAATTTATGAATTTTCTTTTATAAAATCACTCAACTTAAACTATTTTTCTAAGAAATCATTATAACCAAAAAGTAAAAGAAATAATTACACAAACCACCCTTCAAGTTTAGTTTTGTAATACTTATTTTTATTTATATTTAATATATTATGCTTAGCTCTCTTATTTTATTTTCTTTAACAAATATTTTCTTAAGCTAATTAATGTTATTATTAACATAAAATTTTATGATTTAATTAAATTTCTATTTATCATATATTTATTTTATTTAATTGATTCTATAGCATTTTTATATTAAATTTCTCAAAAAATTATTATAACCCTAAAAAAAGTCAATACTTTTCTCTGCTTGAGTTATACCTAATTTGTGTGATTCCATGCTATCATATAGTGAATACAGAATAGTACGTCATAATCTACCATTTAGGGGAAATTGGAAAAGTAATTATGACAAAACAGTTGTACATATATTCAGGTCATATACTCATCTATCTAAAGTTAAGTACCGACATCCCTCACAAGTCTATTCTTAATACATCTGCTCTATGTCGTTCATCAAGTAAAGATAAACATTGAACATGTAGAAGCACTTCTTTTTTGTTTTCTACATGTACCATATTTATAATTTAGTTAGATGATTTTATTATTATTTTGCTCCCATGCAAGTGGGTATCAATGTTCCAGTAAGGACATATTAAATAAATTTTTTAATGAGTTTTCAAATTATCTTATCATAAGTAAATATTGTTTGTAGTTTTATTTGGTTGACGCTTCAAATCTTAATTAAGCCATGTAGAAAATTTAATCAATTTCTCAACAACAACAAAAAAAACTCACATCTACCTAACTACATAATGATTTTTTTTAGAAATAGAATAAAAAGATGTTATAAAATTAATTTAATTAAATAATATATGATAAAGGGCAATTTAATTAAATCATAAATCTTTATGTTAAAATAATTAGGTTAAGAAAATATTTATTAAAAAATAAAAATAAGAGAGTTAAGCATAATATTATAAACTACATTGGAATGAAGTATTACAAAAACTAAACTTGAAGGGTGGTTTGTGCAATTATATTTTTATTTTTTTGGTTATAATGATTTCCTAGAAAAATAGTTTAAGTTGAGTGATTTTATAAAAGAAAATCCATAAGTTGAGTGACTTTATTTATACAAAACAAAGTTGAATGATTTTTTCAAATAACTTCTCATACTTGAGTGACCTTTTGAAATATTTACTCCAAGATTTTATGTCTTTTAAATATTTTATGATTTTAATTATTATAATTTATAAAACTTTTTACATAAATTTAAATAATATATGTTATTCTCTCATTGAACTTATGTGACATTGATATTATTTTGAAAAGGGACAAGGGTCTAAAAAATATCTCAACTTTGGTCGAATTTGTTATTGTGATACTAAAACTTTCATGAGGACATATTATCTCCCTAGACTATTTAATACCATATTTTAAATATATATATTTGCCCACGTGAACAGAAAAAATAATGCAAAATTAGAAATAGTAATGTGCTCACGTGTGTGCATATATACCTTTAAAAAAAATACTATTGAATAGTTCAGGAAGGTACAAATCCTCATGAAAGTTTAGTATTGCAACAGCAAATTCGATCAAAATTAAAATATTTTTCAGACTCTTATCCCTTTCGAGAACTATTTAATATTTATATATGCCTTTTAAATTTTTAAGTTGATAATTATTATTACTTATAATACTTCTTTTTACATCATTTCAATAAGATAACATAAATTGGGAGAGAAAAAGAAACCCTATATTCTTTGAAAAAAACATAATAAGTCACTAATTAAATTTTTTGAAAAACACATAAAAATTTGATGAACTCTTAAGATTTTATTAATCTCACATAAAATTGATACAGTTAAAATGACATATATTATTTAAAAATTATATAAATAATGCCATCATCTATCACAATAATTTAAATATTTCCTCTTTTCCAATGAAAATGAAAGAATAGCCACTAATTGAGGGTAAAATAATATATTAAGTTTATATACTCTATATGGATAACTTATCACGTGTCCAATTTGTGGTCTTATGTAATACAAAAATTTACTCCTAGTAGATTATATAAATTATTCTACGAGGTGAATAATTTGTGATTAATATGATAATTTTAAATGTGAATTTATATTTAGTCGAACTCAAAAAAAAGTTAAGAATCTCAAACTGCATGTTGTGTGGGTAACCCACCAATCCAGAAGGTAGTTGAAGCCATTCAAAACTCCCCACTTTCTCTTCGTTCTAATATCACTTTTAGGGTTTCCTTCACCCTTTGATCAACAACCATGGATATTGAGTCCACCGAGCTTCAAGACTGGGAGCTGCTCCACCCAAACTCACCTTCCGATTCCGAGCTCGATCTCAACTCAGCCAAAAAACATGATACTTTCGTTGAAATTGGGCATGAAACAGATGCTCTTATTCAAACCAATTACTTCTCCATGACTACTCCTTTTCATGCTTATGGTGTTGAAAAGGGCTCTGAGGAATCAGATAATTCGGGTGAGTTCAGGTCTGATGATCATCAATTAGAGGGGGTAATTGATGTGGGTATGCTAGAAAACCCGAAAGGACAACTGGATCTTGGAGGAATTGATGAGATGGGTGGTGAAAATGAAGTGAAATTAAGGGAACTTGAGGGTATTACCGAGGTGGGTGTTGTGGAAAATTCAAAATTACAAATGGGATTTGGTGAAATCAAAGAGATGGAGAGTGAGGGTAAAGCCGACGTGGGTGTTGTGCTAAACTCAATAATGAAAGTGGATTTTAGAGAAATTGATGATATAGGTAGTGAGACTGGGAAGGAATTTTTGCCTGATTCTGGTGGAGTTGAATTTGGTGGTGTCAAGTTTGGGGATGTTGAGGAGATGTCAGAAAAAGAAGAAAATGAGACGGTTGAAGGTGAAAAGACGGATGGAACTGTTGGAGTAGAAGTTAGTAAAGCAGGAGAGCAGAAGAGTAGTGTGGTGTGGTGGAAGGCACCATTGGAGCTTCTCAAGTGTTGTGCGTTCAGGATTAGGCCTGTGTGGGCCTTCTCTGTAGCTGCTGCTGTGATGGGGTTCGTGATATTAGGTCGTAGATTGTATAAGATGAAGAAGAAGACCAAGGGCTTGGAGCTCAAAGTTGCCGTCGATGATAAGGTTACATTTCAATACTGTTGTGTTAGATACATTCTTTTTTTCCTTGTTGTAGGTGCTAACTGCTAATCGCAAAGGCGTATTCAGAAATTTTTAGATGATGGTGCACTATTAAGAAAAGTGAATCTAAGATATAAATTTGAAGGTTAATATTTAGGATCTTATCACTAAAGATAATTAAAAATTTAAAATTATTGGTCCAAAGTTCTTTTTACCTATCCAAACCACTTAGAGAGGCATTACCCAATTTTAAAAAGGAAAAATAAAACATGATAAATAAAAGATTTAAGTTTTTAACCTCACTTAGACAGGTGCACCCAATCATAATCGTACGGTATGATACTTCAAGTGTGGATTCACTTATCTTTAAATATTTTTTAAAAATAATATAACACTACTATATATGATTTCAGGAGGGGAGCATGGGTTCACGTGAACCTGGTGACCCCCTAATGGATACGCCTTTGACCTTAAGCTTCAATGTGGGTTTGGATTGGATGTTGCTTCATCCTATTTATCCCAAAGAATAAATGAAATGTTTTATGCTTTTGACAAAATACATAGACATTTTTTGTATTTAAGTGCTGGGCTATTTTGATGGTAATGTAGAAGAGGGAGAGTTTAAAACTCCTAACTGGAACCCAAGAGGTCATGACTCTTTAGCAGTTTAATGAGTATAGAAGATCGGTTTTATGATATTCTAGTTATATGACCCTCTTCACAGGAGTTCGGTGAATAAAATAAAAGAGATCTTTGTAAGGTCATTTTCTTTTATTCAACTACTCGTGAATACAACAATATTGTACAGCAGATTGCCTTGTCTATATGGAAGACAGAGTCGGAGGAAACCATAATTAGTTTTTTGTCTTTTTCAGTTTCGGTTTAAGTTCAAATACTAACATACTTGCATGATATTTTCTTCAACCTCCCAAATTTTTCTGATTGGATGTCTTATACTTAGATTTTCATTGTTTTTTCCTTGTTGAGAACTTTCTTTTTAGCTATCTATTCATTGTGGTTCAAAAAGAGTGATATTTTAAGTTAGCTATGTATTATGGTGATCTGAAGAGTAATTGATTTGTAACAACTTTTTGTGGCCATTAGGGTGTCAGACTTTAGCATTTTCTTGATTTTTTCGGTTGTCACTTGCATCATGTTCAAATTTTATCTAGGATATTGGTTCCAAAGTGATATGCATCTAGAAGGTATAGGATATGGCTAGTTAGGCATCACATCTGGCTCCTGATGAAGTGTTGATTTTATAGAGCAATGGTATAATGGCTGATAACACCCTCAGACTTTTGTTACTTTTTATCATTTCGGTAATCGGGATTTCTGTTTCTTTTTTTACAAGTGAATGCCAGCTTAAATGTGTTGTCGCAACTTAACTTGTTAATTCTAGCTCAGCCCTGATATCGCTTGTAATTACATCTCAGAGCATGCAATGGTCACGTAATTGGGTAATACCAGAATTGGGGATTCTTTTGAAGTAGTTGTTTCAACAAGAGCGTAAAGTGCAAAAATAGTTCCCCATGGATGCACATACTACTGCCAAACTTAATAGTTTTACAGTGATATCAGATAATGAAGACAACAGAAATGTTGTTTATCAATATCCCTGTATAGCTAGGACTCTAGAATGTCTCAATCATAATTTTTTTTTTCTAAATCCATAAATTTCATCAATAAATACCAAGATGGTGTTAGAAATATGTACAATGTTAGCATTTGATTTAACCACCTTCATCTATCAAATCAGAAGGGGCGGACCCACGTGGTGTGAAGGGGCTTCGTTGAAAAATTATATTTTGTAGATTAGTAAATTATATAATTAAAACAAAGACAATACATATAGAAATAGTGTTTTGAATCTGCTTTGCATAAGCATGTCCATTGTTCAGGCGGTCCAGTGGGCTCATTATCTATATGTGAGGTTTGTGTTTGAATCCCCTTCGTGTCAGTGTCAATTTAATTTTTTAGTCTGTATTGGAGTAAGTTCAACTGTAATCCAAGATAAACTAACCTTGCCCTTCTAAATTTATTACTCTTATGTTCTCAACTTTTGTCCTTTTGTCATTTCTAAATTTCACTTTTTCTTGCTTGAATTACTACAATGGACTTACAATTTACATGCCCAGTATAGTCCCACATAAGTTGGGTCTGACAACGGTGGGGTGGTGTAAACAAATCTTACCTCTATCTTTGTTGGGGTAGAGAAGTTGTTTCCGGTAGACCTTTGGATCAAGAAAATCGTTTTTCAGAAAATGGTTTGAAAGAAGTGCAAGAATAGAGTGCTATTGTGAAACTATTGAGGAAAGAAAAGTAGTGACAGTACAAATATTGGATTCTTTTCCTTGGGCCTGTTTCTTGTCGCAATCAAATATGTCTGTTTTAATTAATTTTCTTCATTGTGTGCAGAAGGTGTCTCAATTCAGGAGTCGTGCTGCACGTCTTAATGAAGCATTTTCTGTTGTGAAGCGGGTACCTGTGATTCGGCCTCAGCTGCCAGCAGCTGGAATTTCAGCATGGCCTGTCGTGAGTTTGAGATAGGGAGCGTATTGTTTGTAAAGCAAAATATGAATGTTATGTATAGTGGAAGAAGCATGGTGTCCATTTGATATGTGGCTGTGTTTTTGCTTTGCTAATTTGTGTGTTCTGTGGATTACGTTCTCAGTATATTCCTGAACAGACTGAAGTATAAAGTTATGTATAAACTCTTCTATTTGTTTACCATAAGTTCCCTTGCTATATGTCAAATTAATAGTTTTTTAATTAAAATAACTCTGAAAGCCTTCTGTTTTCCTACCACTAGTAATTAGTAATTCAAGGTGGGCTATGTTCTAGCTTGAAGGACTGGTGAACAACAATGTTTGCCCGATTAAGTTGTGCAGGAAAGTCGTAAATGGTGTTGTACATTCTTTCTTTCTCTCTCTACTTTCTACTTGCTACTATAGTAGAAATGTGGCTAAAAGGCCATCGTATTTGATCACTTGAATTTGAGATTGAGGAATTGAAAATCTTGGGGACCCATGGAGGAATGGACTCCATGGGTGAATATCTACATACCTTGTTACTCAAAGCCCAAGATGAATGGTAAATTGATGACCTTGGAATGAACCCTAGCTTCTTCTTCTTTCTTAGGTTGAGAGGGAATTCAGGAGAGGGAATTTGGTTATGTTTTGGGGAAGTAGAAGTATAGGTATAAAGTGGGTAGATCCATAATTTAAAAGTTTTATGTAGGTCATAGGGTTGAAGCCAAAACGACATGGTATAGACTTGAGATAATTAGGAAAAAAACCAAAAGCCCTTAAAAGTAACCGTCGAACTAGTCTACGGGTGTGACCTACGTACCATAGAACTTTCAACGGTCTATACCGGTCAATCATAGACCAAGTACTGGACCTTAAAATTACCCATCTTGCGATAGAAACCTTCTACGGTCCGTAGACCCTAATCATAGAACTCAACTTGGAAACTAGTCTATGACCTGTAGATTGGTCTTGTAGACCTAAATCAGTAGTCAAAAATTCATGTAATCTTTTCCTGTTTCGAAATTTGAGGTGTTACAAGTTATGAGGTGAAGAAACCCCACTGTTCCCTTACCATGGTTATGCTCAAAAGTTAATAGGATGGCTTGGAGATGTAACCCTAAAACATGTGCCTAGAATGAGTTGATGTGTTAGTTGCATAAGTTACTATCTGCAAAAAAAAATAGGTAGTACCACTACCAAATGAGGACCAATATACATAAAATGAGTTTGAGTATCTCGTCGTTGTTTCTGAAGCCACAAAGAAAGATTGGAGACAACCTATTATCGACGAACGGTGTCATGGGATACTTTCAGAAAATTCAAGGAGAAGGACTAATATTCATCGTTATGTACCCCGTTTCCTTTATTACAAGGACACCTTATATAGAAGATCAATAGTAGAAGCTTTCTAAGCTCTACACATTCAAAAGTGTAAAGACCCCAAAATGAATTAGGTCCAAATAGAGCCTAACATGTGTGTCATGAGCTTATAAGGTTCAAAAATGGTGAACTATGGCATTAGAAGTCATTTTGAGGAATTTGGAGGTCAAACGTCCAACATGTACGAAAGTTAGCCTTGAGACGTGCTTGTGTGTTCTAGTATGCCTTAGCATGTTTTACGTGGTGTTTGGAGTTCAAATTCATAAGAGAGGTTCCTAACACCTAGACGGACGTATTTAGGTTTGAAACGTCTAGGCACGACTCCCCAAGGACCACCCTAAGGGTCCTTGAGGAGGACCCAAAAGTAGGCAGCACACTGCCTTTGCAGTGCCAATTGACGACTGCCAAACGACGCTCCGTCATACAGACTACGCCCCGTCGATTGGGGGCGTCACTGCACACTTAGACGTAGGATTTGAGCCCCCAAAATATGACTCTCTGTCACAAAAGACGGACCTGCAGGACGGTGCCGCCGTTCCATCGACGGTCCGTCGCTTGCAGGGCGTCGTTTGAGCTTGCATTTTCTGCCATGGGTGGGGTAGTATGGTAAATTACTCCCACTTCCAAATAAATGCATGGGAGGTTATTTTAGGTGGTTTTAGGTCTTTTATGAGTATTTAAACAATAAGTGAGCCATTTAGACTCTAGACTCCAAATCAAAACTTCTCCCTCTCCAAAACTCTCTCAAGAACACCAAAGAAGAAGAAGAGAAATTGGGGGCAGCTCTTATGACAAAATTCACCAAGGTTTCAAGCTGGGCTTAAGAATCTAATATATAGTATGTGAAGCTTATTCATTCATGGATTCTTCCACCGATGAAGTCCCCATAGTTATCCCTCAATTGTGAATCCAAAAGACCCCAATCTAGGAAGGGTTGTGATTGCATTGTGGGTAAGGCTTGATTGTGATTTAATCTAGTGGGTAGCATTCAATTATGTTCATATGATGCTTATGTGATGTTTTCATGAGGTTTACATGGTGAATTGTAGTATTTGATGTTAAAGGTGTTCATGGTGATTTTAGGCCATTAGAGGCAAGATGAAGGTTCTAAGTTGATCTTCTTAATTCAATTGTATTGTATGCTATTTGATCACGATTGAATCACCTAGATATGAATTGAACTAGGTCTAATTGATTAAGGATGATCTTGACTTGTAAAGTTGTAATTGAACCTATGTGATCATGTATGACTAGATTTACCTTCTAATGGCCTAATTGAATGAATTAACTTGTAACTGAACATGGATCATGATAGATTGAAGGTAATAATCGATTATATGGCTTGTATGCCATTGATTGCTAGGTATTTGGGGTGAAGTCATTATGAAGAGATTGTGATGATGTTTTCTCTTTTACACTTAGAATTGAACAAGCTAGGGGAAGCAAGTTCTCTCACATAGATGAATTCTAGGTTGACCTAAGAACCTAAAATGAATCAAGACATGATAGACTAAAACTAGATTGAAGATGGATTGCATAGTCACTTCTTGTGTAATTGACTTGGTGAGATAATACCAAGGTATGATAGCTTGAGATGTTGAATCTCATGATAGCTTGAGATGGTAGATCTCATGATAGCTTGAGATGGTGGATCTCAAGGGTAGCTTGAGATGGTAAATCTCAAGGAGGCTTGAGTTGAAATACTCATGGTATCTTTGAGATGTTGAATCTCATGGAAGCTTGAGTTGAATTACTCATGGTATCTTGAGGTGATGAATCTCATGATAGCTTGGGATAGAGGAACTAAGCTTTCTCATGTTTAGCTTGGGGTGAAGGAAGTAAGCTTTCCCATGTTTAGCTTGGTAATGTGTTGCAATGATGCTTGATCATGGTATCTTGGGAATGGTGGTTCCCATGGTAGCTTGGGATTGAGTAATGAAGCTCTCCTAAGAATAGCTTGAAGTAGCATGACTAGAGTGCCTTCATGATAGCTTGACTTGGTTAGGCCAAAACCGTTTCATGGTAGCTTTAGGGGAAAGACATATACTCTCCTAATGTTAGCTTGACTTGCATGCAAGGTGTATTTCATGGTAGCGTGATTTGCATGCAAGGTGCATTTCATGGAATATCTTGAGATAGTATTCTCATGGTAGCTTAGGGTTAAGGATTCATGCTCCCCTATGGATTAGCTTGCATCTACATGATTGGTTGCATGGTGGTTAGGATGGTACTCTTGTATCCTTCATTTGATAGTTTGGTTGGTATGTTGAGATGTTTTCCATGGTAGTAGGTCTATTATGTTAGTATGTTGAGATTAATAGAAAAGGATGCAAGATAAGTTAACTTAGAGTAGGATAGCCTATAGAAGTACTTAGTGTGGATGGTAGTATGGGATGACATTCATACATGACACAAGTATGACTTGAAGCTACTTATGACATGACTCCTACGTGATATATGCTTAGCTTGGATAGTTGCTATAGTTTCTTTCCATGACATGATTGACTTAAGATGGTAGTTCCTTGTCAATATGAAATAGGTCTACTAGAGACTCCTAAACTAAAATGAAAGGGAATAAGGTGACTTCAAGATATGCTTAGTGTGTGAGATAGAATGGAGGCCTCACATGCATTGCACAAGTGTGCTTTGAGGTGGCCTAGGGGCGTAGTGCTCATATGTTATGATGAACCTAGTCTTAATTATGAGAATGGATTATGATCAAGAATGACCAAAGAGAGGTACTTAACTTTGGTAGTAGTATGGGATGCTACCTTAGCCTTGCACTAGTATACTTGGAGGTGGCTTGAGATGTAGTTCATTTGAGAAAAAAAGACAATGATTTTAGTATGAACTCTTATATGCTTTATGATGCTTTATTATACTTACGATATTCATGGTATGCTTATGCCTTTATCTCTTATGATTATGTCTATTGTTGACTAACCCTTTGAGATATCTTATGTTTGGTATGATAGTTTCCATACTTAGTACTTTCGTACTAACATATATTTTGCCTACATTCTAATTCAATGTAAGGTCTTGAAGAGATTGAGTTGCTTTGAAGGGTAGAGTTTCCAAGGCTTTCAAGAAGTGAAGATTGGTGAGTCCTCATAGCATCTGAGGACACCACCACTATGTTGTCTTTTATGTTCTTTTCTATGTTTAGACTTTATGGGCTGTGACCCAAGACATTTGTACTCATGTTGTCTAGATGGTTTTTGATACATATGTTAGAAGTTTTATGAAATGATTCCGCATTATGTTTTTGAAGAAATAATTTTAATTCTGCGCTACTTTTCATATGTATATGCAATGAATGATGTCTAAGGGCTTGTACAAGACCTCCGAGAGGTCAAGTACGTCGTGTTACTTCTAGGGGGTGCTCCCCGGTCGTGACAAAGAGTATGTAGATCACATCATACTGAATCCAAACTTCATCTACCATGGTAAAATAAAGCTTAACTAGGTTTGAAAATGTAAGGATTGTCGATTTCATGCAAATTTCATACATCAATTGCCCAGAGTATTATAACTAACTATCAAATCTTGGTCATTCGACACTTGGGGATTGGATGTTGTTAAACCACAACCTAAATCTTCTAGTTGACACTTGTACATCTTGGCCGCAACAGATTACTTCTCGAAATAGGTCGAAGTTGTCGCTCTTTAAGAAATGAAGAAAAAGAATGTTGCAGATTTCATCTGAGTGAATATCATCTATTGCTTTGACATCCCTCGCTATAAAATAACAGACAATGACAAGTCATTTGATAACAAATGAATGAACAAGATTTGTGATATCTTTGGCTTCAAAAAACGCAAATTTTCTATATATCATGCTGCTGCAAATGATCTTGCTAAAGTATTCAATAAGACTCTATGCAAACTGCTGAAGAAAGTTGTATCCAAGTCCAAATGAAACTGGCATGAAAGAATGTAAGAAATCTTTGTGGGCATATAGGACGACATTTCACACACCGACTCAAGCAACCCCATATTCAGTTGTTTTTAGAGTTGAAGCAATCCTGCCACATGAGCGTCAAATATCTTGCTTAAGACTTACTATTCACGAAGGTCTCCCTGAAGAAGAAAATGATTGATTGCGTCTTGCCGAGTCAGAAGCACTTGATGAAAAGAGTCTAGAATCTCAATAAAATCATGAATGTTACAAGCTTGTCTATCTCGTGCTTTTAATAAAAAAAGTTCACCTGAGGTGCTTCCAAATTGGACATCGGGTATTTGCAATAAGAAGACTCATTATTTGTAATACCCCGTATAAAAAACAGACCAAAAATATAGATTTTCAAAAGTTGCAGGTGTCAGCGACGGCGCCAACTACAGACCGTCAATCAACTTATGTTCCGCCAGTCGACTCCATCGATGGGCCAGTCAACTTTCAATTCTCAATCGTGAATGATATTCGACTAGTACGAATAGTCAGTCGACTTACGGTACGTCAGTCGACTCTGTCGATGGCCAGGTGACTTCTAATTCTCAGTTGAGAACGACGGTCGACCAGTATGGGCTAACAATTAACTTACGATCCGTCAGTCGACTTCGTCAATTCGCCAGCTGACTTTAAGTTCTTAATCACAAACGACGGTCAACCAGTAAGGATCATCAGTCGACTTACGGTTTGTGAGTGATTCTGATAGCTTTTAAGTTGGGGGTCTTTTGGTCTTTTCCTTGTTTATTTGGCCCCTAAGCTACGTCTTTTAGATCCTAAATCATGAGGTTTTAGTCAGTTTAAGCCTAGAAACATAACTAGAACTTATCTAAGTCAAAATCATTAATAAAAACTTACAAAATTAGAAGCAAGAGAGGAGAAAAAGGTCAAGAACCATAGTTCAAAAACACAATAAGTTTCCATCAATTTCAGCCCCAAAATTGAAAGATTGCTCCGTGGAATTCATCACCATGCATGTGGGATTTCACTAGTGGGTTCCTTTGCCCATTGGGTCCCTAGAATTCAGTCAGTTTTTTGATTCCCTTATTATGAATAGATCTAGGGTTTCTAGAAGCAGATTATCATGAATTAGTTATTAACATGTTTCAAATCAGATTATCATGTAATTACATCATTTCTCGCATGAATTTCAAAACCCTAGTTACCTATTTCTTTAGTTCTTGAATTACACATGCTAGAACAAATATATCAGTTATTTAGTTATACGTGCCTCAGTTTTAAATACATAATTATCAAATTAATTGTTGCATTTTCAGTTTGCATGTTCATTTTGAGCTATCCAATATTTAAAGAAACTCGGTCATAACTAGTTAACCACTTAATTCATTGGGAATAACATAATACCGAGTTGGACTAGGGTTCAGCGTACCCAATTAGTCCCAGAACTACTAGCCAAGTAGGTTGTAAGTCCCCTCTGTGGGCATCAGTTTAATGATCACACCATCATGCTTTTATACCTATAACAAGGTATATTGGGTCTTTTTGATGGGGCGTATACATCAGACTATACATTTAGCTCATGTGATTTTATTATCGGTTATTAGTAGCTCCCACAATTCAGTGAGATTCTATTGCATTGACCTTTTTATCAGTAAATCCAGTATTCAGTTTTAGCATGTTATAAATTGGTCACTTCATTCAGTTATCTCAGCATTCAACATCTTTATCATGTTCAGACTATTTTATTGCTTTATTGCCTTGTTCAGTTATGTGTTATTTCAGCTTTACTCTATCCTGCATGCTCACTACCTTTCAAGTAGTGACACATACGCACGTTACATCTTCTCGTGATGTAGGTTTAGTTCTCAGCATTCAGATCACATTTAGATCGGTTCCTGATCCCTAGTTCAGCAGAATCAGTGGTGAGTCCTCATTCTCGAGGACAATAGTCATGAGTTTTTTTCAGTATTCTTAGTCCTTTAGTTTCATTTTTGCTATACTTAGCTGGGGCCTGTCCCAACATTTCTAGTCAGTTAGAAGCTTTTTTCAGACATAGTTAGATTTAACTTAGAGTTGAGTTAATATCTTCTTTGTATTAAACTCGTTAGTATTTTACTTATCTCTGTTATAGTATATGGGTATTCCCCATCTTTTCATTTTATTTATCATTTAGCTTTCGCACCAATTTATTATCTTTAGTATGCTCATGATCATGCCAGCATGGTTAGCTTGGGATCAATTGTGGTCTCGTGTTTGCGTCTCGGGTGTAGCTCAAGGCGTGACAAACTTGGTATCAGAGCGCTAGGTTTAAGTGTCCTAAATCCGTACTAGGTAGAGTCCTTTTTATGGGTGTGTAGTGCACACCACATCTAATGAGAGGGAGGCTACAAAGTGTTTTAGGAATATTTTCATTTTCTTATTACTCTTATCGTGCGTAAAGTATGATCTAATTCCATTCTAACTCGACATTCTACGTTTCAGGTCATGCCTCCTCGTAGAGCTAACGCCAGTAATGCAAACACAGCTCCTCTAGTCCCAAATTAGAAAGTCTCCAATGCTATATTCAGGAATGTCATTCAGATGTTGGCTCAGAGTATCGCCAACCAGAACAATCAGCGGGTTCAAGTTCCTTTGAATGCTAATGGTGGATCAACAGAAGTTAGGGTTTGTGTTTAGTAGGATGAATCCGCCTGAATTTTTAGGATCGCAGACTAGTGAGGATCCTCAGAATTTCTTAGATGATATCAAGAAGCTCTTTGAGGTGATGCAGGTCACTCGGGAATGATCGAGTTGAGTTGACATCATACCAGCTGAAAGATATGTCTCATATCTGGTACACTAAGTGGAAGGAAAATAAGGGTACAGATGCATCCCCTACTACTTGGAATGTTTTAGTGAGACTTTTATGGACACGTTTTTCCCAATAGAGTTGAGAGAAGCAAGGCCCCAGAAATTCATAAACTTAAGGCAGGGTAACATGACAGTCCAAGACTATGGGCTCATGTTTAACCAACTCTCCAGGTATGCTCCTCATGGTTGCTGACTCTAGGGCTCAGATGAATAAGTTCTTGTATGGAGTGTCTGATTCGGTGAAAACAGAGTACAGAAATTCTATGTTACTCGGAGATGTGAACATCTCTAGGCTTATGACCCATGTTCAGCAGGTTGAGGGTGATAAGCTTAGGGCAGGAAGAATAACAAGGCAAGGACTGGGAACTATGACTATTCTCAACAAAAATTGGGTGGTGGAAATCTCTCGTAGAGTCAGCAAAAGTTTTCAGCCCCAGCCCCTTCGTCAGCTAGTGTTCCATCCTCCAAGAACACGTACGATTAGAAGGTTAGGTAACCAGGATCTAAGTCTCAGGAAAGTGTTTCAGGCACCAAGACTTACCCCACTTTCCCTAAGTGTGGTAAGAACCATCCGAGCGAGTACCTCGTAGGAAAGAAATAATGTTTTGTATGCGGTCAGTATGATCAGAGGTTGAGGGATTGTCCTTCTAGATAGGGTCAAGGAGGTAGTAATGGTATAGCTCAGTCTACAACTTCAGCAACACCAGCAAGTCGCCCGACTCAGAAGGGTAACTCCTATGGTACTGGTGGTGGTCAGCGCTAGAATAAGTTGTATGCTCTTCAGGATCGCCAGGATCATGAAGGTTCTCCTGATGTAGTCATTGGTATGTTACAAGTCTTTGATCTTGATGTGTATGCTTTATTAGATCCAGGGTCTACTCTTTCCTTTGTAACTCTTTACATAGTAGTCAAATTTAGTGTTAGTTCAGAAACTCTCTCAGAGCCTTTCTTAGTCTCTACTTCAGTCGGTGACCCAGTTATAGCTAGATGGGTATACAAAAATTGGCCTATCACAGTCTCTCAGAAAGTCACCTCAGCAAATCTTGTAGAGTTATAAATAGTAGACTTCGATATCATTTTAGGCATGGATTGGTTACATTCCTGTTATGCCTCAGCCGATTGTAGAACTAGGATTGTTCGTTTTCACTTTCCAAACAAACCAATCTTAGAATGGAAGGGTAGTAGTTTAGCTCCTATAGGACAATTCATTTCTTACCTTAAGGCCAGCAAGATGATCTCTAAATGTTATCTGTGTCATCTAGTTCGGGTTAAGGATTATAGCTCTTAAACCCCTAATCTTGAGTCAGTTCCTGTATTCAGTGAGTTTCCAAAAGTGTTTCCAGAAGATCTTCTCAGAGTTCCTCTCGAATGGGAAATTGACTTTGGAATAGATCTTCTTCTAGATACCCATCCTATTTCTATTCCTCCTTACAGAATGACTCTAACTGAGCTTAAGGAATTGAAAAAACAATTGAAAGACCTTCTATATAAGGGATCTATCAGACCTAGTTTTTCGCCATAGGATGCATCGTGTTGTTCGTAAAGAAGAAAGATGGTTCTCTCAAAATGTGCATTGAATATAGACAGTTGAACAAGGTCACAATCAAGAATAAATATCCCATCACTAGGATTGATGACTTGTTTGACCAACTTCAGGGTGCTAGTCATTTCTCAAAGATAAACCTCAGATCAGGTTATCATCAGCTCAGAGTCAGAGATAGTGACATTCCGAAAAAGCCTTTAGAACTCAGTAGGGTCATTATGAATTTGTAATTATGTCATTTGGACTAACCAATTCTCTTGTAGCTTGCATGGATTTGATGAACAGAGTATTCAAAAAGTACTTGAACTTGTTCGTTATCATCTTTATTGATGATATCCTCATTTACACTAGGAATGAGGAAGAACATGCGAGTCATTTGAGAGTTGTTCTGCAGACTCTCAAAGATCTCTAGTTATTCTCTAAGTTTAGCAAATGTGAGTTCTGGTTGAAATCCGTTACTTTTATTGGTCACATTCTATCTAGCGAGTGAATTCGAGTGGATTTGCAGAAGATAGAAACAGTGAAACAATGGCCCAGACCTACCTCTGCTACAGATCTCAGAAGTTTCTTAGGTCTAGCGGGTTATTATAGAAGTTTCGTGGAATGATTTTCATCCATGGTCTCACCATTGACTAGGTTGACTCAGAAGATGGTCAAGTTTCAATGTTAGCTGATTGTGAGAAAAACTTTGCAGAACTGAAAACTAGATTGACTACAAATCCTGTCTTGACTCTACCAGAGGGTTCATATGTTTATGTGATCTATTGTGATGCATTCAGAGTTGTCCTAGGTTGTGTGTTGATGCAGCAATATAAGGTTATAGCTTATGCTTCTAGACATCTTAAGGTGCATGAAAAGAACGATCCAACTCATGACCTCGAGCTTCCAACAATAGTGTTTTCACTCAAGATCTGGAGACACTATTTGTATGGTGTTCATATAGATGTGTTCACTAACCATAAGAGCTTTTAATATGTGTTCACCAAAAAAGAGTTGAATCTTCGCCAGAGGAGGTGGCTTGAGTTCCTTAAGGATTATGATATGAGTGTGCATTACCATCCTGGTAAGGAGAATGTAGTAGCAGATTATCTATGGGTAGTGTAGCCCATGTTGAGGAAGAAAGGAAGGAACTAGTGAAGTATGTTCACAGGCTTGCTCGCTTAGGAGTTCGCCTTTTGAGAATATCAGACAGTGGTGTAACAGTTCAGAATAGGTCAGAATCTTCTTTGGTAGTGGAGGTTAAGGAAAAGTAAGATAGTGATCCAATGTTGCTTGAACTTAAGGGTGCATTCCACAATCAGAGAGTGGAAGTTTTCTCCAAGGGGGAGATGGTGTACTTTGCTACCAGCGTAGATTGTGTGTTTCTGATATGGGTGAGTTGAGACAACATATTCTTGCAGAAGCCTATAACTCCAGATATTTTATTCATCCAGGTGCCACTAAGATGTACCGTGATCTGCGGGAAGTCTATTTTTGGAATGACATGAAGAGGGATATAGCAAATTTTGTGATTAAGTGCCCCAATTGCCAGCAAGTCAAGGTAGAACATCAGAAACCAGGGGGTATGACTCAAGAGATCGATATTCCTACTTGAAAGTGGGAAGTTATCAATGTGGATTTCATCACAGGGTTACCTCGTACTCGCAGACAGCAAGACTCCATTTGGATGATGTTGACAAGATGACTAAGTCTTCTCGCTTTTTGGCGGTCAAGACTACAGATTCGGTGGAGGACTATGCCAAGCTTTACATTAATGAATTTGTGAGGTTGAATTGGCTTCCTTTGTGTATCATCTCAAATAGAGGTCCTCAGTTTACCTCTCATTTCTGGAAGTCATTTCAGAAGGATCCTTGTACTCAGGTTAACCTTAGCACAACATTTCATCCGCAGACGGATCGACAGTCAAAGCGTACCATTCAGACCCTAGAGGTATGTTGAGAGCTTGTGTGATCGATTTCAAGGGTAGTTGGGATGATCACCTTCCTCTTATTGAGTTCGCCTACAACAATAGCTACCATTTCAGCATTGAGATGACCCCTTATGAGGCACTGTATGGGCATAGATGTAGATCTCTGTTACACCCTCAAAATGAACTAAGATATCTATAGCCTCATATGTGCCTAAAAAGGGTAATAACAAGTTAATAAAGTGTTTTACAGCTTGTATAATTGATTTGAAAGGTTTTGGAGGTCAAACATCCAAGACATTCGAAAGTTGGTCTTTAGACATGCTAGTGTGTCCTTGTATGTTTGCCTTGTTTTATGTGTTTTTTGGAGTATACAAATAGTGGAGTTGACCCTAGTATCTTAATAGACATGTTAAGGGTCAAAACGTCCGGTTGCGACTCTATGGGGACCACCTAAAGGGCTCCTAAGAAGGACCCAAACGTTGGACAAGGAGGCTTCCCAAGGCAGCGTGCAGCAGCAAGATAGGGGAGCCAGCCTTGAGACGCGCGCCCAACACTAGGAACACTGCCTCAAAAATTATTTGGGGGAAGAATCAAAGGCTGCCTCCGCGACGCGCAGCCACCTCCCAGATCCGGTTGCGTCGTTTTAAAGTCAATTTTGACATGTTTAAAAGTCCCAATAAGTATGGGGGTGTTTTGGTAACTTTTGGGTACGTTTATAAACTGTTTTTAGGACCTATTTAAGCCCTTTCCCAATTCTAAACCCCAAAACCCATTAAGAAATCAAAATCCCCAAAACTCTCTTCTCTTCCAAAACCCCAAAACCTCCATTGAAGACGAAGCTCAAGAACAAGCTATGGAGGTGGATTCTTGGAGATTTCTTCTCAGATTTTTGTGGGCTTTCTAATGTAGAAGTTATGGTAATCCTTCATCCATATATAACCATACATCTATGGAGTCCTTTCAAAGCTTTTCCAAACATGATTCTATCAAAAATCCTATCTTTCAATCTAATCATGGGTCCATTCTCAAATTGATTTCAAAAGCATTCTAATGATGAATATATGTTTAGCTACTTATTTTATGATGAACTTCTATCCAATTTTACGAAGAACCCATGATCCTCCTAATTTCTCAAAGTTAGCCTGTAATGTGGGTCTTGTGATCTTGATTTCATGTTTATAGAATTGTGATTAGATTGTATTGAATTGCTTATTGCTATTACTATCTATATCAATTGAATATGAATTATGGAGGAATGATCAATGATAATAAAATCTTGGAGATTTGGTAAGTTGACCTATTTCCTTTAATTAACTTAGAATGTACATTGAATTGTGTTGATTGGTATGGTCCACTTATGATGGCGGTGTTTACATTCTTGTACATGTTTATGTATTGTGATCATGAACTTGAAGGCATTAGATGAAAGATGAATTGATATGATTATTTCCATGTTTAGGGAGTTGAAAGATTTAGCCTTGATTCTAATATCATGTTCTAAGTAAATTAATGTAATGTGAAGTGTATGAATAGCCCTCAAAACTAGTTGTGTGACCTAGGTGTGGAGATGATGTTATATGTATATGTGTGATGATCATTTTAGGGTTAGGTGTGTTCTATATGGCTAATGATGAAAGATATTCTTGTAGCATGACCTCTACCTATATGAACCCTATATGAATGTGTGATCAAAGTATGCGAGGAATCCTCTATTCTAATGTTGAACATGTTAGTGTCTCCTATGATGTAATGTGAGTGTGTGTAGTATATAGTCCTTAATACTCTATATGTGTGTATGACTTGAGACTAGAGTAAAGGTTGTACATGTGTTGTGATCTTTAGAGGGTGGATTCCTCAATGTTAGGTGTTAAGACATTATATGATCATGTTGACCAATGCACACACACACTTCATGCATATCTATAAATAGGGTAGATTCATGATGATTAAGGAAAAAATAGTTCTCCTATGCATCATTACCTATTTCTATGCATGCGAAGTATATGATTAATGAAGTTATGAACATGTGTGATTAGAGGTGTTATGTGAAGGTAGATCTCACTTTGTATGCAACACACATGATGTATGATTGTATGAACATGTGAAAGGACATTCTCACATGAAGTAGGATCTATGATGAAATGACATTCTCATCTTAGAATCTTTTGAGCAATATGATGTATGAAGGAGCAAGCTCCTAAAGCCTTCTTTATGAACTAATGCACTAAAGTCTTAAATATATTTAAAAATGGAGTTAGAGCTTAGCACCGAGTGAACATGAAAAATGAGAGTGGGGGCTTCACGTTAGTAAGTCTGGTTTCTCTCAAAGAGACCCTTCACGTTTAGCAAGTTCGGGTTCCCAACATAGATGTTGTCTCATGAGATGGAAACCTAAAGGCTAGTAAGTCAAGGTTTCTAGAAGCAATCTCCATGTTCCATAACTACGTGCCCCCGTAGGTTATAGCTTGTGGTTTCCACCTATATAGCTATGTACAAATGGTTGCACCTTAGGCAAGTGTTAACCCTCTCTTTTTGGTGTGGGAGTAGAACACCCGATTCCATGTAGCTCACATGATCTATGTCGGTTATGACTATGTCTCCTAAAGGTTAATAAATTAACTAAGATAAGAATATGAATTCTAATCTAAATTCCTTGAGAAGTGTACTTAGTATAGGGAGGACTATGGACCCAACCTATGCATTGCATTAGATGATTTCAAGAAAGGATAGGATTGGAGCCTCTTATGAAGTAAAGACTTATGTTATGTATGACTTGTATGAATGCATGTTTAAGTGACTTTGCTATGTTAAAACATGAATTATGATTATGCATGTGAGTTACAGTTATGGCTTCTAAATGAGTTTACTTAGTATATGTGGGGGTATGGGACTCCATATGTACATTGCACAAGTAAGCTTGTGAAGGAGTTATGAGGGTGGTTTACCTATGATATGAACTAAATGAGTTATGATTAAGGTTGTAGTAAAGTAAAGAGTCTTTATATGATGCTAAGAAGTATGTGGCCTTATGTCTAGTTGTAAATGAAAGTGTTATGACTTGTTAAACATGTTATACGTAGTCTAGGGTGACTTCTTAGGTACACTTGGTGGAAGTAGTATTAAGGGATGCTACCTACACATGACACTAGTGTGACTTAGGAGTTGTCTTAGTTGATGGTCCTTATGTGAAGTTGATATCTATGATGTGCTTATGACTTGTGAATATATGTGGTTGTGTTTATGAAGTATATTTATGAAAGACTATTGTAAGGTGACCTCAAGATGATACATTGTACTAAGTACACTTGAGGGTTAATTAAGAAAAGAAGTAAGATCAAATAGAGGTAATGTATTGTATGCATTGAATATGTCTCAAAGTATGATTAATGGCTTTATGTGCTATTATGAGTAGTATCCATGTCTATATGATGTATGTGAACTATATTAAGCTTATAGGTGCCTATGTTCATGAAGTTTACTAAAAAGGCATGGTGCATTATTTCAAATGAAATGTCCTCTTTAAATGTATGTTTTTGCATGGTTGTCATACTTAGTGCATTCTTGTACTAATACCATTCTTCTTCATCTTTTTACACAAAGTTTAGGTGTTGATGGCTAGAGGATGTCTCATAAGTGAAGAGCTTGGATACATCTCCCAAGTTCAAGTAAAGGAACCCTTATGATTCAAGGGTTACCTATGTCAAGATGTTTCATTAAGTTGATGTAATAGCTTAGACTTATATGCTATGTTGCTAAGGGTCGTGTCTCTATTCTATTCTATTGAGTTGTATCTTAAGATGGCAAAGAGACTTAGAGTCTACTTATGTACTTATGATTTTATGTATATATACGAAGTAATATTTTAGCATATGATGTACTATGAAATTTTTTAATTTTCCGCTATTTTTACGATTATACAATGAAAGATGTCTAAGGGATTGTCTTATACCTCCGAGAGGTCGACGATGCCGTGTGACAATTTGAGGATACCATAACTTCTAGGGTATACCCTCGGGTCGTAACAATCTCCTTTTGGTTGGTTTGAAGTAGGTGAAGCAGCTTTGATAGGACCAGGTTCAGTCCATTACGCTATGGAGAAACTACAACTCATTAGATATAGACTTAAGACGACCCAAAGTCATCACAAATCTTATGAAGATGTAAGGAGAAGGGAACTATAGTTCCAAGTTGATGAATGGGTGTTTTTGAAAGTCTGACCTATAAAGGGGGTGATGAGGTTTGGCAAGAAAGAGAAGCTCAGTCTTAGATATGTAGGCCCTTACTAGATCTTGAAAAGGGTTGGCAAGGTGGCATATGATTTAGAGTTTCCAGCAAAATTAGAAGCAATGCCTCCTGTCTTCCATATCTCACTTTTGAAGAAATATGTGGGTGATCAAACCTCCGTAGTGCCATTAGAGAGTGTGGCTGTGAAATATAGTCTTTCTTATAAGGATGTACCAGTTAAGATCCTTGACCGTCAGGTTAGAAGGTTGAGAAACAAAGAAGTCGCTTTAGTCAAGGTTTTGTGGAGAAGTCAATCCGTAGAGGGAGCTACTTGGGATGCAGAAGCAACCATGAAAACCAAGTATCCTCACCTATCTCTTTTTGATTCCACTCCAGCTTGAGGTAATAGTTCCTCTTCAATTTTTCAGTCATTCATGCGCAAATTCAGTCTTAGTATCATGTTCCTTTAGTTTGTACTTGCATTTTTAGAGTATTTGCATGTTCTTGGAACTCAGTTTAGTCAGAAATTTAGTTCTTAGTGCTTAGTAGTAGGGATTGTAGATCCTTCCCTCCTTGCTCAGCTATTTTAGTATTCATTCGAGGACGACTGGTCCCAAGGGGGAGAGAATGCAATACCCCGTATCCAAAACAGACCAAAAATGCAAATTTTTTAGAAGTTCCAGGTGTCAGCAATGGAGCCAACTACGGACCGACAGTCGACTTAGCTCCGTCAGTCGACTCCATCGATTCGCCAGTTGACTTTAATTTCTCAGTCACAAACGATGGTTGACCAGTATGGACCATCAGTTAACTTATGGTCCGTAAGTCATCAGTCAGTCATTCCGACAGCTTTTAAGTTAGGGGTCTTTTGGTCTTTTCCTTATTCGTTTGGCCCCTAAGCTACGTTGTTTAGACCCTAAATCATGAGGTTTTAGTCAGTTTAAGCCTAGAAAGAAAACTATAATGTATCTAAGTCAAAATCATTAAACAAAACTTATAAAATTAGAAGCAAGAGAGGAGAAAGAGGTCAAGAATCCTAGTTCAAGAACGCAACAAGTTTCCATCAATTCCAGCCCCAAAATTGAAAGATTTCTTCGTGGAATTCGTCACCAGGTATGTACGATTTAACTAATGGGTTCTTTTTGCCCATTGGGTCCCTAGAATTCAGTCAGTTTCTTGATTCCCATATTATGAATAGACCTAGAGATTCTAGAATTTTAGAATATTATCATGAATTAGTTATTAACATGTTTCAATTCAGATTATCATGTTATTACATCGTTTCTCGCATGAATTTTAGAACCCTAGCTACGTATTTCTTTAGTTCTTGAATTACACATGCTAGGTCAGATATATCAGTTATTCAGTTATACATGCATCAGTTTTTAATGCATCATTATCATATTAATTGTTGCATTCTAAGTTTGCATGTTCAATTTGAGCTATACAGTATTTACAGAAACTCAGTCATAATCAGTTAACCACTTAATTCATTGGGAGTAGCATAATACCGAGTTGGACTAGGGTTTAGCGTACCCAACTATTACCAGAACTACTTGCCAAGTAGGTTGTAATTTTCCTTTGTGGGCATCAGTTTAGTGATCACGCCAGCATACATTTATACCTCTGGCAGGGTATATTGGGTCCTTTTGATGGGGTGTATACATCGGACTTCACATTTAGCTCATGTGGTTTTATTATCGGTTATCAGTAACTCTCATAGTTCAGTGAGATTCTATTGCATTGACCTTTTTATCAATATATCCAGTATTCAGTTTTAGCATCTTAAAAATTGGTCAGTTCATTCAGTTATCTCAACATTCAGTATTTTTATCATGTTCAAACTATTTCATTGCTTTATTGCCTTGTCCATTTATATGTTATTTCAGTTTTACTCTATCCTTCATACTTAGAACCTTTTAAATACTGACACATACGTGCGCTACATCTTCTCGTGATGTAGGTTTAGGTTCTTCGCATCCAGATCACGTTTAGATCGGTTCCCGATCTCTAGTTCAGCAAAATCAGTGGTGTGTTCTCTTTCTCCAAGGACAATAGTCATGAGTTTCTTTTCAGTATTTTTAGTCCTTCGGTTTCAGTTTTCCTAGATTTAACTGGGGCGTGTCCTAGCATTTCTAGTTAGATAGAGGCTTATTTCAGACATAATTAGATTCATCTTAGAGTTTAGTGAATATCTTCTTTGTATTAAACTGATCAGTATTTCACTTATCTCATATATAGTATAAAGGTATTCCCTATATTTTCATTTTATTTATTATTTAGCTTTCGCACGAGTTTATTATCTTTAGTATGCTCATGATCATGCCAGCAAGGTTAGCTTGGGATCACTTGTGGTCCTTGGTCCCGCGTCTGCATCTCGGGGGTAGCTCAGGGCGTGACAAACTTGGTATCGGAGCTCTAGGTTTATGTGACGACCCGAAAGCCACCCAAGTCATGACGTGGAGTATTCGACCTCTCAGAGGTCTTGTACAAGCCTCTTAGCATTCATTCATCACATAGATATGAAAGGTAGTGCAGAATTAAACCTTTTCACAATAATAGACAAACTCTTTTATAAAACGCAAAGAATAAACAAAGTCTCGTCATAAGCTATCTTAGACACAAGTCAATATTATAAGGTTACAACCCTTTCAACAATTTGAAAACAAACTTATAGTCTATTACAAAGTCTTTTAGAAAAGGAAACAAGAACTAAGATCCATGCCCTCGATCATATGAGGACATACCAATCTTGAGAGAAATATACTTCCCAAGCTTCAACTTCTAGAAAATCCTCACTTGCCACCTACATTTGTAAACATAGAGAAACATATGGAATTAGCACAATTAATGCACTAATTATGGTGAACATGCAAGAAAACCATGCAAAAAGGAACATTTACTTTAAGATATGCTTTCATAATATTTTAATAGAAACCTTCATCATAAGAGTTTAAGAGACATAATACAAGTCAACAATCACATATAAGACATATTATGTATTCAACGTGTAATCCTTTTCATCACTTTAGACTCTCTACCTAAGGTAACTCTAAGACTCACTTGAGTAAGACATGAACAAACCGCCCATACACCCTCTTCAAACACACCTAAGTGATTCTCAAAGCTACCCTAGATAAGAACCTTTATATTCACATACTTTAACTAAGTCAATATTAATCAATTTAGCCATTTAAGAGACAACTAAACAATTAGTGGACTTCACATAATGGTCTTGGAAGACCTAAGAAACTCAATCTAGCCTTCAAATCCTACTCGTGCCATGTGTAGATAGTGTCCCATTCAACTATCTACACGTTGTAGAACCTATCCAATACTAGAATGCACATCATCCCACATGATGAGAATATGTATTAACCGACATAGACCACACTATCTAGGTATGAAATCATGTGTCATAAGACCCCACACTGTGGAAGGTGTTCTACTTGCCAAGGGTAGAACTAGGACACATGCCATGTAGGCACATGGTTTAGGGGATATTAAAAGGTTTTTTTGTACTCTAGACTCATACTCAACTAGAGCTACTCCCTTAAACATATCCACTCTATGCTTTGCCTTTGTTCTCATAGAGTAATTTCATTCACATAGGTGTATTAGAGGGTACCATCACTAAGTCCTACCAACTCATAATACCATTTGCAAGGATGGGTCCACTAGGGCTCCCAACCAAGGTCTATTTGGATATCTCTTATACTTTCTTAAAGATGTATTCATGTTGTTCCGGCCAACCTACCTCTAAGTCCATTATTCCACTGAAAAAGGAGGCACCATTTAGGTATACCCTTCAAGGCTTCTTAATTAACCTTCTTTTCATATTCAAGGTTTCATTAGTCCTTCATAGAAGGTTACCTACTTTAGGTCTACCGATCCTAGACTTTCATTCATACACTCATTCGATAAAATTCAAGTACCAAGTAGGGACAACTATGTCTACCAACACAAGATACAACATCATTCTATAAAGACTCTCCTAAAGTCCTTAATTGTCATATAGCAACAACAAGAGAGGAAATACTTTCAATCATGTCATTATAGCACCCATACAAGATCATATAGACATCACATGAACACCTTAACCGTATAAATTCACTCATACCATATCATGATAATACTATAGTTTACATAATAATACCAACAAGATCATGTTATAAAATTTATGAAAATTAAACACCGCCACCATAGGTGGACCATAACAATCAATAGAAATATCAATTTTGTATTTAACAAAGGAATTAGGTCAACTCACCACCTTCCAATATCCACAATCATCATTTCTTAGCTTTTCCAACAAATTCACACAATCAAGAGATCTTACCAATGCCAATGTCCATAAGACTAGGCCAACAGTACATCCATATCAATGATCCCCCCCAAAAAAACTAATATATATATATCAACACTATAAGGCAAATTAAAAACAATTTCAACAATGATCAACACATAATTCAATAGCCCATAACAATCTAAATATGAATTCAACCTAATTGTCAATACACTCACTTTAGAACCAAATTTGTAATTCAAGGAATACATGGGTTCATGGAGATTTTTACCTTAAAACCATAAATTAAAATTGATTATTTTATAAAACATCAATTTAAACATTTTTATGCAAGAACCTATGCTTAGAATTCAAAATAGAGTTTCAAGGTTTTTGGTGATCTTTGAAAAGCCTTTGGAATTAACTCCTTGAATGAAAGAAGAGTCAAGGATGAAATCACCATACCTTAATTGTTGATATCCCAAAAAGCTGATGGGGAAACCATTGAAAATCTTCAATCCTAGCTTCAACTTGGGTTCAAGCTCCAAGGGAGTCTTGAGAGAATTCTATTTGGAAGAGGGGGTTTTATTTTGAAAAGTGGAGTCTAATTTAAGTCTAGGTGTTTAAACTAAATTTTAATACACTAAAAAACCTAAAATAACCGTCTAATAGTTAATTAGGACGTGGGGTGAATTCATCACTTCACCCCTAAGTTGGCCGAGACCCTGCAGAAATTGCAGGGGCCAAACGACGGCTCCCATTGATGGGGCGTCGTTTGGTCGACGGTCCGTCCTTCAGGTCATGGTTTTGGTTAAATACCCCTAACTTTGGGTCTAATATCCCACAACTAAGTGTGGAGCAACGCCCCGTTTTGACAAGGCGTCAATTGACCTATTGGGCGTCGTTTGGGGTCGTCAATTGGGGCTGTTTTGGCAACTTCATGGCAAACATTTGGGTCTTTTTCAAGGACACTTAGAGTGTTCCTCGGGGGTTCGTACCCATACATTTTGACCCTAAACATTCCTATCTATATCCTAGGGTCCCCTCCTATCATTTTAGATGCCAAACAACACATAAAAATGCAAAGGCACACTAGCACACACACAAGACTAGTTTCTGAATGTCTTGATCGTTCTTCGACGTTTGACTTCCAAACTATTTAAACCAACATATATAGCTATTATTCACCATTTTAACACCTTATTAACTCTTATAACACATGTGAGACTCTATTTAATCATAATTCATTTTGAGGGTTGTTACATTTTCTCCAACTTAGAAGAACATTCGTTCTCGAATGACACTAACATTCTTCAAACATCATCAAGGTTCTAAAACTCATGACTAATAGCCCTCAACCATACCATATAAAAACATTATACACCTAGTTAGGAGGAATATTAACTCCATATAACAAGAGACTCAAAACACAACAAGAGAGTAGGAACAACATCTACAAGTTATCATGCAATAAGACTTTACAATTCTCATTTCACATAGGAGAAACTTCCTTCTCCGCGTATAAGCATTCTCGCTACATTATTTCTAAGCACATTATGGCCATTTCTCATAAAACTCAATTATGCAACATTTCCAAAAGCTTACTGTTAGACATGCTTATTATTTCACCTATGCAACATTTAGGCAATTCATTATTGATGCACATCAACATGTGAGACAAAATCACTTAAGCTCATTTTACCATATAAACATAAATTCATGGAAACATGCTTAAATTGTAAGGGAACCATGAAACTCATTTTTCACAAACGAATCCCAATTCATGCACATGATACTAGATAGTTCTAACTCTCAACCTTGAGTAGAATAGAAGAGAAGAGACAAAATCCGTCAACCGGACTATTCACCATGCTCCCTCACTTGGGAAAAACACATCACTCTATCAAGAACAACACAAGAAGGAATATTATAACTTGACGGTACCTTTATCTGGATTTGCTTCCTTGTTGGCTTGGAGAACATACAAATGATTCCTCTTTTGTTCACCAATACCCGGACCATCATAAGGAGCTTGCTGGACCTCTCTTCCCCTGGAAGCAATAGTAGGACAATCTCTCACCTTGTGATCATTCTTTCCACAACCATAGCACCAATTAGTACTAGCTAGACACTTCCCAAAATGCTTCTTTCCACAAGTAGAGCAAGTAGGCTTATCAATTTGGGAATCACCACCCTTCTCATGATTAACCTTAGAAGCACTAGGGACATCTTGGTTTGGATCTCTCTTCTTAAACCTAGATTGAACTTGCTCATTGGTTCTTCCCCTCTTAACACCTCTAACCCTCATTTCAAGCTTATATTCCTCAATGGATTGAGCATACACCATAAGCCTAGATAGAGTCATGTAATTATGGAGAATGGCCTACGACACTCTTCCTTCACAAGGTCGGCAACACCGATCACAAAAATACTCATCTCATCCCTAGGTTTAGACACCAAAGATGGAGCATACTTAGACAATAGGGTAAATTTCAAGGAATACTTATCTACACTCATGTTACCTTGCTTAAGGTTTATAAACTCTTCCACCTTCACTTCTCTCTTCTCATGGGGAAAATACATTCCTAAGAATTATTACTTAAACTTTTCCCATTCTATGGGACCTGATTCAACCAGCCTATTATCTTTCCATTATGTGTACCACACTTGAGCAACCTCCTTCAATTGGTATGAAGCCAACTCCGCCTTCTCCATAGAAGTCACCCCCATAGCACTCAACATCTTATAAACACCATCTAGAAACACTTGGGGATCCTCTCCCACCTTAGAGCCAAGAAAAGTAAGAGGATTCATCCTCACAAAGTCCCTCAACCTAGAGGTCATAGTACTCTCAAGAGCATTCATCCAAGGCTCCACATCTCAATTCGCTTGAGCCGTTATGGCTCGGGCTAAGATAAGAAGAGCTCTTCTAACTTCCTCATTAGTCATATCTGGGGGAACCACCGGAACCTCATTCTCTTGATTAGTTATAGGGACTTGTTAATCTTGAGGAACTTGACCTCCTTGGGGAACTTGCTAGGGGGGGACTCCCTTATCCACTGTTCTTGCGGGCGTCCTTCTTGTATTCATATCCTATAAACACAAGATAAGAGATTAGGAAAATACACTTCTTAAACCTCAACTCTATGGCACGTCACAAGAGTAATAAAGAAAGTAAAACATCTATCGTACTATAGCCTCTCGCTCATAGATGTGTCGCGACTCACACAGATGAGCAAGACTCTACTAGACGTGGATTTTTGAGACTTTGAATCCTAAAGACTACTTCATAATCTTATGCTCTGATACCAAGTTTTTCACGACCTAAGAGCACCCCCAAGTCCTGATGTGGCGTACTTGACCTCTCGTAGGTCTTGTACAAGCTTTTTAGCATTCATTCATCACATAAATATGAAAGGTAGTGCGGAATTAAGACTTTTCACAATAATAGTCCAACTCTTTTATAAAACGCAAGGAAGAAACTAAGTCTCGTCATAAGCCATCTTAGACACAAGTCAATATCATGGGGTCACAACCCTTTCATCAATTTGAAAAGAAACTTTTAGTCTATTACAAAGTCTTTTAAAAAAGTAAAACTAGAACTAAGATCCATGCCCTCGATCATATAAGGACATACCAATCTTTAGAGAAATCTACTTCCCAAGCTTCAACTTCTAGAAAATCCGCACTTGCCACCTACACTTGTAGACATGGAGAAACATGTGGAATTAGCACAATTAATGCACTAAGTATGGTGAACATGCAAGAAAACCATGCCAAAAGGGACATTTACTTTAAGATATGCTTTCATAATATTTTAATAGAAACTTTCATCAAAAGAGTTTAAGATAAATAATACAAGTCAACAATTCATATAAGATATATTTTGTATTCAACAAGTAAGCCTTTTTATCACTTTAGACCCTCTACCTAAGGTTACTCTAAGACTCACTTGAGTAAGACATGAACAGACCGCCGATACACCCTCTTCAAACACACGTAAGTGATCCTTAAAGCTACCCTAGATAAGAACCTTTCTATTCACATACTTTAACTAAGTCAACATTATTCAATTTATCCATTTAAGAGACAACTAAACAATTAGGGAACTTCACATAAAGGTCTTGGAAGACCTAGGAAACTCTATCTAGCATCTTCAAAGCCTACTCGTGCAATGTGTAGATAGCATCTCATTCGACTACCTACAGGTTGTACAACCTATCCAATACTAGAATGCACATCCCACGTGAAAAGAATAGGCATTAACCGACATAGACCATACTAGCTAGGTATGGAATCCGGTGTCATAAGACCCCACACCGTGGAAGGTGTTCTACTTGCCAAGGGTAGAAATAGGACACATCCCATGTAGGCACATGGTTTAGGAGATATCAAAAAGTTTCTTTGTACTCTAGCCTCATACTCAACTAGAGCTACTCACTTAAGCATATCCACTCGGTGCTTTGCATTTGTTCTCATAGAGTAATTTCATTCACATAGGTGTATTAGAGGGTACCATCACTAAGTCCTACCAACTCCTAATACCCTTTCCAAGGATGGGTCCACTAGGGTTACCAACCAAGGTCTATTTCGATAGCTCTTATGACTTCCTTAAAGATGGTTTCATGTCGTTCCGGCCAACCTACCTCTAAGTCCATCATTCTACTCAAGAAGGAGGCACCATTTAGGTCTATCCCTTCAAGCCTTCTCAATTAACCTTCTTTTCATATTCAAGGTTTCACATTAGTCATTCATAGAAGGATACCTACTTTAGGTCTATCGATCCTGGACTTTCATTCATACACTTATTCAATACAATAACAAGTACCAAGTAGAGACAACTAAGTCTACCAACACAAGATACAACATCATTCTATAAAGACTCTCATTAGTCATTAATTATCATATAGCAACAACTAGAGAGGAAATACTTTCAATCAAGTCATTCTAGCACCCATACAAGATCATATAGACATTACATGAGCACCTTAACCTTGTAATTCACTCATACCATATCATGATAATACCTTAGTTTACATAATAATGCCCACAAGGCCATGTTCATAACATTTATAACAATTAAACAACAACACCATAAGTGGATCATACCAATCAATATCAATTCAATATCAATTCTGAATTAAACAAAGGAATTAGGTCAAGTCACCACCTTCCAATAGCCACAATCACAATTCCTTAGACTTTCCAACAAATTCACACAATCAAAAGATCTTACCAATGACAATGTACATAAGACTAGGACAAAAATTCATACATATCAATGATCCCGCAAAACCCAATATAGATATCAATACTATAAGAAAAACTAAGAACAATTTCAATAGTAATCAACATACAATTCAATAGCTCATAACAATCTAAACATGAATTTGACCTAATTAGATCTTGATCAATACACCCACTTTAGAGCCAAAATTAGGGATTCAAGAAATACATGGGTTCATGTAGTTTTTGACCTTAAAACCATCAATTAACATTTATTACTTTATGAAACATCAATTTAAACCTTTTTAAACGAGAACTCATGCTTAGAATTCAAAACAGAGTTTGAAGGTTTTTGGTGATTTTCAAAAAGCCTTTGGAATTGGCTCCTTGATTGAAAAAAGAGTCAAGAATGAAACCACCATACCTTAGTAGTTGAAATCCCAGAAAATTGATGGAGAAACCACTGAAAATCTTCAATCCTAGTTTCAACTTGGGTTCAAGCTCCAATGAAGTCTTGACAGAATTCTATTTGGAAGAGGGGTTTTGATTTTGAAAAGTGGAGTCTAATTTAGGTAAAGGTGCTTAAACTAACTTATAATACACTAAAACACCTAAAATAACTGTCTACTAGTTAATTAGAATGTGGGGTAAATTTACCACTTCACGCCTAAGTTGGACGAGACGCTGCAGAAATTGCAGTGCCAAACGATGGCTCCCATTGATGGGGCATCGTTTGGTCGAGGGTTCGTCCTGAAGGTCTTGGTTTTGTTCAGAGACTCCTAATCTGAGGTCTAAGCTCCCACAACTAAGTGTGGAGCCACTCCCCCTTTTGACGGGGCATCAATTGACCTACAGGGCGCTGTTTGGAGTCGTCGACTGGGGCTGTTTTTGTAGCTTCATGGCAAACGTTTGGGTCCTCCTCAAGTACCCTTAAGGTGGTCCTCTGGGAGTTGTAACTGTACTATTTGACTTTAAACATGCTCATATAGATCCTAGTGTCCCCTCCTATCATTTTAGACACCAAACAACACAAACATGCAAAGACACACTAGCACACACACAAGACTAGTTTTTGAACGTCTTGGTCGTTCTTCGACGTTTGACTTCCAAGCTCTTCAAACTGACTTCTAAAGATAGTATTCACCATTTTAACACCTTATTAACTCATATAACACATTTGAGTCTCTAGTTTATCCTAATTCATTTTCAGGGTTGTTACAGTTTAAGTGTTTAGGATGCCTGAAAAATTGTACTAGGTAGAGTCCTTTTCATGGGTGTGTAGTCCGCACCACATCTAATGAGAGGGAGGCTACAAAGTGTTTTAGAAAAATCCTCATTTTATTGGTACTCTTATCGTGCGTAAGGTATGACCTGATTTCATTCAAACTTGACATTTTATGTTGCATATCATGTCTCTCATAGAGATAACGTCAGGAATGCAAGCGCAGCTCCTCCAATCCCATATCAGGAAGTCTCCAATGCTGAATTTGGGAATGTCATTCAAATGTTGTCTTAGAGTGTCTCCAACCAGAACAATCAACGGGTTCAAGCTCCTATGAATGCTAATGGTGGATCAACAACAGCTAGGGTCAGTGAATTTGTTATGATGAATCCGCCTGAGTTCTTAGGATCCCAGACTAATGATGATCATCAAATTTCTTAGTGAGATCAAGAAGATCTTTGAGGTGATTCAGATCAATAGGAATGATCAAGTGGAAGGAAAATATGGGTACAGATGTAGCCCCTACTACTTGGAAATGTTTTAGTGAGACCTTTCTGGACAGGTATTTCCCGATAGAGTTGAGAGAAGAAAGGGACCAGGAATTCATGAACTTAAGGCATGGGAACATGAGAGTCTAGACTATGGGATCAAGTTTAAGAAACTCTCCAGGTATGCTCCTCACATGGTTGCTGACTCCAGGGATCAGATGAATAAGTTCTTGTATGAAGTGTCCGATTCGGTGAAAACAAAGTGTAGAAATGCTATGTTACTGGGAGATATGAACATCTCTAGGCTTATGACTCATGCTCAGCAGTTTAAGAGTGATAAGATTAGGGAACATGCCAAGGAGAATAAGAAGGCTAGGAATGGGAACTATTACTATTCTCAATAGAAATCAGGTGGTGGAAATCTCTCGCAGAGTTAGCAGAAGTTTTCAGCCCAGCCCCTTTGTCAGCTAGCGCTTCATCCTCCAAGAATAGGTATGATCAAAAGGTTAGGGCACCAGGATCTAACTCTCAGGGAAGTGTTTCAGGCACCAAGACTTACCCCACTTGCCATAAGTTTGGTAAGAACCATTTGGGCGAGTGCCTCATAAAAAAGGGATAATGCTTTGGATGCAGTCAGTCTAGTCATAGATTGATAGACTGTCCTTCTATAAAGGGTCAAGGAGGTAGTAATGGTAGAGCTCAGTCTACAACTTCAGCAGCCCCAGCAAGTCGCCTGACTCAGCAGGGTAACTCATCTGGTACAAGCGGTGGTCAGCGCTAGAACAGGTTGAGTACTCTTAAGGCTCTCCAGGATCAGAAGGTTCTCCTGATGTAGTCACTAGTACGTTACAAGTCTTTGATCTCATATGTATGCTTTATTAGATCTAGGGTCTACTCTTTCCTTTGTAACTCCTTATATAGCAGTTAAATTCAGTGTTAGTCCAGAAACTCTCTAAGAACCTTTGTCAGTCTATACTCCAGTCAGTGACCCAGTTATAGATAGACGGGTATACAGAAATTGTCCTATCACAGTCTCTTAGAAAGTCACCTCATACGATCTTGTAGAGTTAAAAACGGTAGACTTCGATGTCATTTTAGGCATGGATTGGTTACATTCATGTTATGCCTCAGTTCATTGTAGAACTAGGATTCTTCATTTTAAGTTTCCAAATGAACCAATCTTAGAATGGAAGGGTAGTAGCTTAGCACCTATAGGACGATTCATTTCTTACCTTAAGGCCAGCAAGATGATCTCTAAGGTTATCTCTATCATCTAGTTCTGCTTAAAGATTCTAGCTCTGAAACCCCTACTCTTAAGTCAGTTTTAGTAGTCAGTGAGTTTCCAGAAGTGTTTCCAGAATATCTTCCCGTAGTTCCTACCGAAAGGGAGATTGACTTTGGAAATAGATCTCCTTCAAGATACCCAGCCTATTTCTATGCCTCCTTAAAAAAAAGCTCCAGCTGAGCTTAAGGAATTGAAAGAGAGGTTGAAAGACCTTTTAGATAAGGGCTTTATCAAACCTAGTATTTAAACAAGGGATGCACCGGTGTTGTTCTAAAGAAGAAAGATGGTTCTCTCAGAATGTGCATTGACTATAGATAGTTGAACAAGGTCACAATCAAGAATAAGTATCCCATCCCCAAGACTGATGACTTGTTTGACCAACTTCAGGGTGCTAGTATATAGGTATTCCCCATCTTTTCATTTTATTTATCATTTATCTTCCGCACCAGTTTATTATCTTTAGTATGCATATGATCGTGCCAGTAGGGTTAGCTTGGGATGACTTTTGGTCCTAGGTCCTGTGTCTGCGTCTCAGAGATAGCTCAGGGCGTGACATTATCACTTTGCATAATTCTAGGGGCAAATTACCTACAATTGGGACGATCCATATGTCATACAAGAAGCATATTCAAATTGCACTTACAAGATTATTAATGCATATGGTGAGAGGATCTGTCTTATTAATTCAAAATTTCTGAAGAGGTGCTACTCTTGAATTAAAATAAATCTCCTTAAGGTACGAGGTAAATTTGCATGTCAATCTTGACGTGCAAGAGTATAAATTGTACTGCTCCCAAAAACAAAAAAATACACTCTCCAAGAACTACGTCATGACTTGATCCTCCACTAAGGTACAGAGGCACTTAGAATTACATTCTTAATTCAATTGCATGAGTGTAAAAAAAGGTTACATGTTCCCACTTGATTGGTCACATGAAAGTTAAAGTTATGAGTAATCATTCATAAAATTTTGGAATTGCACCAAATGATGGTGACTCGATGGGGACAAACCCCTATGAACATGAATTGTTTCAAAACTTGAAGTCTTCAAAAATCTCCACGTCTACAAGTTGAAATATTCAAAATTTTCAAGTCTGGAAGTTTAGATCTTCAAATTCTTAAGTTTGTAAGTTGAAGTCTTCAAATTAGTCAAGTTAGCAAGTTCAAGTCTTCAAATTCTTCGAGTCTAAAAGTGAAAGTCTCAAATCAATCAAATTCGCAAGTTGAAGTCTTCAAATTCTTTACGTTTGCAAGTTGAAGTCTTCAAATTCGCAGGTTGAAGTGCAAGATGGAGTCTCGAATCAGTCAAGTGTGCAAGTTGAAGTCTTCAAATTATTCAAGTCTGAAAGTAGAAGTCTTCAAGTCTTGACCTTCAAATTACCTTTTCTTAGGGAAAAGATGAGGATTCATTCCTTTCCATCCAAAAATAAGACCATAAAATTACCTTACTTATGGCTGGGATAGGTCTCCTTCCCTTTCCACCATAAGATTACCTCCAAATTGTCCTTTTTAAGACGGGGATGCATATTCATCCTCTATATGTCAAATTACCTCTAAATTAGCTTCCAAGGACTAGTCTACATCCCTCTCCACCATAAGATTACATTTAAATTACCTTTTTTAAGGTGAGGATGTTATCCATTCTCTTTACGCTAAAAGATGACCTCTAAATTACCTTTTTTATCGTAGGGATGAGTCTCCATCGATTTCTACCATAAGATTACCTCCAAATTACCTTTATTGATGCGTAGATGTGTATTCATCCTCTTTATGCCAAAAGGTTACCTCTAAATTACCTTTCATAAGGCAAGAATGTATATCCATCTTCTTTACTCCATAAGATTACCTTCCTTAAAGTGGAATACCTCGAAAATAACTTAGGTGAAGCTAGAGCATAACATGTTTGTCATGAGTGTATGAGGTCCTAAAATGGTTTATAATGTGGTATTGAGGAAGTGTCTAAAGATTTAGGTGCATTGGAAGTCAAACGTCAAGGGACGAGTAAGACGTTCGACGACTAAGTCACCTATGTGCCTCATGTGTGGTTATGTGCCTATATGTGTGTTTCATGAGCTTATGATGTCCTAATATGAGTTATTATAGTATTTATAGGCAGTGTGTAAAGTTTCATGAAGTTTGGATGTCAAACGTCCATGACGTTCGAAAGGTTTTCCTTGAAACAACCTTGTGTGTCTTAACATGTTTCGTCATATTTTACGTGTTCGTTATGGATGAAATTTATGTGGAAGTTCCTAAACTCGTATATAACATATTCGTGTTGGAAAATTCCAGGCAAACATCCCCAAGGACCAACCAAGGGTCCTTGAGGAAGGACCCTTCACAAGTGCCCAAGCTGTCAAAACCAGCCCAACCTACGGATGGGAATCGATGACCAGTAGGTCAGTCGACGCCCCGTAGGTGAGGGGCGTAGGTTGACACTTAGGCGTGGAAGGAGGCCTTTACAAATACAAGTCTCAGTCCCAAATCACGGACCATCAGGACGGTTCGTTGGTTGGGAAACGTGCCGTCATTTGGTAACCGTCTGTGAGGACTGGTTCATGCGCAGTTACTGTTAAGTGAAAGGGGTGGAATGGTAATTTCATCCCACGTCCAAATAAGAATTTGGGCAGTTACTTAGGGGTACTTTGGGTATTTTAAACATGTTTATAAGCCTTAAACACTTAGGAGAATTCACTCTTCAAAGTCAAAACCCAAAATATCCTAAAGAATTCTCTAGAACTCCATTGAAGCCAAAACTCAAGGAAGAGCTTGGATTGGAGATTTGAGTGGTGATTCTTCATCCATTTCGTGGATTATCATCATTAAGGTATCGTTTTTGATACATGAAATTCTATTTATCAAGGAGCCAGTCTTCAAAGTGATTTTCAAAGACTTCACAAAAAATGAGTTTTCTAAATTGAAATATATCCATGGGTTCTTGCATTAAAGGTTTTAAAGCATTAAATATATATTGAATTGTTGTTAATTAGATGATTTTAACATAATTAACCTATGAACTCATGTAATTGATGAACCCTAGTTTTTGACTACTTTATGGATTAAGTGATATTGGCTTAATGCTCATGAATTCTAGTGTAGTTTTCTATGGGCTATTGAATGATGTAAGAATTGTATTCAATTGATATATAGGTTGTATTAGATTGATAAATCTATATTTTCTTGACTTAGTTTCAATGATTATTATAGTTTTTGTTTTGAATTGATGTTCATGGCCATGGCTAAGGGCCTTATGGTATTGAATTGGATGATTTAGCTATGGATTGAAGTGGTGAGAATGGATTGGTGGTACGCTGCCCTAATTCTCTTTATTTTATGTTAATTAGACTTGAATTATGTTGTGATTGGTATGATACACTTATGGTGGTGGTGCTATGTGTTTTACTTGCAATTGATGTGGCCTCGTCGGCATTACTTTATGTATTATGATGATCATGGCCTTGTCGGCACTTACTTGAAGTATTATGATGATTTATGTAGTGATTTATGTGAATTATTATCATATCTACCTACATGTTAGTAATGTGAAAGTATGTGTTCTTCAATTGATGTTGTTAGGTGATCATGTTAGACTATGACTATGTCTTTATGTGTGTAGTCTTAGAGTTGATGCATGATTATCCCGACTTGAATATATGAGTCTATAACGGTTATATTGATGATGTTATAGTAGTTGATAGGATGACCTAAAGATGATGTTGGTTATGTCTATGTGCTTCTAGAATGACATGTTAAACCTTATATGTAAGTATTGTGTAACTTGTGTGGTAGACTTGTGTCGCTTACTTGATACATGTATGAATGTGAATATGTGATGTCTTGACTTAGGATGCTAAATCCTCTTTGTCTTGAATGTATGAATGACATGTGACCTTGAATGACGTTAAGAGGGTCTTTATGTAGAACCTTGAACCTAGTGGTAAGGTTATGAACATTGAAGTCGAAAGTCGTAATGGTATCCTTCTTGTAATGAATGATGGACTTAGGGTTGGTTGGCTGGAACGACATCATATCATCCTTAGGAAAGTCATGATGAGCTATCTTCGTCACCATTGTAAGGCAGCCCTAGGGGACCTCTTTGGTAAGGTGAATGTGATTGGGTTATGAGTAAGATATGAAACCCTTTGTATGAACCTTTAATGTCAATTACTCTATGAGAACAAAGGCTAGCACCGAGAGAGTATGGTTTGGGAAGTAGCTCTAGTGAAAAATGAGACTAGAGTACAAAGTAAGCCCTTCATATTCCTTAACCATGTACCTACATGGGATGTGTCTAAGTTCTACCCTTGGCAAGTAGAACACCCTCCATCGGAGTAGGTTACAACTCTGGATTTCATGCTTTGCTACCATGGTCTATGTCGGAATTGTCTATTCTCATCATATGGGGTACCTACTAGTATTGTAGAAGTTCTATGAAGTTTAGGTTGTGGTATGGGACTCTCTCTAGGCATTACACAATAGGCTTTGAAGATATTAGTGAGAGTCCCTAGGTCTTCTCCAAGACCATTACTCGAATGTCCTTTATGTGATGAATGTCTCTTAAATGAACTAATGAATGGAATGACTAAAGTTAAGAAAGTATGTTAAATGAATAAGTACTTATCTAGAGTAGTTAAGGGTTGTTTAGTTAAGGTGTGAAGGGGGCATAGGAATGGTCACTGATACGCTCAAATTTACTTCTCAAATAAGAAGTAAAGCGGTCGTATCAAGTAAAGAACCCAATTAATGAGGTTGAGATCGATCCCACAAGGAAAATAGTTCAGACTTAACTTTATTCTATTATTACTATTATTTAGCCAACTATTTTCTGAGAAATCAAAAGACAAAAAGGGGGGTTTTATTTTTAAATTAATGAAACTGATTAACTAAATAAAAATGAACAACTAACAGATTCAGCTTTCGGAGTTAAATCAAATTATAAAAGTAACTAGGGCTTAAGTGTTCCCCACAGGTTCCTAACTTGGTAAATCTAACTATAACAATTTTATCCTAATATCTTGCATGTAAAGTGATAAGTTATGTATCTCTAAATCCTTGGTCCGGCATCTAGAGAATTTCACTCCGCACCTTGGTCCGGCTACGTGTGTTGCTATACTAACCCTTATCTTTACCTCATATTAAACATCGTATTCGGTATTTGACTAAGCTATTAACTCGTACCAACCAATACTAGCCTATTAGATAGTCTACACTAAATCTATGTTGATAATTCTTTTCCTATTATCTACCTCCTTGGTACGGCAAGTAGCATTAAGGCGAGTTCTAACGTTGGCCATCCGTTAAAAAGACTTCTACACGAAAGAATTATCAATACATGCAAGACACCACTCTAGAATTGTTATTTAAGTTAGATTTTTACCTTGTTATTCACCCATGGTTTCCACAACCCTAGCTATGAGGTTTAGTTACCCATGTTCATAATTACACAATTCATATTGTTAATGGAAGAATTCATGCACTTACTTTTTTGAAAACGAATAGTTTCCCAGAATTTAACTTGATTAATCAACAAAATCACCAACAATCAATTCCCGAAAAAGTATCTTAATTCCCAAAATCAAGAGTTCAATACTATAATAGAAGAACTAAAAACTAAAAATTATCTAGAAAGTCTAACCCCAAAAACGAGGTTTTTCCAACTATTTATAATAAAAACAAAATCTAATCAAATAAGGATTCTATTTACTAAAAATCTGTCCAAACGCGTCTGGGTCGACGGACCACGGACGGACCGTCATGGACACGACGGACCGTCATAGCCTCCGTCGTCCCATACTTCACACATTCTTCTGTTGCTTTCTTCAATCCCCTCGACGGACAGGTATGACGGACCGTTTCAAGCACGACGGTCCGTCGAGGGTCTTCGTTCTAAAATACTTGAACTTCTTGGAACTTGGGTACTGGGACTACTTCTCTGATCATCACGACGAACAAGCAGGACGGACCGTCGTGACTATGACGGTCCGTCATGAACTTCTGTAATCCCACACTTGGTCAGACTTCAACATTTTCCTTCAGCACTTTCTCCCTTCACTACGATGCCACCTACGGACCGTCACACCCTCGACGGACCGTCATGGATTCCGTAGGTGGTATTTTTTGCATTTCTTTCTAAAAACTCCCGCGTTCATCCTTGGACAGATTTTCTGCAAACAAAGAGAAACTTACATAAAAATCAACACAAAAAGGCTTTCGACACACACTAAACTTAAGGAAAAAGCATTAGAAATACCGTACAACCACGGTACATCAACACCCTCAACTTAAATTCGTTGTTTGTCCTCAAGCGACGCACTCTAACTCACTACAAAATCTTTGTACAAAAGTATCCATATTTTAACTTCCGCAATCATTTGGCTATCAATCCCGATTATTCTCATTATGTTCATGCATGGTATCACTATTAGGCATTGACTTGTGTAGAATCAAACCATGACCCAGACTCACTACGCAATGATACCTATCCTCTTCAATTTCTCACCGAGATGCTAATATTTCTGGTATTGCAACTCCTGTCCTCACTTCAAATAACATCCTCATTTTTCACACAATGATTTTAGTTTGAGTATAAGGATCACTTTTCGACACTCACTCTCAGAACAAATTCACAACTCATTTATACATATTGCCATAGGCTTGCCCTTATTTTCACTACTTCAAGTTCGCCATACAACTCTTAGGATCACAATAGGACTTTTTTAGATTGTAACATAGGCTCAGGGTCAGGTAGGGTGTATTTAGGTATACTTTAGTGACTTGTTGCCCTCCTTGACATATCGGCTAAGCGAACCACCTTGTTATCATTTTATTTCACCCTATTACTCAATTTTGTTTTCACTTTGCTGTTTTCCCTTTCTTATCCTTATGTGTAAGTGACTTTTCTCTTTTCTTGTGTTTATTTTGCTTTTTATTCATATATATATATATTTATATATATATATATATATATATATATATATATATATATATATATATATATATATATATATATATATATATTATTAGTCACTTCTGTTTTATTCGTTCTTTCTCTTCATTCTTTCAACCCCACTTTCCGGGGTTTTCCTTATAACAGCCACCCTCAACTCATGATCTTGCCATGAGTCAAGGTTCACAATACCCATGGTTGGGTCAGGGCCAAAACAAGGTTGCTTTCTGCATTAGCCACCCTCAACTTATGCTTTTAGCATAAACTGAGGTGCACATGTCCAAGGAGGGACCAGGGCCAACACATTGTTCCCAGAGAAGATCATTTGGGGTGAAAAAGAAAGGTCTATTTTAAGCTCAATTCATTTGGATCAAAAAGGGATTAACTTCATTTGGTTTTCTGTTATTTTTAGGCTCAAGATTTGACTAATTCGAACAAGGGCTTATGATCCTTTCCTAATTGATTGTTTTGACTCACTTTTAGCAGGACTAACCAGGCAAGTTCTAGCTCAGTATTTATGGTGGACATTCGAATTCACCTCACACTCACTTGACATTCCTTGCATTCCCAGATTATTAGACACCTAGTTCAAGTCTTAGATTCAGGATCATGCAGTAGTGTATCTTTATTTCATGTTTCAAACCACACAATTATCACTTACTATGCCTAGTCATGCATCATTTTGATTATCGAGATATCATATTTATTTTAGCCATCATGCTTCAGATTTATACTATGTACATAAGATATGACATGCCGGTTCAACAATAAAAGTAATCAGTCTCTTGGGGAAAAAGAACACAGGCAAGAAAACCCCAAAAGAGGATCGTGAACTTGGGCTACTCAGAATTCACCCAAGTACTCACGTTCCATTTACCCCACCCCCAACAAAAAGATATGCAATTGTCCCCAATGCATAGAAAAGCTAAACTACTCGAAAGGTAAGTGAAGCAAACCTGAGGCGCTAAGCGCCGGCGATCAGCAAGCTGGTTGGTCCGGTTCACCGGAACCAACTCCCTGCGTAGTCTGGACATCCTCAGTAATGTCCTCAGCATTAACTGCACCATCAGTAGTGCCTACCACAGAATCAACAATCTTGGAGCTAGACGCCCCGGCAGCTAACTCTACAACCCTCAGGTTACGGGCCTCCTCAGCAGCAATCGAGTCTCTCCTCGCAGCCTCCATCTCACGGCGCTCCTTCTTCCTCGCCCTAGCCTCATCATCCTCTCGACCCCTGCATCTCTTGGCATGCTCTCGTGGGGGAGGTGGTGGAATATCAGAAGTGGCAAAAAGAGCAGCCATCACTGTGTCATCAGCAGGCTCTGCAGAAAGGGACTCAGACTCAGGTACCCTCGCCTCTAGGATCGTATCAAGATCAGCCCGCAGACTCTCAACCGCAGCCTGAAGGGTCGACATGTCCGCCGGAGGTGCTGGTTGGGCTAGCACTCGCAACTCAAAAGCGTCTAACCGTTGATGTACTTCTGCGATCTTCCTCTCTGTGTGTTGTGCCATCTTGCGCTCCATGCGCTCCTCTGCCTCAGCAATAGTCCTCTGCATCCAAGGCTGGATGTGATGCAGAAGTGTAGCCATCTGTGCCTCGAGTTTCTGGACCCTAGCAAGTGGGACCAGAGAGGCGGAAGGAGCTGAGCGAGAGGAGCTCGGGGCAGTGCTACTACCCGGGATAGACTCGACCGGAGTAGTGTCAGCGTGTGCAGAAGCATCCTGGGAAGCCGCATGGGCATGCTCTATGGTGTCGGCCAGGTTCTCACCAAGTGGGACCACCTCCGGGCGGGGCACTCTGCGTGGGGCTAACTCATTGGCCTCACCCCTGATGAGGCCGATGTCAACATTTCCTTGCGGGGTCCGGAGCTGGTCAATGTGCCAAATGGGCACGCCTGCGGATCTGCACAAAGAGAAAATCATGCAAGGAAAAGGGTAAGTTGTGGTGACCTTGAAGGCCCTCTCATGCATGACCGCTTGGAGAAGCCAAGCGAAATCGACCTCGAACCCTGATCATTGCGGCCATCAGAACTGCACGATCCCAGGTGACTATATTATCAGCAGCAGTGGGGGAGAGACAATGGCGGACTATCAACCAAAGAAACTTGGCCGTAAAGGTCAAGTTGGCCTTCCTGATGGCTCCCTTCGGCTCCATCACCCAATCCGCAGCCTCTACATCAATAGATAAGTGCTGGGCCATCCACCTCTTGGTGGTCTCTCTCAGTGAAGGCTCGCGTAAGAACCGGCCCTCTTTGACAATTTGCCACCGGTAATTGAACTCGGCGGTGAGAGGTGTGCTGGTGGTGTCACTATCCGTGCCGTACAGATATCGGCGGATAGCTGGTAGGGAGATGTCGACCTATATGCCGCGTACTCGGACATGCTCAAGTGGGGCCTGTTTAGCGGAGGCAGACCGCCTATCTATTTGTGAGCGGAGAGTGGCCACATAAGAGGCATAGAACTCTCGGACTAACTCCTCACTGTAGCGGCCCAAAGAACGAGCCGTCCACTCCAGCCGGTGTCTGGTGAAAAGAGTGTGAATGTCTGGAATGGTAGGGGAGACTTCCCGTGAGGACCCGCCTCTCCAGTGTGAGGGTCCGTGTCATGACGCCTTTGTTATTGAGAACCTTGGCGTCTAAGTATACTTTGTATTGCCCATTGACACACCACCGGTTGGGCTGATCGGCAACCGGGGCAGGGACTCCAGTTGGTGAGCCAGGGGTGGAGTCAGTGCTGTCAGCCTCATCATCCGAAGTAGACTGTGTAGCTGTGGCGGGGGCAGAGGCTTCTGCGGACCCGGAGGCTTCCTCTGACCACGAAACTCCTAAGGAGACAGATGTTCCTTCGTCTTGGGCAGCTGACCCAGAAGGTGTGCCGGTCAGTGTGCGCTCCTCATCAGACTGGGAGGCAGTGACTACGCCGGGCGCCACCTTCTTGGGCGTGACTCTCGGTACACGTGGAGCTCGTGCTGTAGTAGCATTGCCTGGGGGCACGTACTCTGGATCATGCTCATCATCAGAGCCTATCACCAATCGGGCAGACGGGGCGACAGATTTAGAACGCCCACGTGCATAAATGCGATCTTGTTTAGGTGCCATGAGAGGTAGTACCTGTAACGAATCATCATTAGTACTTGAAAGATAAAACATGACAAAAAAATGAGACAATAATACACAGAAACTCAAACCAGTGATAACAGCTCTGAAGTAGCAGTAAGCCACGACGGACCTGATGACGGCCCGTCGTGCGTATGACGGACTGTCTCTGACCGTCACGAAGGTTGTGCAGGACGGACCGTCGTGGGTATGACGGTCAGTCACATGTGTCCGTCAGTGGACACTTGGAAAAAGTGTTGAGACCCTTAGGACAGTGGTCTCTGACCGTTACGACGGTTGTGCAGGATGGACCGTCATGAGTATGACGGTCCGTCACATGTGTCCGTCAGTGAACACTTGGAAAAAGTGTTGAGACCCTTAGGACAGGGGTCTCTGACCGTCACGACGGTTGTGCAGGACGGACCGTCGTGGGTATGACGGTCCGTCACATGTGTCCGTCAGTGGACACTTGGAAAAAGTGTTGAGACCCTTAGGACAGGGGTCTCTGACCGTTACCACGGTTGTGCAGGACGGACCGTTATGAGTATGACGGTCCGTCACATGTGTCCGTCAGTGGACACTTGGAAAAAGTGTTGAGACCCTTAGGACAGGGGTCTCTGACCGTCACGACGGTTGTGCAGGATGGACCGTCGTGGGTACGACGGTCCGTCATCGGGTTGTCGTGCTGTCATTCAGAGACAGAACTGGGGGATGCTGCATTCACCCCATGTGAGTCAAAACAAAGACCCAACAATTCTCTAACACTCTTTAACCTAAATACCTATCAAATTTACAGGTTTTAAAGCCCTAATTTCTCTAGTTTTATCTAGGCATTTTGTGGAATTAATAACCTAGGTTTACACTATATATTCAAAGAGCAAAAGACCCATATGCTAATAGTAAAGAAAAACAAAACAAACTAAGTAAATGGGTAGAGTTTTCAGGAACACATACCTTGGAAGAGGAGAAAATAATACGAAAGTGATGGCACCCAACCGAGAAGACTGAGAAGCACAGCAGCAAACTCTGACCAGGAAGGGAGATTTGGGAGGGAAAATGGTAGAATGTGGGGAATTTGGGAATAGAAAGCGGTTGAAAGGCTCAAATGGTGGAAAGAGGGAAAGAAAACTGTTAAATGAAGGGGTGGGGGGTTTTAAAACGTTTAAAAACTTTTGAAATTCATCAGCCGGGTCGGGTCGGGTAGCCGGGTAATGAAGTGATGAAACCCCGATGACGGTCTATCGCATATGTGACGGTCCATCATAGGTTCCGTCGCATGTGCCCTAATTCTTAAAAAATACTAAAGAGCGTACCTGGCACGACGGAGTCATGCGATGGTCCGTCACAGGCGTGACGGTCCGTCGATGTATCCGTCAGTGAATGTGGCAGAGTAACTTTTCTGCAGAACTTCCTGTAGATGTGCTACCTGAAAATTTACAACCCATTAATAGAAAAATTTCTACCGCTACTGGAAAGAAAAACTATAAGGTGGTTAGATGATAAATATTGGGTTGCCTCCCAACCAGCGCCTGATTTAACGTCGCGGCACGACTGATGACACTCGATTACTCAGACTTCATCAAGATGATATGCCTTAATCACCTCATTCGCCGATTCCGCATGACCTATACAGATTTTTAGACGTTGTCCGTTCACCTTAAACCGCACACCTTCCTTGTTTTCCAACTCAACCGCTCCATGAGGGAATAATTGGGTGATCGAGTAAGGGCCAGTCCATTTAGACTTGAGCTTGCCCGGAAACAAGCGCAATCTAGAGTTGAATAAAAGCACCGAATCCCCAATCATAAACTCTCGTTTCTCGATCTTTAGGTCATGGTACTTCTTCATCTTTTCTTTGTAGAAGGCTGAGCTTTCATAAGCCTTTAGGCGAAATTCATCAAGTTCATTTAACCCATTTAACCGTTGTTCTGCAGCTTCGTTCCAGTCCATTTTTAGCTTTTTCATAGCCCACATGGCTTTATGCTCTAATTCAACCGGAAGATGACATGCTTTCCCATATACTAGTTGGTATGGGGACATACCTATGGGAGTCTTATACGCTGTCCGGTAAGCCCAAAGAGCATCATCAAGCCTCCTTGACCAATCTGTTCTACTAGCGTTCACTGTTTTCGACAAAATCTGTTTGATTTCCCTATTTGATACTTCAACTTGCCCACTAGTTTGAGGATGGTAAGGAGTGGCTACATTATGGCGAACCCCATATTTCTCCAATAATCCCTTGAACAATTTGTTGCAAAAGTGGGATCCCCCATCACTAATAATCGCCCGTGGGGTACCAAATCGAGAGAATATATTCTTCTTCAAGAATGCAGTGACACTCTTCCCCTCATTGTTCGCGAGGGCGATGGCTTCCACCCACTTGGATACATAATCAACTGCTACTAAAATATACTTCATTCCATGAGAACTCACAAACGGACCCATAAAGTCAATACCCCAAACATCAAATAACTCAATTACAAGAATGGGGTTTAGAGGGAGCTCTTGCTTTCTTGAAATGCCGCCATCTCTTTGGCATCTATCACATGCTTTGGCGAACTCATGAGCATCTTGATGAATAGTTGGCCAATAGTAACCACTTTGTAAGATCTTATGAGCAGTCCGGACGCCACTATGATGTCCACCAAAGGGTGAGGAATGGCATGCCTCTAAAATACTCAACATCTCAACTTCTGGCACACAACACCGAATAAGCCCATCAGCACATCTCCTGTATAAGTATGGTTCATCCCAAAAGAACTTCTTCACATCGTACATGAACTTTTTCCTTTGATGAAAAGACAGGTCCGATGGAACAATATCACTAGCTAAGTATTTCGCAAAATCAGCGAACCATGGAATCAGGTCTTGTGAGGCAGCCAATATATGCTCATCGGGGAACGTGTCATCAATATCAGTCTTATCCCCCAACTCTCTCATAGCTTCATCTTCTAAACGGGACAAGTGATCAGCAACTTGATTTTCGGTCCCTTTTCTATCCCTTACCTCAAATCAAATTCTTGCAGTAGTAATACCCAACGAATTAACCTCGGTTTTGCATCCTTCTTCGCCATCAAATATCTCAGGGCTGAATGGTCAGTATGCACTATAACTCTAGTACCTAGCAAATAGGAGCGAAATTTTTCAAAAGCAAATACTACGGCAAGGAGCTCTTGTTCAGTTACTGTATAATACTTCTGAGCTTCATTGAGGGCTTTACTAGCATAGTAAATGGGATGAAGGATTTTGTCCCTTCTTTGTCCCAATACCACACCAAGGGCAACCCCACTCGCATCACACATCACCTCAAATGGACTGCTCCAATCCGGAGAAATAATGATAGGTGCAGATACCAGTTTTTCTTTGAGATCGCCGAATGCTTTAAGATAGGATTCATCAAAAGAAAATTTACAATCTTTCTCCAACAGTTTGCACAATGGATGTGCAATTTTTGAGAAATCTTTGATGAATCTCCTGTAAAAACCTGCATGCCCAAGAAAGCTTCTCACACCTTTTACAGAGATAGGTGGAGGAAGTCTCTCTATCACCTCGACTTTGGCTCGATCAACTTCTATGCCTTTTTCTAAAATACGATGGCCCAAAACAATACCTTCTTTGACCATAAAGTGGTATTTTTCCCAATTGAGAACTAAATTGCAGTCTTCACATCTCTTAAGAACTTCAGATAAATGGCTCAAACATTGCTCGAATGATTCACCAACTACAGAAAAGTCATCCATAAAAACCTCAATAGTATCTTCGACCATGTCGGAGAATATTGACATCATACATCTCTGAAATGTGGCGGGTGCATTGCACAGCCCAAATGGAATTCTCTTGAACGCAAAGGTCCCATATGGACAAGTAAATATGGTCTTCTCTTGATCTTCTGGTGCAATAGAAATCTGATTATACCCTGAATAACCATCAAGAAAACAGTACCACCCTTTTCCAGCGAGTCTATCCAACATCTGATCCATGAAGGGCATGGGAAAATGGTTCTTTTCGGTCCATGCATTTAATTTTTGGTAATCCATACACACCCTCCATCCAGTCACCGGCCTCATTGGAACAAGTTCATTCTTTTCATTGGGGACCACAGTCATTCCCCCTTTCTTAGGTACACACTGAACAGCGCATACCCAACTACTATCGGCGATCGAATATATTACTCCAGCATCCAACCATTTTATGATTTCCTTCTTCACGACCTCTTGCATAGGTGGATTTAAGCGTCTTTGGTGCTCAATACTTGGCTTATGATCGGGCATGAGTTGGATTTTATGAGAACAAATACCAGGAGGGATCCCAATAATGTCCACAATGGTCCACCCAATAGCTCTTTTGAACCTTTTTAGTACTTTGACCAAACTCTCTACTTGTTGTTTATTCAGATCTGATGCAATGATCACCGGCAATGTGTCACCGTTTCCTAAGAATTCATACCTGAGATGAGGTGGGAGAGCTTTTAGTTCTAGCTTTGGAGCCTCCTCTATAGATGGTTTAGCAGGTGGAGACTCGTGATTCTTCATGTCTAGCTCATATTTCTTCGGTTTAAACCGAACATTACCACGATCAAGAGCAACGATTAATGACCCATATTCGTCAATGCATTCATTATCAAAATTCATTATCACTGGCGCCAGTGCTTCTACACCTAGAAGTTCTTCTATTTGTGTCTCGGGTGATTCACCAACTTTGTAGTATATGGCAGATACCGATTGGAGCTCACCACTCTGCCGCATGGACCTACAAATGTTGAAAGTCACTTCTTCATTGTTCAATCAAAATTTCATCTGCCCCTTTTCCATATCAACTAAGGCTCTACCCGTAGCAAGGAATGGCCTCCCAAGAATAATAGGCACCTCAAAATCAACTTCACAATCAAGAATAACAAAATCTGCCGGAAATATGAACGACTCCACTTTTACTAGCACATCATGGAGTATCCCTATAGGCCTTTTTACTGTTCGATCGGCCATCAGTAGCCGCATTGCAGTGGACTTTGGGTCACCCAAACCCAACTTCTTGTAAATCGAGAGGGGCATGAGATTTATGCTTGCCCTCATATCACATAATGCTTTCGCAAAATGTAATAACCCGATTGTACAAGGAATAGTGAATGCAGCCGGATCTTCTTTCTTTTGCACCAAAGACCTTGTAGCAATAGCACTACAATGCTGCATTCTGTCATCATCCTCAAAACTGACCGATCTTTTCTTTGTAACCAAATCTTTCATAAACTTGGCATAACCAGGCATTTGTTCAAGAGCTTCTACCAAAGGGACATTGATAGAAAGTTGCTTCAACATTGTTATAAAACGCCGATATTTACCATCCTCGGTCTTTTTCACTAATCTTTGAGGAAAGGGGGGGTGGTCTAGGCATGGGAGTTACCTTTTTAGGCACTTCAGCATCTTTATCAGTGTTATCTTCTACTTCATCACTAACCTCTACCACTTTATCATTATCTCTCATCACCTTTTCCACAATAGACGGCATAGGTGGGTCAATAGTTTGTTTACCCCCACGAGTAGTAATTGCCATACAGTGTCCATCATTTTTTGGATTTTGGACAGTGTTGCTAGGGAGAGTGCCCGGTTGCCGTGTGTTCACAGTTGCAGATAATTGAGCCATTTGCAATTCAAGCTGCTTAATTGATATGGCATGTGTATCGACTTTCTGTCCAATACCCGCTACATCACTCCTTAACTCTTTGGTGTGCTCATCACTAGCATCGAACCTCCTCATCATCTTGTGCAACATATCCTCAACTCGCGCCATACTACCTCCACCATCCCTAGGAGCAACTTCACGATTTTGAGGAGGAACATAGGGCCCACTCCTCTCATTTCTGTTACCATAGTTACCCCTGTTGAAGTTGTTGTCGCGGTTGTAATTTCCATCACGGACATAATTACCCTCACGGTTGTAGTTACCATAGTTCCGACCTTGATTCCCTTGACCTTGGCGCCAATTCTCCTGATTGGAGCCTTGGGCGTTCGGTCGGAAACCCCCCGTCTGATCATTTACTGCATAGGAATCTTCCTCATAATAATATTCATCAGTTGGTGGTGGTGGTTTAGACAAGTAGTTCACTGCGTTTATCTTTTCGGCACCCCAGTGACATGTTTTAACACCGCTCAGTTCTTATCTGCGCCATCTCTTCACGAATTTCATCTGTGGCTGGGTTGTGTGTGGATTGCACTGCAAAAGTATTTCTCCCCGTATCTGACTTCCTAGTACTCCATGCTTTATTGTTCTGGGAGATTTTCTCTAATTTTTCGGCAATTTCAGCATAAGGACACTCCCCATAAGAACCACCTGCTATAGTATCCAATACCGCTTTATTATTATCATCCTGTCCCCGGTAGAAGTATTCTTTCAGTGACTCATCATCTATGCGGTGATTGGGGACACTTCTCAAAAATGAAGTGAACCTATCCCAAGAACTACTAACTGACTCTCCTGGTAGTGCCACAAAGTTGTTCACTCTGTCTTTGTGATTTAGTTTCTTGGAGACCGGGTAGTAACGTGCTAAGAAAACGTCCCTTAGTTGGTTCCAAGTGAAAATTGAGTTATAAGGGAGCTCAGTGAACCAAATACCAGCCTCTCCCGTCAGTGAGAGAGGAAATACTCTTAGCCCTATTACATCCAAATTCAAATCAGGCCTCCCTACACAGCTTTTACACACTGCCCTCACCTTAGCTATATGGGCATGTGGGTCCTCAGACGGTAGTCCTGAAACAAACCTCTAGCCGTGAGCATTTCATTAGACTACTAGTGACTACAAAGGTGTGACCTTCTGGTAGAGGGGGCAAGACAAGTGGCCCATCAGAATCTGCAATATTATCATAACCTCTGTAGAATTCTTGAGGACGTGGAGCAGGATTTTGTCCCCTTTGTGCACCTTGACCAGGATTCTCAGGTAATAATCGACCATGAGCATCGACCGGAGCTGGGATGTTCTGGTTTGGATCATCATCATTTATACGCAAGTTTCGATTCATATTGCGTAGTGTACGCTCTAACTCGTGATCGTAGGGAAACAAGGGTTCTCTTCCTCTCCGTGTATTTGGCATACAAGGACGTTATTTCTGAAAAAAATCAAAAACAACAGAAAAAGTAAAATCAGAAAAATATTGACTAAACTTTAGTAATAAGTTTAAGTTAATCTAAAAGCTACTTTCCCCGGCAGCGGCGCCAAAATTTTATACGCTCAAATTTACTTCTCAAATAAGAAGTAAAGCGGTCGTATCAAGTAAAGAACCCAACTAATGAGGTTGAGATCGATCCCACAAGGAAAATAGTTCAGACTTAACTTTATTCTATTATTACTATTATTTAGCCAACTATTTTCTGAGAAATCAAAAGACAAAAAGGGGGGTTTTATTTCTAAATTAATGAAACTGATTAACTAAATAAAAATGAACAACTAACAGATTCAGCTTTCGGAGTTAAATCAAATTATAAAAGTAACTAGGGCTTAAGTGTTCCCCACAGGTTCCTAACTTGGTAAATCTAACTATAACAATTCTATCCTAATATCTTGCATGTAAAGTGATAAATTATGTATCTCTAAATCCTTGGTCCGGCATCTAGAGAATTTCACTCCGCACCTTGGTCCGGCTACGTGTGTTGCTATACTAACCCTTATCTTTACCTCATATTAAACATCGTATTCGGTATTTGACTAAGCTATTAACTCGTACCAACCAATACTAGCCTATTAGATAGTCTACACTAAATCTATGTTGATAATTCTTTTCCTATAATCTACCTCCTTGGTCCGGCAAGTAGCATTAAGGCGAGTTCTAACGTTAGTCATCCGTTAAAAAGACTTCTACACGAAAGAATTATCAATACATGCAAGACACCACTCTAGAATTGTTATTTAAGTTAGATTTTTACCTTGTTATTCACCCATGGTTCCTACAACCCTAGCTATGAGGTTTAGTTACCCATGTTCATAATTACACAATTCATATTGTTAATGGAAGAATTCATGTACTTACTTTTTTTGAAAACGAATAGTTTCCCAGAATTTAACTTGATTAATCAACAAAATCACCAACAATCAATTCCCGAAAAAGTATCTTAATTCCCAAAATCAAGAGTTCAATACAATAATAGAAGAACTAAAAACTAAAAATTATCCAGAAAGTCTAACCCCAAAAACGAGGTTTTTTCAACTATTTATAATAAAAACAAAATCTAATCAAATAAGGATTCTATTTACTAAAAATCTGTCCAAACGCGTCTGGGTCGATGGACCACGTGATGGACCGTCATGGACACGACGGACCGTCATAGCCTCCGTCGTCCCATACTTCACACATTCTTCTGTTGCTTTCTTCAATCCCCTCGACGGACAGGTATGACGGACCGTTTCAAGCACGACGGTCCGTCAAGGGTCTTCGTTCCAAAATACTTGAACTTCTTGGAATTTGGGTACTGGGACTACTTCTCTGATCATCACGACGAACAAGCAGGACGGACCGTCGTGACTATGACGGTCCGTCATGAACTTCCGTAATCCCACACTTGGTCAGACTTCCCCATTTTCCTTCAGCACTTTCTCCCTTCACTACGATGCCACCTACGGACCGTCACACCCTCGACGGACCTTCATGGATTCCGTAGGTGGTATTTTTTGCATTTCTTTCTAAAAACTCCCGCGTTCATCCTTGGACAGATTTTCTGCAAACAAAGAGAAACTTACATAAAAATCAACACAAAAAGGCTTTCGACACACACTAAACTTAAGGAAAAAGCATTAGAAATATCGTGCAACCACGGTACATCAGTCACTTCGTATCTTACCTAGATAAGTCTTAAGAATGACTCTAGTTAGGAAAGATGGTTGATTATGTAGACATGATCCAAACTTAGGTAGTCTTCAGGATTATTTAGGTAATCTTGAAGAGGTCAATCATGGACTTTATCTTCTTGATTTACTTAAGTAAGTCTTTTGATAACCTTTGCAAGGGAGAATGTCATATTACATGTATGTTGTTATACTAAGTGAGAATGATTCTATCCTAGGTAGTCTAAAGGATCTCTTAAGTGTGCGTTAAATGGATTGTATGAGCGGTCGCTTCACAACTCACTCAAGTGAACCTTAGAATCACCTTTGGTAGGAGGATCTCATGTTTACGTGGTTGGTGTATTGTAAGTGTGTATATCTCATTATAGGTGGTCTTAAGGATCATTTAGGTGTGCCTAGAGAGGGTGTATGGGCGGTCTCTCTGTCTTACTTAAGTGAGTCTTAGAATAGCTTTTAGTGAGGGAATTACATGCTAGAAAGTGTCATATGTGAAGTTAAAGAACTTCACTGTAACAGTGAAGGAATTCACTGTAACAGTGATATAGCTCACTGTAAAGTGATCCTTAAAAATATGATAAATTGATTAAGTATTATTTTATGTGTTTCTAAGGTGTTAAATGTTGTTCTTATACTTATATTATGATATTTAAATCAAAAGATGCATATTTCTAATAAATGTTCGTTTTCATAATTTCATGCATTATGTCATACTTAGTACAAGTATTTGTACTAATTCCATACATTTTGTTATATCTAAAGGTGTAGGTGAAAGGTGAGAAGGATTGTGAAGGAAAGCTTGGATTCTAGCTATCGTTCAAAAAAAGTTGAAGTATGTCCTCACTTGACTCGAGGACTAAGCATTTCTATATTCGTATTGTATGGGCCGTGTCCCAAGTATTGTTGAGTCTAAGAATGGCATATGTTTAGACTTAGTGTTTCTATGATTTTAATATGAAAAGATGTTTTAAGATATTCGTGTGAAAAGTTTTAATTCCGCACTACTTTTCATATGTTTATATGTGATGAATGATACGGAAGGGCTTGTACAAGACCTTTGAGAGGTCAAGTACGTCGGTCCACGATTTGAGATTGACACTATCTTCTAGGGTGTAGTCTCGGATTGTGAAAGTACGCGTATCCATCCCTTCAGGGACGACTCAACAAGATTGGAGGCCTAAAGTCAAACTTTAAAGAGGGACCCTAATAATTTTTTAATTTTTTTTCAAAAAAAATATCCATGTACTATATATTTATTTAAAATCTATTTTTCTTGCCTTTTTAGATGTGAAGTCATTAATTACTGTTTTCTAGTAAATTTGTTTTACTAATTTCTTTTCAATTGATGATACAACTAACACATTTGATCTCACATTGTCGATCTTAGATAAGATTTTACAATTTGAGATTCGAAAAACTTCTTTCAGTCGAGGCAATAGTTACAGGAATTGTTAACATTATTCTATAAAGAATATATGCATTAGGAAAAGAAACAAGTTTTTTTATTTGATTGAGTATTTCCATTAAATCATTGTATTCTACTTGTATTATTTTTGTTAATAATAACTAAAACGTGAATATATATACTTACTAACTAAGAATATCAACAATAACAAAAGTTCAAAAAAAATTATAAAATAAAGTTAGAATAATAAAATCTGGATCACGAATTTGATAAGTTGATATAATAATATTGAAATAGTTTTGTGTTCCTTCAATATAAGGATTGCTTGTTGCACTTCTTAAGATTTTGAAGAAGACACTCAAAAATAAATGTTGTTCTTTTTTGACCTGTAAGCAAAAGTAAATTATTTTTTTAGGAGAGAGTTCAATATTGAGAATGAAAATAATAAAATAGAGAATAAAAAATAAATATAAGGTAAATAATAATATAAAGTCAAATTTTTCGGAAGATAAATAAGAAAACACAATTTCTCACTTAAGGAAATTATTTTCATAAAATATTTCATTTCCTTAGAAAAGTGGAAAAAACTAACGGCTATTCTGTTTTTTTATTCCTCTTACATGTTTTTTTTTAAATTTAAACATACATATAACTTTAAGTAATATGTATAAGTATTTTTTTAAAATTGGGGTCCCCCAATAATATGAGGCCTCAAGCGATGGCTTTAGTGGCCTAGTGGTTAAGACGGTTCGACATCCCTTCACACCTCAGAACCAAATTCTTGTGTTTCGACAAAAACTCTTCATAATGTAACCTACACAATATATATATATATATATATATATATATATATATATATATATATATATATAATATATATATATATATGTAATACGTACATAATACATTGATGTCTGCACGTCGCACGCTAAAGGATCTAAGAAAGGAAGAAGTTCTGAAACTTTTTTCATAATAAAAAAAAAATCTATAGATGTTTAAGGAAGGTAATATATGAAGTCCTTCTCCTAGACTATTGTAATCTTGTTTTAGGTAAGAAGTTCGAATTTTGCAAGATTCAAATTTGACAAAAATATTTTTATGTTTTTCGTATTCTAAGTGAAACAATTATGTGTTTGTTCTTTTTCTCTTTTTTTCCAATAGGCAAAATAGTGGAAAGTGATAAATTTGCCATGTAATATTGGTATATCACTTTCCACTCAAAATATGTTTCTCCAATTATATGTTGGAGTGCTCATTAATTAAGTATATTACTAGCGCACTTCAAATACAATTATCGTATTGTCAATGTTTCGGTTTAGTCTTAAAAAAATAACATATTTTGACAAGAGTTGAAACATGGTGCATTTGTAATTATCTAAAATTTATTAAATATATATTTATAAAATAATTAAGATTATACTAAACTCATGAATATATTAGTTCAAATAAATATTATCAATTAATAAAAGTGAGTTAATTATTTGAGTTTAATAAATATGGATTCAACTAAAGTTCAAGTAATTGATTTGAGCTACAATATATGAGATCAGTTTGCTAAGTCCAATGTCATCTCATCCTAGAAGTCTCGTTTGGTGTCATGTGCCAAATGACATGACATGCCTAGTCAAACAAAGAAGTCAATAGGATCATATCATGTGTAAAAATGACAAGTCAACTTTATAAAGCCCAATATGTCATGTCTAATTGGACGAAAGGAAACTTTTTCCTATCACAACTCCTCTATTTCCACTAATATAAATAGGGGTCCTTATAATTCAGAAAAAACACTAGAATTTTAATAAGAAGTTGGAGAAACTCGTGAATTAAAAACCTCATATTTATTTACAAGTTCAAGAATTCAATCATTCAAGTTTAGAAACAGTCAAGATCAAGACCACCAAATTCAAAAACAAGCTTGAAGCCCTTGAATTCAAGAATACAAGTCAAGATCAAGATAGAGTTCAAATTCAAAATTCAGTATCGAATTCAAGTACAAGATCAAAACCCTTGAATTCAAGTATAAGTTAAGTCAAGATCAAGTTCAAGTTCAAGTTCATCCAAGATTCAAGAACAAGTTCCAAAGCCCTTGAATTCAAGATCAACTTTAGAACAAATTCGAGATCAAGATCATGAGCCTTTGAGTTTATATCTGAAAAGATGAATCAGATGAATAATAGAGATTGTAACACTCATATTATGAATCAATAATACGATTGTAACACTCATATTATGAATTAATAATACGATTGTATTATTTTCAGTCTTAATTATTATAAATCTCGACTCAAATTTTATTGTATACAAATTCTTGTAGGCATTGAAAACTTGTAGGATTCGACATGACGTGATCAATTCAATTAGGGTTCGAAGAGGCCACTCAATCCTAAACCTTAGCACATGCCTATATAACAAGTATTATATTACCTTATAGAGGCATCTTAAAAATTCCACAAATTTATGAAATATTCGCAGAGATGAGATTAATATGTCATTCTTCTTGAAAATCAAATATTTCAATAAGATATACAAATCCTTCAAATATTTTTTAAAAAATCTATAAATTCTTTCACAGAGTTAAAGTTGAAATCATCTCATCAAGTCAAAATTACTCTAATTTGAGAAATTCGTCACTAACGGCCCTCAAATTATCGAGATCAAATCTAAATCATCCTAATTTGAGAAATACACCACTAACATACCTGTAATCATGGAGAAACTATATTCATCCTAGTTTGAAAAATATGTCAGTAATGACCATTGAATCACAATAAAAATTTAGAGAGAAGAATCGAGGAAAGCACAAAATTGTACCTATATTATTTTAATAAAATATTCTTATCTCTTCATATTTTTATATTTGATTGCGATTTATTTTTTGTCACTTTAAAAATTTTTACAAATAAATTTTGATGCCCAGTGGGATCAAATTTGTCCTTCATTTCTTCTCTCGCAAATCAAATATGCAAATCTGAAGTCGCAAAACAACAAATGTGGAAGAGTGATTAGTACTTCAAGTCTCTCGTCTTTTATTTTCATCAAGTCTACACTCCGACAAGCCTTGAAGCAGGGAGAATTTGTACATACTGTAAATTTATGGTACTCTTCAAGACATGTTCAATTCTACTTGGGATTCTATAATATGTATTTGATTCCAATTAGAATTTTTGGAGGCTACTCTAACCCTAAATCCTAGCTTATGTCAATATTAAGGATATTATGTTCCCTTAAAGAGAAATTTCTATAATCCATAAATTCATGAAATTTTCGTAAAGATAAAGAATTAAATCATCCTAGTTTGAGAAATAAATCATTAACGACACTCAAATCATGGAGAAATCCAAACTATCATCCTAGTTCGTGAAATATATCAATAGTGGACCTCAAATCATGGAGAAAATTATGAGAGAAAAATCAAGAATCAATAGATTTGTACTCACAATATTGATGGATAAACATATTCTTCTTATTTGTCTTGTGATTTTACTCAAATTTTGATAAATAAGATTATTCTTCTTATTTATTTTGTGATTGCAATATATTTTCATAATTGAAAGAATTTATTGCAAACAAAGTGACACGTCCAATGAGACTAATATGCTCTCTTCTCTCATAAATCATATCTGCAAATCTGAAGCCACAAAATTGCAGAGGTGGAAGCTTCATTTTTATGTGTAATTCAAGTGTCGTTTTTTAGTTTCATCAAGTTTACACTCTAACAAACCTTCATCAAGTCTACACTCCAACAAACCTTGAAGTAGGGGAAATTTGTAGACATTGAAAATTTGCGAGACTCTGCAAGCTGCAAGATGTATGCGATTCCAGATAGAATTCTTGAATGCTACACAGCCCTTAACCCTAATTCATGCCTATATAAAGGGTACTATATTTATTTGAAAAGACATCTCAAATATTTCGCAAATTCATGAAAAATTTATATTGTCTTTCTCAATTAAATCTTGAATATCCCACAAAAATATGAAATATTCATAAGGAGATCAAAATCAAAATCATTCTAATTCAAGAAATACGCCACTAACTGTCCTCGAATCATGTATATCTTTTGAAAGAAGAATCAAGAGGGGAACAAATTTGTACCCACAATGTTTATCAATAAAAAAAAATTCTTCTTATTTTATTTGTGATTGCAATTTATTTTTTGTCACTTTTAAATTTGTTGCAAACAAGAATATTTGTACAACTAAATTCAATGACCATTTGAGGAATAGTGAAAGGAATTAATTCGGGCATATTGACGTCATTCCTCGTGTCATGCTTAGGATTCATAATAAATGCATCAAGGGGTCGTTTGTATTTTAAGGGTTGTTTAGTACAAAAATTAATAACATATGAATTAATAATATAGGGATTAGTAATGCAGAGTTTATTTTTATCAAGTATTTGGTCCACTACTTCCCACTTTATCTTGTGTTTGGTTTAAAAATTCTATAAAAATTTTATTTTCAATAATTATATCCTTGAATTATTATGAGATTTAAATTCATAAGATTAGATCAAGGTAGATAACTACCGGACAACATTATTTTTTTGTGGTCTTCTATCTGGCTAGAAGAAGAACGATTTTCTCTTCATGTTTGTTACTCCATCCGTTTAAAAAAAAATGACCTAGTTTGACTTGGAACGGAGTTTAAGAAAAGAAAGAAATGTGGTTCTAAATTAAAGTTATGTCAAATGTACTAAAATGTCCTTTAATTTTATGGTCTTAAACATGTCACGTGGAAAGTTAAAGTTAAAGTGTTGTCAAAAAAGGAAAGGGGTCATTCTTCTTTAAAAAAAATTAAAAAAGAAATAGGGTCTTTCTTTTTTAAACGGATGGAGTATTTTTTTTTCACTTGAATCATTTGAGAGAAAATAATTGTCATTTAGGGTGTGTTTGGTATGAAGGAAAATGTTTTCCATGGAAAATATTTTCCTAGAAAACAAGTAGATTTTTTACTTATTTTTTCATGTTTGGTTGGTGAATTGAAAATATTTTTTGGAAAAGATTTTTAGTGTTTGATTTATGAATGAAAAATGTTTTTGAGAAATATTTTTTATTTTTACTAGAGTAGAAAATAATTTCTGAAATTGAAAATATTTTTAAAAACAAACTTAATTTTTTGGGGGATAGGGGTGGAGGGGTAAAGGTGAAAAAATAAAAATTTGAAATCAAAAATATTTTTCAAAAACAAACTTAATTTTTTTATGGGAGGTGGGGCTGGGGGGGGGGGAGGTCAAGGGTAGGGGTGAAAAAATAAAAATTTGAAGCTGAAAATATTTTCTAAAAAAACAAATTAATTTTTTTTTTTTTGGGGGGGGGGGGGGGGGGGAGTCGAGGGTAAGGGTAAAAAAATAAAATTTTGTAGTTGAAAATATTTTTTAAGAACAAACTTAAAAAAAAATTGGGGGATGGGGTTGGGGGTTCAAGGATATTTGTAAAAAAATAAAAATTTGAAATTGAAAATATTTTTTAAAAACAACTTCAAATTTTTTGGGTGTGTGCATGTGGGGGGGGGGGAGAGGAGGGGGCTGGTAGAACAAACTTAAAAAAAAATTGGGGGTAGGTTGGTTGGGGGGGGGGGGGGGGGGGGGTAGGGTCAAGGGTAGGGGTGGAAAAAAAAATGAAATTTTGAAATTGAAAATATCTTTATAAACAAGCTCAATTATTTGGGGGGTTGGGGAGCTGGCCAGGGAGGAGGGTGGAGCGCGAATAGAGTGAAAAAATAAAAAATTAAAATTGAAAATATTTTTATAAAATAACTTAAATTTTTTGGAGGGGTGGGGGTTGATTGAGGGGGGTCGTGGGTAGGGACGGGGTGGGGTGAAAAAATAAAAAATGAAAATTGGAAATATTTTTTAAAATAAGTTTTAAATTTATTTTTCAACCAAAAAAAAATGTAATTTGAAGTTGAAGAAAAGTTTTGGAAAATATTTTTCTCAACTTTTGAAGGGAACTAGGGAAGACATTTTTCTTAATTTTGAGAAAAATTGGTTGATTTGGGAAACATTTTCCAAAACTTTTAACCAAACCAAACACGAGAAAATTAGAAAATGTTTTCCAGAAATACCAAATACACCCTTAATGAATTAAGGAAAAAAGACAAATATATTCCCTTATTATCATAAATGGTATGTCAATATCCTCTATTATACTTTATGATCATATATACTCGTATCGTCATTCTTTTGGGTTGTGTATATCCTTGAGGTTAACAGACGAACATGTGACTTATCTAAATGATTTACCTGATTTTAATTATTTATTACCCAAAATTAAAAATCCACCCAACTCACAACTAAAATGGATGGTGCCAAAATCCACTCTTTATTTCATCAAAAATCATCCTTCTAATCTTCTCAACCCACCATGACCATGAAATTAATAACTCATCTTTCAAGAAAGAAAATGACTTGTGCACTAAAACTATTCTATCTTCAATTTCACTTCAAACTTTGTATCGTCCCCATTCCATTCAGTTTCAATATGCAACATTCCTTTCAAGTTCTGTCAATTTGGTGTCTTTCAAATTTTTTAAATTTGTAGACTTTATTCCTGCTAACCAAAAAAAAACAACTACATCTTCTTTAGCTTAGTAAGAATATAGCTTATTGGGTGTTCCGTATATTATCTATTTCAAGAATAATTTCAATTTCTTTCAATAATAACAAATCGATCTGAGCTTTAGATTTTTTATTTGATTGTAGATCCACTTTAAAGTTTGAAGCTTTATCCATCAATGGTGATAGTATTTTTTCAACCCCTTTCAACAATAACAAATGGATTTGAGCTTAAAATTTTCGATCAAATTGTAGACCCACTTTAAAGCTTGAAGTTTTGTCCATTAATGATAGTAGTATTTTCTCAATCCCTTTTAATACCAATAAATCTTTTTGAGTCCAAAGTTTTTCATTCAATTGTAGACTCATTTTTAAGCTTGAAGCTATGTCCATCAATAGTGATATTGTTTTCAACCCCTTTCAACAATGATAAATTGATTTGAACAAAAAATGAAATTGGTTTCTTGATTTTGATTGAAATAATATGCTTCTAGATTTTTGTTTGTGAGATTTGGAGAATGGTGTCACTGAAAATGAATTGAAAACATTTTTCCTTTTATTTGATATTTAGTGGAGATGAAAAACTATGCTTTTTATTTTTAATGTTAAATGTCATGGCATTTTAATTTGGGTCATGAGTGGGTAAGTTATGAAAAATGGGTGAGTATTCAATTTTTTGGATAAATAAAAAAATATCAGATAAATCATTTAAATGATGTCATGTGTCCATTCGTTAGTCTTAAGGGTATAGACGATTCAAAATATTGACGATAAGAGTATATACAACCTTAAAGTATAACTGAAGGTATTGACATATCATTTTTGATACTTCGCGAATATATTTGTCATTTTCCCCATGAATTAATCATTCACAAAAGGTTAGTTTACAATTTAAATATTAAATCATCTACTTTTAAAAACGAAAAGACAATAAATAATAGTAAAATTAAATAAATCATCTACGTTTATGCACTTTTATAACATTACAAAATCTTAATTTTAATGTATATACAATTTTATAAACAAATAGTAACATTCAATTGAGATCACAAATGTGGTCATATATTTGCTTTTTTAACTAGTAAATATTAAATAACTCACATTTTAAATATTATAGTATTTTGTATTAAATTTATTTAGCACAACAACTTTCTCTAAAAAGCAAAATTTATAAGTTAATTTATTTAAGATCAAGAAAATAAAAGAAATGATTAAAAAGATTTGAGGAATGTCTTTGTATATTGATCTCATGGTACTAAATATTATTCATTACTAATACCACCAAATAAAAGGTATTAATTATACATCATGTATTATCATATGTTGTACTCCCTCCGTCCAGTATTGTTGTCATGATTTTTATTTTTAGAGTCAAACTATAAAAACTTTGACTAACATTTTAAGATGTATTTTTTCATCATATTAATAAGCAAAAAATTGCAATTTATAGTACTTTTCATATAGTTTTAGAATATCGAATTTTTTTTGTTTAAAATATCAAATTAATGTGATCTAATTTAACATTGAAAATTAGTCAAATTGACTTTCGAAAAACACAACATGACAAACAATACCGGACGGAGGGAGTATAACTAATACATGTATTAATTGTACAATGATTCAAAATTCCTATCAACCTTCTATCCAACAATACTTGTCCACTTTATGAAATTCATGAATAATTTTATACTTAGTTCTTAATTTACGCTTATCATTAGTTATAGTCATTTTGCTATTACATTTTTCAAGACATTGTATTTATTATATTCAAAGCGTGATATAATACAATTACCCATCTATTTATAGTTTCTTAGGAGGTGTGTCAAGTCGATAGTGAACAACTATTTTTGGACATGGAGAGTACTAAATAATACTCCCTCCGTCCACAATTGTTTGGTACGTATATTAAAAATGGATATCTAAGATTAATTGTCAATTTATATAATTAAAAAATAATTAGTTATTTTTTCCAAATCTACCCTCAATAATTACTTCATTTTGTTCTATTGAAAAGTTATGTAGACTTTTGAGATTATTGATATAGTAAGGTTATATTAGTCAAATTACACATTGTATTAAATTTTCCTTGAGGGGAGTGCATGACCTAACCATGACAAACAATTGTGGACGGAAGGAGTACTACCTTTGTCCACTTTTCCTTTTTAGTTGTTTCCAATTACTTGTCCATTTTTCCTTTTTAATTGTCCCTAATTAGTTGTCTATTTTGACAAATCAAGAAATGACACATTTTTTACCTATTATATCCTCAATTAATTACTTTGAAAAAGTCTTGAAAATCTTTAGTTTTTTAATTCATTTAATAGGGGTAAAATGATAAACTCACTGTGTCAATTACTCTCTCCGTCCACTTTATTTATCATGTTGCGCTTTTCGAAAGTCACTTTTGACTAATTTTCAAAGTTAAATTAGATTACATTATAAATTTGATATTTAAAACTGAAAGTTTAGATGCTGCAAAAGTATATTTTATTCATAATATTTGTACAAGTAAAGACCAATTAAACTAATCAATCCCTAATTCTTAGGAAATTCTTTTATAAAGGGATTTCATCTAAACTATTTTCCTAGAATAATATATTCTAATCCTATATTTACACAAATCTGCCAGCTTTATTTGTGGATCAGATTATAATCAAAAAATCTGTCAGCTCAATGGTGAAGCAGATTATGACTAAATCTGTCAACTCATTCAACACTCCCCCTCAAGTTGGCATGTAAATGTCAAACATGCCTAACTTGCTTACAAACGACTCAAAAGTAGTGCTAAAAAGATCTTTTGTGAAAACATCTGCAACTTGTTCAGTTGTTGGAACAAAAGGAATGCACACACTTCCATCTTCAATCTTCTCTTTAATGAAGTGTCTGTCCACTTCCACGTGCTTTGTTCTATCACGGTGAACTGGATTATGAGCAATGCTTATGGCAGCCCTATTGTCACAATACAACTTTATTGGAAAACTCACAGGTCTTCGTAGTTGTTTCAAAAATCTCTTGAGCCACAATATTTCACAAATTTCGTGTGCCATGGATCGATACTCAGCTTCAGCACTACTTCGAGCCACCACATTTTGCTTCTTACTTCTCCATGTCACTAAATTTCCCCAAACAAATGTACAATATCCAGATGTAGACCTCCTATCAATAGATGAACCAGCCCAGTCTGCATCTGTATAAGCCTCAATACTTCTTTGCTCATTCTTTTTGAAGAATAACCCTTTCCCAGGTGAACTCTTTAGATACCTTAGGATTCGATACACAGCTTCTTGGTGTTCTTCTCGCGAAGAATACATGAATAGATTGACTAGGCTCACAGCAAAGGAAATATCAGGTCTAGTATGTGACAAGTAAATCAACTTGCCTACCAATCTTTGATATTGGCCCTTATCAATCAATTTTCCTTCCTTTACAAACTTTAGATTTGGATCAATTGGAGTTTCAGCTGGTCTACAACCACTCATTCTTGTTTCTTTTAACAGGTCAAGAACATACTTCCTTTGTGACACTATAATTCCTTTCTTTGTTCGTACAACCTCCATGCCAAGAAAGTACTTTAGCGGGCCTAAATCTTTTTATCTCAAATTCTGAGGCAAGACGTTCCTTTAGATTTTTTATTTCAACCACATCATCTCATGTGAGGATGATATCGTCAACATACACTATAACTGTTGTTTTTCCTTCTAGTGAATGTCGAGTAAACATAGTGTGATCTGCTTGTCCTTGCACATACCCTTGCTTTTTCACAAATTGAGCAAAACCTTTCGAACCAAACCCTTGGAGATTGTTTTAGACCATAAAGAGATCTTCTAAGCCTGCATATCTTTGACTTGTACTTTCCTTCAAAATCTGGTGGGGGATCCATATAGAAAACATTCTTCACATCCAACTGCTGAAGAGACCAGTCGAGATTTACTGCAATTGTCAACAGAATTCTAATTGAGTTTAGCTTAGGTACTGGAGCAAACGTCTCGAGATAGTCAATGTCATATGTTTGTGTGAATCCCTTAACTACTAGGCGGGCCTTATATCTTTCCAAGGATCCGTCTGATTTGAATTTGGTGGTGAACACCCATTTACAACCCATTGTTTTCTTTCCCTCGGGTAAATCCACTAACTCCCATGTCTCATTTTTTTCAAGAGCTTGCAATTCCTCCAAAATAGCCTTCTTGCAATTCCTCTAAAATAGCCTTCTTCCACTCGGGAACTTGTAGAGCATCCTGCACATTTGTTGGAATCTCCACACTAGAATTTGTGAAGTAAAGGCTGAATAACTAGGAGATAACTTTTCATAGGACAAAAACATAGAAATAGGATATTTAGAAGTATTTCTAATACTTTTGTGTTTCGTAATAGGTAGATCTAGATCTAAAGAATTAGAAGTAGAATCAGTTGGAAGAGTACCTTGAATTACAGTAAGGTCTTGTGGGACTGATTTTTTGCAGTGTTGAGAATCTTCAGACCTTTTTTCTTGAGTTCGGTTCCTTCTCGAATACACCTGCATTTCTGTTTTTTGTTCTCTATTTTCATTTTTGTCATTTTAAGGCGCTACAGGTTCAGGTTCAATTTTTGAGTTTTTATCATTCAAGTCACTTTGGTCCTTATCATCTCTTGGATCACAATTATCTATATCTTCTCCTATATCTATCACATCAGTATTTATTGTAATATTGGTCTCATCATTTGCTTGATATCTAGTTTCCTCAATATCACCAAAAAAATGAATCTTCACCTACATGATACTCCCCCTGAAAATGAGTAGTAAAATAGAATTGCGACTCAAAGAAAGTTAGGTCCATTGTGACAATTATCTTCCTAGCATGTGGATCATAACACTTATATCCCTTTTGACTTGGGGCATATCCTACAAAAATACACTTCTTAGCCCACGGTTCAAGTTTACTATGATTATGAACATGAACAAATGTTGTACAACCAAAAAATCTCAGAGGTAGATCTATAGTTAACCTAGAACTAGGAAAACTTTCTCTTAAAACTTTAAAAGGTGTCTTAAATTCAAGAGGAGAGATGGCATCCTATTAATAAGGTAAGTGGCAGTCAAGAGAGCCTCTCCCCAAAGGTGTTGAGGAACTTTACTAGTAATCATTAAAGATCTCGTTACCTCTAAAAGGTGTCTATTCTTTCTTTCGGTGATACCATTTTGTTGAGGTGTATCCGGACAACAGCTTTGGTGTACTACCCCAGTTTTTCTGAAAAAACTTCCTAATTGTTCATTAAAAAATTCACGGCCATTTTCACTCCAATAAATCTTAATTTTCTCATTGAACTGTGTTTCCACAATGACATAGAAAATCTCAAATACATTTTTAACCTCAGATTTGTCCTTCAATAAAACAAAACCAACTCAACCTAGTATGATCGTCAATAAAAGTTACAAACCATCATTTCCCAAACATTGTTGAAATTCTAGATGGTCCCCAAACATCACTATGAATCATTGTAAAAGGTTTTGAAGCCTGATATTTTTGAGAAGGAAAAGAAGATCTGTGATGCTTAGCCATTTCACAAAATTCACATTGGAATAAGGATGGATTTTTATTTCTAAATAACTGAAGTAACAAGTGTCTTAAATAATAAAAACTTGGATGTCCAAGCCTATAGTGTCAAAGCATGACATTATTCAAAACAAAAGTAGAGTTCAAACAAATAGGATTCAGTTGTAGTGAGTTGTTTCCGTTGTCAAGAAAATAAAGACCTCCTGATTCTCTAGCATTGCCAATCATCTTCCCGGAGACCTTTTCCTGAAACTCACACAAATTGGAATAAAAATAGTACGACAATTAAGAGAACGGGTTAATTTACTGACAGAAACTAGATTACAAGAGAGCTTTGGAACATGAAGAGTATCATGAAGTGTAAGAGACGGTGATATTTTAATAGTTCTTTTCCAGCAATCGCAGAAAAGGAACCATCAGCTATCTTGATTTTATTGTTCCATGCACAAGGAGTGTAAGTAGAGAAAAAATGGAAACTTCCAGTCATGTGGTCACTAGCTCCAGATCTATGATCCAAGAATCTATTTGATTGGAATTGACACTAAGAAAAAGTAGATGATACAGTACCTGTTTCAGCAAAAGAACAAAAAGGATTAGAAGAATTTGGTTCATTTGGACGAAATTGTGGAGATTGAAGGAGTTTGTGCAAAATTTCCAATTGTTCCATTGTAAATGAAGACGTTTCTGGAGAAGGTTGCTACCCTTGATCAAAATTAGTTGTTTGGAGGGCCTGCGCGTTTTGAGATTGAAAGTCACGATTATCAACTCCCTTTTTCTTTCAATTTACTGGTTTCCCATGAATCTTCCAACACGTTTCACGGGTGTGCCAATATTTTTTGCAATGATCACACCATGGCTTTTTATTTTTGTTCTCTCCATTCTTCACTGTTACAAGAGTTGAAGAGTCTATAACAGGTTTTAGTTCAACATTTAAATCAGGTTTTAACATAAATTTCCTCCTAGTTTCCTCTCTCCTAACTTCAGAAAAGGTTTCACGAAGAGAGGGCAGAGGATTTTTTCCTAGGATTCGCGATCTGACCTCGTCAAACTCTCGATTTAATCCTACTAAAAACAGGTAAACTCTCTCACTTTCTTCCCTTTTTTTTGCTTTCACACTATCCACAGAACACTCTCATTTATCATTGTAACAATGGTCTAACTCCTGCCACAAGGACACCATTTCATTATAATAAGTAGTAACTGCATTCTCACCCTGCTTAGCTTGCCATAGTTTAATTTTTAACTCAAAAATTTGAGAGGCATTTTCTATATCAGAATATGTCTCCCTAACGACTTTCCACGCATTCTTAGCCGTGGGCAAAAATAGATAAGATTTACCTATGACTGGTTCCATGGAATTTATTAACCAAGCAATCACGAGTGAATTCTCTTACTCCAGGAGTTCATCTTTGGGTCTCCAGCTTGCAGCTTTTTTGTTTCTCCGGTCAGATGTCCCAGCTTTTCACGGTCATCGCTTGCAAGCTTTACGGATTGTTCCCATTCCAGATAGTTCTTCTCATTTAATCGATGAGAAGTTAACTGGAAGGGCATGTGAGAAGCATTGTCTCCTAGTGTCATTAGATTTTCTGCAGTAGCTTCCAGAGAAGAGCTTTTGTCTTCTGTTGATGTTTCAGAAAGATGCTCTTCGTGAAAGGCTGGTTTATCCATATAATATTAGGGGAAATCGTATTGCTCTGATACCATGAAAGTTTAGATACTGCAAAAGTATATTTTATTCATAGTATTTGTACAATATTTATAGGAGAACAAGTAAGGACCAATTAAACTAATCAATCCCTAATGCTTAGGAAATTCTTGAATCAAGGAATTTCATCTAAACTAGTTTCCTAGAATAATATATTCTAATCTTATATTTACACAAATCTGCCAGCTTTATTTGTGGATCAGATTATAATCAAATCTGCCAGCTCAATGGTGGAGCAGATTATGACTAAATCTGCCAACTCATTCAACATAAACAAAAAATTTAGATATTCAAAAACTGTATGAAAAGTACTATAAATTGTAATTTTTTGCATATCAATATAATAAAAAAAAATACATCTTAAAATATTAATCAAAATTTTTAATTAAACTTTAGAAATAAAAATTATGACAAACAATAGTAGACGGAGGGAGTAATATTTATACGTTTACCAAATGACTCATAAATTAGGGATAAAGGGCATATCAAATAGAATTCATAAATAATATACTTTACCAAAGGCATAATACATATATTGGACCCTAAACTTGGCTTCAAATTTTAACTTTGTCCTCCAACTTTCATAATGCACAAACATACACTTAACTATCTAACTTTTAAATAAATAAACACATGAGTCCTACATGACACAATACACATAGGACGCCACGTAGGACAAAAAATGACATGTAGGACATATGTGTCTATTTGTTCAATTTTATACAAGTTCAAATGTCTATTTGTGCACATCCAAAGTTGAAGGGCATAAATATAATTTGAAACCAAGTTAAAGGGCATATTTATGTATTATACCTTTACTAAATGACTAATAAATTGTTTTTGGAGTATGTGAGTACACGTGACGAGCATAGAGAAAGGTTTCATTGATTACCTACCGCAATTTGACACACACTATACTCCATTTACATACACACACAAAAATATATAATGGAGAGTACAAACAATGTCGATATTAGGTTGAAGAGTAGTGCATTTAGCACAAACAATGATGCACATTTCCACTTTTGACAGAATAATGCAATGAATATATAATGGGCTTGCTCTGTAAAGTTCTTGTGACCACACATCAATACAATTTATTTATTTATTTGGAAGAAAAAAAACAAGAATGGTTTTGTGACCAAGAAATTAGAACTTGTCATTTTTAAAAAGTAAAATATTTTTTAATAAAATCTATAGTAACTCTTTAGTAGTTTTCTTGAGTAAACTTGGAAGACCATTAATAATGTCACTTATTTTGAAAATAAAAGCAACAATTATTTAGATTTAGAGGGGGAAGAAATAATAGTTGTATTTATTAGGTTGTTGCTTTTGGGAGGCATGTGGAGAAAGCAGGGAGTTGGGAGAAACAAAGCCACTCCTCTGTTATTAATTATTTATCAAGTTTTAAATTGACATATTTATTAAGAAAATAATTAATAATATATTAAATTTATTATAGTAGTGAATGAATTAAAAATTTAAGAGTTTCAAGAGTTTCTATATTTTTTAAAATAATTAATTGAGAATATAATAGATAAAAATATTTTGTCTTTTTTAATTTATCATAATAGATAAATAATTAGAAATAACTAAAAGTAAAAAAATGGACAAGTAATTATGGATCAAAGCAGTATTCGTACTGTTCCTCTTGTGACTTTGCTTCCTAGTTTGTATTACATTTATTAATAAGTACTCTTTTTTGTGTGTATATATATGTTGTCAAGTGTTTTTTTTTAAAATGTAAAGAAGATATGAAAAGAATGAGGAGTCATGCCATGTTTTCCCTCTTTTTCTTATATTGGATACTCTCTGTTTCTCCTTATGGTAATTATTTCTACTAATTAATTTCTTATATAATTTTGAATTTGAATTAGAATAAAAGAGTAGTTTAAGTGGCTTAATATTATTGTTATTACTGCAGATGGGCCACTCTATGATTCTTCAGCTTTCTCTGAGGTAATTACATACCTCCTGCATTTTCTTCTTATATTTCTTTCCTTTCTTCACTTTTATTTCTTTATTTATTATTATTTTTTTTTAAAATAATACATATTTTTGTTTTCATGTTTTGTGCTTATCATTAATTTTTTTCAAGATTTAATATTAACCATCTATTGTTATAGTAAATATAATAGAATATGATTTGTTAAAATGTTTCTTTTGATACAAAAACCATGTATTCGAAGTTGTACTATTTTATTACATATATCCATTTTTCTTTTTCCACTTATAGTAAATTATTTTTGTTCTAAAATATTGGGTTTATTTATCTCTTTAGAAAATTGCTCATTTTCAAAAAATAGTAAAATGTATTTTTTTAACTTATTCTTGGTAAAAATCTTTAAGAAAATGTAACTTTTTAGTAGTTTTTCAATTGTGTAAAACTCGGGTTAAATTGAAAAATATCATTAGAACATCACTTTCCATCCTTAAGTATGCATCTGAGCACATATCTCTTTTTTTTAAAAAAAAAAAGAAAAACAAGTTTGTGATTATACAATCAAATGTTCCGTGATTATATGTTTGTATGTATACATTTGAAGTTATGAGGAACTCCTACGTAAAGTGTAATTTTCAAATTAGGTAGTGGGTGCTCTTTGTGGGCTGACACAACCCTCTTAGAAGAGAGGGCATTGAATTACTTCTCTATGAGAAGTTAGAAAAGCAGTATAGAGTGGTTGGTATCTGATTAGAGTTATGCAGATATTAGTATTGTAAGGATTAGTGATGCGGTAATCTAATATTATTTAATATCCGAATTAGTTATTCATAAACTACTTATACATGTATCTGTTACTTCACATTTTATTAGGTATAAATTAGTATATAGATTTCCTCATAATTTATACTAATGTGACGAAAAGATGAAAACTCAAAAATAAAAAATACCAATTTAATCGTGGAAAAAACCATTAAAATCAAAAGTAACAACCACATGATTGGCGAGATCTGAATTGCTTCTCTATAACAATGAGAAGGTTACAAATATTCTCCTAAATAGCTACACAATAATTCCAAAAACGAAGAAACATAGCTACACCAACACAAGTAAATAGAACGAAAACCACTCAAACCCAGTTGTAGTTTAGGACCTAAAACTAGATCTTTCTAATCTCTGAATCTGATCTCCACCGTTCAAATCAAACACCAAGATGTTAGAAATATGCGGTCAAAATTTCGGCCCGATCCAATAGTTATTGAATCGACAATGGGATCTAAAGTTTGCTTGACTGAGAAAAACCCTCTATGGTCGAAAGCTCTCTCAAAAACCTCTCTTATGTCCTAATATTCTTCAAAGACAATATTAATGAGAAAATGAATAATTCTTTCAAATCATCTTATTTACGGAGTGATTTTTTTTCCTTATAAATCCAAAATCAATTACAAATAAGACTACAATTTCAATCCTTTTCTGATTGGATTGAGAATTTAAAAAGGAGAATAATTCCAGTCATTTTTCAAATAGAATTAGGTCATGGGTCTTTGACTGGAACATGGTCATAGACCAACAAACTCCTCTTCCATCCAAGGAGCTAAATGGACTTCAATTGAGGAACTCTTAAATAATTCTAGTGAAGTAACTTCATCTCATCTTTCATGGCCTCTACCAACGTATCTCTATGAGCATCTTGTTTGACTTCATCATAACCTTTAGGTTCTTCCATGCTAGTCAAAAAGATATACTCATTAGGGGAATAACGTGTTGAGCTTTGGTTCTCCTTAATAAATCTTCATTTAGAGGTTTCATGATCAACCAAAACATCAGCAATGGGAGCATCTATAGGTTCTACGCCCCGATGATCTTGGCTTTCCTTCATGTGCAAAAGATGTATCAGTAATAGAAATTACATCAACATCAACTAAGTTTTCATCAGTTTGAAAATCTAATTTTTCAGTCAGTTTAATATGTTCACTTGTTTGATCTCCAAAAAACACAATATCACGACTTCTGATATTTTGAAACATGCGCAGAAGATTCACATCCAAACATTTTTAAATGATCATATGAAATATCCTTAGCAAATTAAACTTTGTTTCGAACATCACCATCCAAAGCAACAATAGGAGACAAATTGATAAACATAAGCAACCGTTTTAAGTGCTTCAGCCCAAAGGGATAAACAATTGTCGTTAATAAAATTACCCTACCAAGAGTAGGAGTTGAATCCCACAAGGAACAATTTATCGACAATTGAAAAGGCAAAGAATAAATAGATACAACTTGAACCTAGACTTAAGAATACACGATTATCAATATCAAGAGTGATTACCCAATTAAGAGTCAGAGTGGAATTTCACAAGGAATAATTTTTTGGTATTTGAAAAGACAAAGAATGAATAGATACAAGCTTCAACCTAAGCTTAAGAATACATGATTACAATATCAGGAGTGATTTCGATAACCAAGTGATGGCTTTGAGCAAACACAATATCGAGCAAGGGATATATGAAAATTCAGAAATTCAAAATTCAAAATTCAATCAACACTCAATGGTCCATTGCAATTCAATCGTGCTAAATCAATCATACATAGACTATATCATCATTAGTCAACACTAATTTATTTTCGATCTTAAAGTGTTAAATCACAAAATCTTCTTTTGGTCTCAATCGGAACAAGCAATCCAAGATCTTAATCTAAACCTTTATTTCTAGCAAGTTTAGCATTCAACAAATTAGACCTAAATTAGTTCCTTTTAGTCTCAAATTTAGGTCTCAGAGTCAAATATGATTAATAACCTAATTCTCCACTTCAAGAAGTCAAGCAATCCACAAAGATCATAAGCTAGTTCTTAGCGCACACTCTCAAATCATTAATCCAAGCATGAAAATCAGATTAAATTCCTTTCACTAAATTAAGAATGGAATCAAGGAATTGCAAAAGCAATAAAACATATTTTTAATCTCACGATCACCAATACTTGAAGAATTATAACTCAACTCATAGAGCGGTGTTAAATTTGACAAGATTAAAAAATGGATTAATGAGAAGATATGGTAATTAGGAGGATAATTCTTCATTGGTAGAAAAGTCAAGATAAGCATCTTTTGTAGGTGAAATTTAGGTGAACCATAAATTGGTTTCACAAGGTAAATCTTGACATTTTTGACATATTGTGATGTCATGGATGACATCAATAGGAAGAATTCACTCCTATAAATAGGTAGCTCCTAATTCATTTGTAACACACCTCTCACTTGTCTTCTCATCTCCTAAGGCATTTGTTCTTCTTTCTCTCTTGTAGTATTTCACTTGTACTCTTTTGGAGTGAAATAAATATTGGTTGGTTGTGTCTGAGGACTAGGCAAAAGAAAACAAAAGTTTGCCGAACCTCGTTAATTCTTGGTGTTCCTTTTGTTGTTTTCTCATTTACTATTTATTAGCTACATTTAGATATAGCAGTTGTGATTCTATCACTCTCTATATATTTGGCTTCCGCAACAAGCGGATCATATTTCAATAAATTATCACACAAAAATCAATTTGGCACTAGAATAAGAGGAGAATCATCTAACTCATTTACAATCCTCCTCGCACAAACATTACGTTGTTGTAGAACCCAGATATATAAAGAGTGATGAAAATATCTAAAGATAACTAATAAATAGTAAATGAGACAATAATAAAAGAACACCAAAAATTTACAAAGTTCGACAAAAAATTATTTTCTTTTGTCTAATCTCGAACACAACCAACCAATATTTTTTTTACTCCAAAAGAATACAAGTGAAATACTATAAAAGAGAACGAAAATCAAATGTCTTAGAAGATAAAAAAAGGCACACAAGTGAGAGGTGTATTACAAATAAATCAAGAGCTACTTATTAATAGAAATAAATTATTCCTCTTAATGTCATTCATGACATTACTATATGTCAAAATGTCAAGATTTAAATTGTAAAATAATTTTATGATTTACCTAAATTTCTACTACAAAGTTACGGACACGACTGTCTTCCAATGGGCATCTTCTCTGGTTCCTCCAGTTCTGTGTTATACCTATTACATATGTCCACTTAATTTTTCAATGGATCTGATCTATTTTATTAGCTACTATATACGGCCATAGTTAAGAGAGTCTTTAAAGAGTATAATCTGCTAAATAGTATTGAGTCCATATTCATCTCCGAACTTGGAAGTTCCGCCATTATAATCGATAGGCGCTCTTATTGTTTCATAACATTGTAATTGATCAGAGACCTAGGAGTGACGAATGAGCGGGTCCAGTCGAATATGAGTCGATCGAAAACGAGTTAAACAAATATGGATAAAATACTCGACTCGACTCATATTTTAAATGGGTAAAAACGAGTTACCCAATGGATAATATGGGTATCCATAATTACCCATATTATTATAGGGAATATGTTAAAAGCTTTATAAGCAAAAAATACACTTCACCCCCCAACCCCTTCACAAAAAAATTGCTTTTCAAAAAAAAGTTGTTTTTTCTCTTATCCCACCATTCCTACCCCGACCTCCTACATATTAAAAAAATAGGGTAAATCACATAAATATACTATATTATAAAAATATTTACTATCTATGTCAACATATTTTTTCTAACTAAATATAACATTTTTTAAGAATTAAAAAAATTGTACAGTCATCGCTTCTTTCTCAACCCTTTTTCCTCTTCTTCTTTTCACTCTTTTGCTTCTTCGTCTCTTTCTTTCTTTTCTCTTCTACTTCTTCGTTTCTTTTTTTTTTTACTCTTCTACTTCTTCGTCTCTTTTTCTAGCTTTATTTATCTTCCTCCTCTCTTTTTTTTTATTCTTCTTCTTCTTTTAACTTTTCATCTGAATAACTATCCTCAAATCAATTTATGCCCATATGTCACTATTTTTATAAAAAAAATAAGATGAAAGGGAATAGAAAGATCGAACTTGTACAAAATCACATTTTTAAGCAGAAATTTCAAATCATTAAAATTACAGAAGCAAGAGTTCACCATTAATGGTCATTATAAAGCTTCAAATTTTGAATTCATTATTTGAATTTTACAAATTTGTGATTAGTTTGGATAGGTAGTTCCTACAAATAATTGAAAATGTCGTTTGGAGTTTACATCTCAATTTTAAGAGGGTTTGGTTAAGTTTATAATTGATTTTAGGAGAAATATTAGTTTAAAATTAAAAAAAAAAAAAGAAAAAAGTAAAGTTTATGAAACTATATTGCAATTGTATTAAAGTTATATTAGACATGTTTCATAATTGTATTAAAATCATGAACAATACATTTATAATGCATATTACAAACTTCGCTCTTTTTTTTATAGTGATATCAACCAAAATAATTTAAGTAAAAAACTTGTAATATATTTATAACATAGGCACAATACATATTGCAGACATCACTCATCTTCTTAGAGATACAAACCAAAGTAATTTATAAGACACTTATAATACATATTTATTCATGAATAATATAACTTTAATTCAATTTATAAATTATTGTCTTGTCTTTCGTTAGTTACGTTTTTCATTGTGAATTTTCTCTATAAATTCAACTTTAATATTGTGTAATACACTTTTAATGCAAATTTAATTCATTTTGTAGTTTGTTATTTGTTACTATTAGATTACTTGTTTAATTCATTGTTGATATAAGCTTAATTCATTCTATAGATCATTGTGTGGTGTTTCATTATTACATTTGTTTTATCCATGCATAATTCTCTCTTCTAATTCAACTTTTATATTTGTTAATGCACTTTTAATACAAGTTAATCATTTTGTTGTTTATTGGTTGATTTGTTATGATTGAATTACTTGTTTAATTCATTATTGATACAAGTTATTCAATTTACAAATCGCATAGTGCTCTTTCGTTGGCTACATTTTGCATTCATGTTTAATTCGCTTCTAATTCAACTTTAATATGAGTGTAATACATTTTTAGTTCCAGTTTAATTTATTTGGCAATTTATTATGTCACTTCATTTGTTACTATCAGATTACTTGTCTAATTAGTTATTGAAACAAGTTTTACGTAATTTACGAATTAAAGAGTATATTTAAAATAAATAATCATTTTTTAAAAGAGATTCACTCCACATAAACTGTTGACAACAAGATCACAACACGAAGACTTGCAAAAATGTAGTGCCTTATGATAAATAATAAAGAATAAGGAATAAAATCTTTTTTAGCATTTTGTTTTAGAAGTTGATTAGTTTACTATAAGAATTTGGATCATTTTTTGTCTTCTAGTTAAGTATTAACACATGTCTAGTATTATGTATGAATTGTTATAAAATTTTCTAGTTGTATATCATTAAAAAATTTGTGTTAAAAATGCTAAGTATAATTCATTTGTATTACATACAAATTATAAGTGGTGAGAAAAAAGTATTAAATGTGTATTAAAATAGTTACAATTCATTTGTATGACATATATAAGATTTAAGAAAATTTTAAACTGAAGCTTGCATTATGAATTAGTGTTGTATTACAAATGTATTAAACATGTATTAAAGTTATTTTAAAATTATTTTAAGTAAGTATTGCTAAAAGTTGACAAAAAAATAGTAATAAATTAAAAGTATACTTAAAAGTGGTAATTATTAAATAAAAGACCTTCACTTATGTAATTTTTCCAAAAAAAATATTAATATCATATTTTTTTATATATAAATGAGTATGGTTTATAAGTAATGCTAAATAGAGTGTATTAGCAATACTTGCATTAGTAATGCTTTCTTATGCATTGTTTGGTTTGGTGTATTAAAAATAAAATGTACTGTTCAAAAATAATTATTTACAAGCATGGAAAAAAAGTACCAACAAGGTATTGCTAATATACAAAATTAATGCAAGCATTATTTTGATAATACACTTTATCAAAAGATCCCTTTTACTATCCACTTTTAAGTGGGTAATATGAATTTGACTCTTATACATTTTTATATGAGTTGAGATAAGATGAATAATTTGAATGAATAATCACATAAATTATCCCTAATGAGACCCATAAATAAAAGTTTGTAAATTGAATTGCAGAAAGAAAAATCTACCACCAAGTAAAAGTATAGCAGCGATTGCAATTGTGACAAGATAAAGATTTTAGGTCTCTGATGAAATTCAACCATGGAGGGAGGGACAATTGGTAACTACTATTGAAAGCTAACATTTAGGTCTCTGTTTGCAGTGTATAATAAGACTTTAAATGAGCCACACAGATGCATGCAAGTCAGAACAACACTATATTTCATGATTTCTATATTCTTTGGAGATTTGATAAGACTAATATTTATTTAGGATATCAATACAGTATTTAGTTTTGCACCGGTCAATGCAAGAAGAAGACGCATCTCATCACCAATAAAAAATTTCATCGTCAATTATAAAAAAGGAATGAATTGCTCTTAGCAATTGCGGTTAATGACATATATTATAAAAAGCAAAATATCATCACCAACAACATAAGAATTAAGAGTATAGTTTGATTACTGAAACGCTCCGTTCCATTTGGGCATCCCTCTATCGACACCGGGTGTAAAGTTTCCACGATTTGTTCAGGGGATCCTCTTCAAACTAGTGTTCATATACAATGCCAGTAGATGACAGCTTCGGACTTGATGTAGTCATCTCCATCTTCTAGCTAGTTAGTTCTGGAGGAGAAAACTACACAAGTTCGATGAGTAACTAATGGCTATTACAGAAACATTAAGAGATGTATTTTTAAAGGATTGCAGTTGGTGTATATTACACTAGAGTGCATTTTCACTATCATTAATTTTAATGTATGATTTGCTGTGTAGTGCAAACAATACCCAGAAAATCCACTTTATGGTGGCGGAATTCTAAAGGATAAGTTGCCGGAGTTTACGAGGGCAGATGGAATAACAACAGTCAATTTGCCTATTTTCAAACTACAAGATATCACCCCTGGCACCATTTATTCTTTTTCCAGTTGAGTACATGTTTTCTCTCCACTTTTAATCCCAAATATTGACCTCAGGGAAGAAAGTTAATATTTTTATTTTTTTGACAGCTTGGATTAAGATAAAAAATGCAGATTCTGCTGTCATAACAGCAAGTGTGGGTGACGAAGATTCAGACGAATTATGCGTAGGTACAGTAGATGCTAAGGCTGGATGTTGGTCTTTTCTCAAGGGTGGATTTGTAGCTTCGTCACTTAATATATCTTCTTCCATATACTTAAAGGTGTGTGTATATTTGTTGCCTTGCTCATAATGTGTTAGTATCTACATGCATATCAAGTATTTTTTCATCTTGCAGAATTCAGATGAACAAGACTTAGAAATTGAGATTGCTAGTGCTTCATTGCAGCCTTTCACTGAGCAGCAATGGTTGTTGAATCAACAAACAAAAATTAATATGGTAAATGTGTTGAGTAGTGCTTTCTAATTTCATTTGATTGAAACAATGAAAACAAGTTTGGTTCAGGCAAGGAAGCGCGCTGTTACTATCCACGTCTCAAATAAACAAGGAGTTAGACTTGAAAATGCATCACTAACGGTAGAACAAGTTTCCAAAGATTTCCTCCTTGGATCTGCTATTGCGTATACCTTTATTGGTAATGCCCCCTATCAGGTTTGTCCATCGTACGAAACATCTACACTCACACGTATTTTCTTTCCAGAAAGTGAGGTTTGTTCCTTTTTCAGAACTGGTTTCTCGAGCGATTCAATGCTGCAGTTTTTGAAGACGAAATCAAATGGTATACGACAGAGCCTAAACAGGGACAACTTAACTATACTTTAGCAGATGAGTTGCTAGAATTTGTTAGGAGAAACCAGATCACAGTTAGAGGTCACAATATTTTCTGGGAGGACCCTAAATATACACCGGCCTGGGTTCAAAATCTTACAGATTCTGAGCTGAAATCGGCTGTAAACTCCAGGATTCAGAGTCTTATGTCCAAATACAAAGATGAATTCGTTCACTGGGATGTTAACAATGAACTACTTCACTTTAATTTCTACGAGCAAAGGCTGGGACCAAATGCCACACGTGAATTTTACAGGACAGTACACCAACAAGACCCTTTGGCAACTTTGTTCCTCAATGAATTCAATGTGGTGGAAACTTGTGATTCTTCATCCACGGTTGATAAATATATCGCAAAGATTAGGGAGCTCAAAGAAGATGGTATGTCAATGAATGGAATTGGCCTTGAGGGTCATTTTGGAGCTCCTAACCCCCCTCGAATAAGAGCTACACTCGACAAATTAGCAACATTGGGGCTTCCCATTTGGCTCACAGAAGTCGATATCAGTGATACATTTAGCAAGGAAACACAGGCCATTTACTTGGAACAAGTATTACGGGAGGGCTTCTCACATCCAGCAGTGGACGGGATAATGTTGTGGAGTGCCATTAGGAGAAACAAATGTTACAGAATGTGCCTTACAGATCCGGACTTAAATAACCTACCAACGGGTAATGTAGTGGACAAGCTGCTCAAGGAATGGGACACTGGAGTTCTCAAGGGCCAAACAGATGAACATGGCTCTTACAGCTTCTATGGTTTCCTTGGTGAATACAAACTTACTGCTAGTTATGACGGTAAAGTTGTCAATGCAGCATTCTCCCTTAGCCCCAGTCATGAGACTAAACATTTTAGCGTTCAACTATGACTCAACGACTCCATCAGATGTACGTATTTTCTTTTTCTTGTCTCAAATTCAGAGAACAAAGAATACAAAAAATGTATCAGACAACAAGCCTAACTAAGAAAATCTTGTTATCATCAAGTAATTACTATCATGCATCAGCTTTGCCCTTTTAGCTGGACAACAACTAAAAATATATTTTTGCTCAAACTCTCTTGATTTTGTTTTGGCATAATTAAGTTTGAGATGGGGAAGAAACATTCGTTGAACGGATAAATATATATATATTAAGAAGTATATATCCCTATACCAAGTTTTGGTGATGAAGGGATATATTTACAATTACAATTAGATAAACCGTTAATGTTTGGAACTATCAAAGTATGCTAAAGGTCCAACAATAGCAGCATTAATGTAAGTAGCAGGCTCCGAATGACTATAATCAGTACGCTCATCTGGGAAGAAATCATTTTGATTTGGACCTCCTATAATGGCTCCAACTAATATGTTAGGGTTAGGATTTGCTGTATAGTAAAATGGTTGAAATCCAGCTTCACAACCAAATGATTGTGGATGCATTGCCAAAGAAGGTAAAGATGATCCTCTATGGTGAATTCTTCGCGGGTAGTTACTCCCATACCCAACCATGTATGACATTTTCATTGGATTATTTCCCAAGATATAGTCCACCTAAAATCAAACAGTAACAAAATCAAATGAATGATCGATCACATTTAATCTTTTTATAGAAAGGATTTGATTTTTACCTGTCTTTTTGCAAAGTTTCTAATTGTCTTTTCTGTAACGACAAGGCTTCCACAGTTGAAAGTATGCTTTTTAGTTGCCATGTATTTGGCATAAGTGGTGAGCAGAGAAGTAATGGATGTCACATATTGAAGGTTTTCTTCAGGTAGCTTGTATAGTAAGCCCCCTGTATGAACATAATAATATATTAGTCGCAATTAATTAAAACCAACAACAAGTAGTCCAGTTCCAGTTTCAGCCTCACCTTTTGTATATTGGGTGCTTGTATAAGGTGAGTTGGGTAGTACTTTACATACAAAATCTTCCGCGCGTTGTTTGAATGAATCAAATCTATTGTCATTTCCTACCACGCTTCTCTGCATTATATATCATATTATTAGAGACAATTAAATACTATCGTATACCCCTAAACTATCGTATGCAGATGCTCTTCGTCATACATTTGGGACATTAGTGCCCTGTCATCCAAAAATTAAAACATATATACCCTTCATATTAACAGACATACACGTGTCAAAATCTTATACATCAACCCAACATTAATTAATATCGTTATAAAATTCTGTCACGTGTCCCTATTTAGTTTTCGATTAGAGTAAAAGACATATCTAGTTTTTGGACAGCAGAATCACAAATGTTCCAAAAATATGACGGAAGTTATCTACATACCATTTACGATGATTTGGATATATTTGTCCTTTCTTTCTAATACGAATAAATGTATATACATACCCTTGACATAAGAACATGAGCACCAGCATACTTGTTGTCCCAGCTGAATAAATCTGGTACATCATTAGCTCCCAATGTATTAATCAAGTTTAAGTAAGAAACGTCATTTGTTGCTCTCAATAGCCATGCTGCTCCCCAATATAGCTCATCCTTATAACCAGAGTATGAGCAATAAAATGGGCAAGCTGCAGAGCCTAATAAATCACTATAAGACCCTCTGTATTGAACTGCAAACCTAAACACTTTAACTGCATTTCCCAATAGCTTTTTCGAGTAAACTGGATCAACAGATCGGAAAACTAATGAGGCAGCAGCTAAAGCAGCAGCCATTTCTCCAGCAACATCAGAACCAGGATTGCTGGGAGACACATAATAGACGCTACGTACAGTGTCCATATCTTCAGGCCTTTCCCAACACTTGTGATCAGCATTTGGGTCACCAACGCCAACGAATAGCTTGTTTGGAGCAGCATTTGCACATTTTAGAAAGTAATCAGTGGCCCAACGGATAGCAGCCCGTGCATGCTGTAATTGGGGCCCCATTCTCTTCCCATACTCAAGTGTGTTCCAAGAGAGCATTGTGGTAGTATATGCCATTGGGAAATTGAACTTGACATTATCACCAGCATCATAATACCCTCCACTTAAGTCCACCTGCACAAAAGCATATATGTGAAAACTGTTTACTCTGTCTTAATTACTTCTCTACTTTCGAATTCATTAATGTATCAAGAATAACAATAATTAACATAGTGAATTTATTCTATTATAAAAATGGACAAATAATTAAGAACGGAAAAAGAGTAATAATGAAAAAAAAAAAGTTACTTTAGCAAGTGAACCATCTTGAAGTCCAGAGTTACCCCTCCAAGAGAGACGTTGGTTGGGGGGGAGTTTGCCAGATCTTTGTCCTTCAAAGAACAAAATGGACTTTTCAAGAGCATCTCTATAGTCAAATTGGGCAGTACCCAAAGAGAAGAAGAGAATGAGGCAAACACAAACTTTCATTCTACTATACAAATTGGGTTGGGTTGTTTTGAGTTAGTTAGTAAAGGAATATATATATAGGGTGAATACCCCAATCACAACAACGCAAATTATGGCTTTTTACCAATCAAGTGTCTTTTTCTTTATTCAAAAATTGGGTTTCAGTAAACATGGAGTATATAGAAAGACGTGAAAAGGTAATCCATGTCACAAGGAAGCATTGAAAATTCATAGTAGGTTCAAACATCTTTTAATTAGGCTTAGCACTCTTTTTTTTTTAACTGTCCTATTTTATATGTCATTTTTTTTTACTCTGGATTTGCATTGAAAAATAAAATAATTTTATCCTTCTATTCTTATTTAATATTTTCTTAAGTCAGATTTATTTATACATTTTCAAAATTAATTAACTATTCTATCAAGGGTATAATAGGCAAAATATGATACTTTCTCCGTTCATTATTGTTTGTCAAGATAAGATCATGCACAATCTTTAAGAAAAAATTAATATAAGGTGTAATTTGACTAATATAACCTTACTATCAATCATTATTAAAATGATTGTACTTTTTGAAATGGTAAAAAAATTTCTTTTTCATATTAAAGTAGTCTTGTAACTTTAAAATGACTCCTTTTTTAAACCAGTAGTTATGTAATTATTAAGGGCATAATTGAAAAAATGACTAATTATTTTTTGATTGTTAAAATTGACAATTAATTTTTGATAACTATTTTAGTATACCTGACAAACAATAGTGAATGGCGAGAGTAATTTATGTATAAATTTTATAAAATGACGAGTATTGTGGTCCAACTATTTATAGACATGGATGACATATAAAATGGGACGGATGAAGTATATAACAAACTTATTATTTCCTTCGTCCTATTTTATGTGAGGTAGTTTGATTTGGCATGAAGTTTAAGAAAGAAAGAAAGAATTTTAAAACTGTGATCCAAAATGAATGATAAAAATTTGTGGGATTATATATAATTTCATTAAGGATAAAATAGACATTTTATAGGTAAATTGTTACTTAAAATAGAAATGTGTCATTTTTTTTTAATTGACTAAAAATAAAAATAAATCACATAAATTGAGACACAAGATATATGATTTAAAACTTACGAGAAGTAGGATTTATGTTTATTTTTTGTTGAAAAAAAATAAGTGAGGGAATTGGAATTGGAATTTGAAGTACACGAGCTTAAAAGACTTCTCATTAAGAAGTAAAAGTTACACTTGGTTTTTTTATTTATATTTTTTTAGATTTAGGAGTCCTTTTGTTTTAACAAAACTTTAATGGATTAATATTTGGAACTCATCTTATTTTAATTCTGTCAAATAATGAAAGATATAAATATGCTTATGTAAATTGGTATTGGAAGAATGAAGAATATAACCATGCTCAAGTGTAATGATAATTTTTTGGGAGTGATGTTTTTAGTGGGAAATTAGGCAGTATTAGAGTCACTTAACAATGAGGTCATAATTGACTTCTTACCCGAATTGTGCCAAATTAGTTTCTAAGACTTCCTTCGTTCACAATTATTTTTCTAAGATAAAATCATACATAATCTTTAAGAAAATTTAATATACGATACATTTTGATTAATATAATTCTACTATCAATCAATATAAAATGATTTGTACTTTTTGAAAACTGTAAAAACAATATTTTTCATATTAAAATAGTCTTGTGACTTAAAATGATTAGTTTTTGAAACCAGTAGTTGTGTACTCTTATGAAGGATAAAATTTGAAAAAATTGACTAATTATTTCTTGATTGTTTAAATTGACAATTAATTTTGGATAACTATTTTTAACATACATGACAAATAATAGTGGACGGAGGAAGTAACTAGTCACGAAAACCAAATTGTGCTATATTATTCCCTTTTATCTCAACTTATATGATACATGTAGAATTTTAAGGGTCAACCATTTTTTTTTTAATATTTCAAGGAAATTCATTGTATATTTTAAGTCATTTTTAAATGATACTACATGTTATTTTCTTTATCCCAATTTATATGACATCCACGAAATGAAAATGCCCTTAAATGGCAAAGCAAAGTATGTTAACCTGGGGCTTTAAGGTTGGGTGGGAGCAAAAAAACAAATGCAACAATAATGAAATAATACAAAAAGATGTTGCTTGTGTTGAGATTAAACCCGACAAAAGAATCTCAAAAGCCTCCATGGATGCCATGATAAACGAAGCTTAATTTAAGGCTCATAATCTTTTTTTTTTATTGCTAATTTAGTTAAAAGAGGTATCAAAATTACTACTCCATCCGTTCTATTTTATTTTATCCCTCTATTTCATTTTATTTATCAATTACTTTTATTTGTCTTTTTTTCCATGTACTGTCGGTAGTACTAAATAACTTCATAAAATAATAGGAGTTAAATTTGAAGTTTTAAAACATCATTAATAAGGTTAATTTAGTAAAATAGACACTTGATTTTTTTTTGTTAAAGGATGTGTTATGTAAATATAAGTCAAAGTACTTATTCGATTCACTTTTATTTGTCATATTTAAATTTAATATACCATTAAAAAAATAATGATTGATATGACGTTTTATCACATGATCCTTATTAATTGATGTTTGATATTCAATATTGAAAAATAATTTAAGAAATAAGTAATTAATGTTAAAAAGTAAAAGCATATATATATATTTTGGATTGTCTTAAAATATCTAAAGGAACAAATAAAAAAATATTTTTGAATTTAACAAAGTAAAAATGAAAATAAGAAGAAATAAGGAACCACCAAACTATTTAAAATAGATTTTATTTCTATAAATGATCTTTTGTGATTTACTTTCTTTTTTAGTCAATTTAAAAAGAATGATAATTTAGCTATAAAATATATATTTTATTCTTAATAAAATAATGTACAATCACATAAATTTCTATTATTTATTTTTGATTATAAATTTTAATTTTTTTTTAAATTTTATGTCAAGTTAAATTAACTGAAATAGTAATTAGCATAGGAAAGAATGGCGCAATAGGCGGTAATTGGCATTGGATGGCGCTAAGATATCGGCGCTAAAGTTAATTAAATGATAGATTTGTAATTTACTCAATTTTCTAGAAAAGTGTTACTATTGCTTTTCTTGTGATTTGCTTATTTCTTTATATACTTTTTTCCCAATGCTTTTGGACCAAGCCTTTGATTCTTCCCTATTTCATATCTTTCTAGGACGGAGTTTTGAGTTTTTGACCATTTTGTACAAAAACCTCTTGTCTCCCTTTTGTCAAATCAAACTACTATTGGATTCTTATCTTATCTCATGGAAAGGAGGAGTTTCTAAAGACTTATTTGCATCACATCAAACTTAAAATAGTCTTTTATCTTTGAATTAAGATTTAAAATATTTTTTAAGATTTTACATAAAAAACTAACAATTATTTATAATATTAATATATTATTCGTCCTCCTCAAACTTGTGCCTATTTTTAAAAATGATTTGTCCACAATTTCATGTATGAAGTTTTTATTTTTTTTTATACATTTAGTTGAAATAATGATTTCATGTGAGAGAATGTGAGAAATTATTTAAAAGTACAATTGATCTAAATTATTTGTCGGTTTATTTTCTCTTTGTATTCATTTTTAATCTCTTATTCTTTATTAGGATATCAGAGACTCATACTTAAAACGAACTTACATGTTCATATTCTTTTAATTTATATTATTATCATGGTGATTGGTAGGGTAGGGTAGGGTGGGGATAGGAGAAAAACGATTATTTTTATTAGTTTTTTTTGAATTTTGGCTGCACACAAAAGAAAAAGTGCCATTAAATATCTTATTCTTCTATCCACTTTTAATTTCTATTTTTAGAGTCAAACTATAAGAACTTTGATTAATATTTTAAAATGTATTTTTTCGTCATATTGATATGCAAAAAATTGCAATTAATAGTACTTTTCATATATTTTTTGAAGATCTATTTTTTTTCTTCAAAATATCGAATTAATTTAATATAATTTAAATTTGAAAATTAGTCAAATTAACTTTCAAAAGACGCAACATAACAAATAAAAATGGACGGAAGGAGTATTAAAACTAATTATTTCTAAAGTTGAAGAGAGAGAAGTGAAGAGGGTCGGGGTGGGTGGGTGGGGTGATTTTACTATGTAATTCAAAATTAGGTCAATCATATTAGCTCATATATTAAGTTATTACAAATTATTTCAACATATAAGGGCCTAAAATACAATTAAACTGTGGAATTTGGTACAATATTATCCTCTCATCCACCTTATAAGTGTGAACCTTTAGAAATAAAGGTACTTTTGAGTCAAAAGTTGACGTCTGGGATATTTGGGGGCCAAAAGATAAACAAAAGATAATTTTTTATCAATTGAAATAGTTGAGGGATATTTTGGCTATTCTCCGAAAAATAAATATGCATATTGTTGTATACTTGATTGTGTTTTGAGTTAAAGATTTGTAATGAGTTAAAAGATTTGTAATGTAGCTTTTGAAATGTATTTTTCCAATGTAGTTAATTATACATTCCTAAAATTTTCTCATGAATAAATGTACGACATCCATTTATACATTTTATTCCAGATGTTGTATTACTCTATTTCTTGTTTCTTTTTTTTTTAAAAAAATTCTTAATATTATTAAACCAATAGTTTAAGCAAATAATAATAAATGAAATAATTGAAAAAATCACAACTCTTTCGAAAAGTCTTAATCCTTCAAAAAAGTAACAATTCTTTGAAAAAGTCACAATCTTTTGAATAATCACAAGTCTTTCAATAATTCATAACTATTTGATGTAAAAAGGTGTATGCTTTATAATATAAATAACTTAATGTAATATAATGTAAAATATAAAAGATATATTAAATTGATTGTTTTAAATTGATGGTGTTATAGTAATTTAAAATTCAAGTTATGAAGTTCGTGTTTTAAGATAGTATAGATAGATTACTAGTGAAAGTGTCCGTGCATTTAAATATTATAAAGGATATCAGTAAATTTTAAAACAAAATTTTCAAGCTAATAAATACCGATAAGTAACAAATGTATATATACACTTTTGAAAGGATACTATAAGTCACAATAATTATCAACACAAAAAATTAGAAGACACATAAAAAATTTAAATAGTTCTTGATGAGTTGGTATTTTACCAATCTATTAGACTCTTATTCATGAATTATTGTTTATATACTTTTGGATAGTCTTCTGTTTTCGAGATAAGTCTATACTTATTTTGCTTATTTTTGAACTTGTACTCATTTTAGTAGTCTTGTACCATCCTCCACCAGGTCATGGGGTTTTATCAAGTTTTGTTCTATATATTTACGTCATTTCCTTTTCTTTTTTTTTTGACATAATACATATATTAGATTTTAAATTTGGCTTGAAATTTGAGCTTTGATTAAACTTTCATAGCGCATAAATAGGCACTTTAACTATCCTATCTTTCAATAAATAAACACGCGATTCCTATCTGGCAAAATGTGTGAAATACACGCATTCTGCGCGAGTGAGGGGTAATTTTCGAGGCCCACAACGGTAAAAAAATGTTGAAATGACAATTCTACCCTTAATGAATCTATTTTATAATTTTTTTTAGTTTCAAAATGACGTGTAAAATATTTTTTTTTTAAAAAGGCGTGTAAAATATTTAATTAGTTGGTAGCCACTGATTGTCTCACTAATACACGTGAGAGTATTTGCATTTTACACACTTTGGTTCCAAAAATTGCGTGTTTATTTATTGAAAGATATGATAGTTAAAGTGCCTATTTGTGCATTATGAAAGTTTGAGGTCAAAGTTAAAATTTGAAGACAAGTTTAGGGTCTAATATATGTACTATGCCTTTTTTTTTTTTTAATGTGTCTTCCTTTATATTGTTTTATGATCCATTTAAATTTGGATTTCTTCCCACTAGACCTGACACTTACCATTTCGGGCTATGGATCGACTTACCTATTGGTGGGTATTGATAGATGCCATTATGACTCGAGTCTTCAGTACGCGACGGAAACGAGTGAATATATTTTAGCTTATTTATGAACTTAATGACCATTTTTGAATCATTATTAGGAAGAACGACAACCTCAACCCACTTTTACACGTAGTCTACAACAAGAAGGATGAATTGGTTCCTATTGGAAGGTGGAAAATGACCCATGAAGTTGATTTCCCACACATAAAATATCTTTACCTCCAAAATATTGTTCAAGGGAATTGACGAGTCATGCATTTTGGATTCATTAAAGGCTTTTTAGTTCATCAAAAAGTGTCCTCGATGCCCTTGTATGTCCATTTCTGATGCTAGACTGTTGAATTGAAGCTATGAAGCCTTAAAAACAAGGCAAGGACAAATGTACACAAAAAAAGCCAAAAATATGTTGGTGTCCTAAGTCAAAGTGAATGAGATTGTTATTAATATTATTATATTATTGAATATTGATATTGAAGTGAGAAACAAACTAGTAGTAGTTCAATTCTTTTTTAAAAAATGGAATTTTTGTCACTTTCCATTGTATCAACCTAAGAGGGGGAGACATATCATCATGTCATTCATTGATAATTGGTTTTGTTAATCAGTGGCAATAACATATTATATAGAATTGAGTTGCGAATTTTTTAGGTTTTCAATTGGTGTTTGCAGTAGAGTTTTTGGTTTCACTCATTAGATTCTGATGAGTTTGGTTCGTATAATATGGGTTATTTGCACATTGATTCGCAGTCAAAGTTAATCCGATTTCAGGTTTAATTTTGGGTATCACATTAAATATAATTCAAGTTTTAATATATCGAAATAAGTAATTAATTATTAGGTGTATATTAAATGATTAACATTGAATTTTAAGATATTTGTAGGGATTGAGGCTTATTCCTAGACTTGCAATTTAGTAAATATGATTTTCACATATAAATTATATCAAAATTAGGAATTTGGTTAAGAGATATGAGTGAGTTTGTCGGTCTAGGATAGACATATAATAATATGGGTGTTCATGAACTTGTGTGGTTACATATATTGCATATTGGGTAGATTGGAAACGTTCTGAATCTTTGCCAAAAGGGAAGGCAAAATCTTGAGGATTTGTGGCATGTGTTAGGCATTCAAGGTATGTTAAGACTTTCAGACTTTGTTGAAGGACATTTTTGTGATTATAGACTCAAAATAGAATAGACAATGGGTAAGCGCGAAAAATGTGGGTCTCGTACCAATGATGTGGCGGGCATCGATACGAGTATCAGTGTTATTAAAGGAAAAGTTTATTAGGATAATATTATAGATTGTAATTCGATAATGCCAAAGCATACGAACATTAGCTAATGTATTTAGTCACTTGATTTCTTTTGTATGGTTGTGTTTTCTTACAAACCCTTATAACTGTGATAATTGAGGTGATTATATGTCATAGTGACATTTGATTTATTGAGATGTTGCATCATTTCCTTTAATTGATATCATATTGTGCACATGCATTGACATGAAATTGAGTATGAGTAAAGGGCTAACACGTGGAGATCGCCCGTGTTGAGATCGATTTATGATTATAATTTGGGCACGTGGAGATCGTCTGTGCGAGTGATTGATTATGATTATAAATTAGGCGCGTGAAGATCGTCCGTGCTGAGGATTTTTAAATTTATGATAGTGCACTGAGATCGTTTGCACAGACACGTGAAGATCGTCCGAATCGGTATATGGACCTCGCGAGTCCCTCATTGGTCATAAACTCTCGATGTATTTCTGAGGAGTATCATGTATGTATGGTTGAGAGAATATTGACATCTGAGGCATATCTTTTCATGGTGTCACATTAAATTGCATTACAACCTTCATTTTTATTTGAGTATGTGATTTATTGATGTTGGACATTATGTGACATTGATTATCCCTATTTGATCGAAACTTGGTTGATAAGTATATGGTGGACTTGTAAAATTAAAGAATTATTTTATGATATACTCATGTCACTACTTCTTCGTTGTCGGTCTATGAGATATACTGGGTACATGTGGTTTCGTACTCATACTACATTTGTTGCACTCTTTTTTGTGGTGCAGATTGTATTCAAATTCGAGCGCATTTCTTGGAGATTAAGTCTGAGCTTGGATTATCTTGAAGTTGTGGTGAGCTTCTTGAATATTATGCGGCCCATGCCTTTCTCTATCTCTATTTACTAGGTCGTATTGATATTCTGATAGGATATTTTTTATATTTAGATTTGTTAGACTTGTATTGACTTTAGAAGCTCTTGTACTTATGACCTAAATCTTGAGGTGATATTTTAGGTTTCCAAACTTCATATTTATAAATGAATTAGTGTTTGGATATTATGCTGTCGCTTATCTTTCTACTTTAAATATTTAATTGAATTGGTAAAAGTATTGGGCTAACTTACCTATCGAACATAGTTGCCATCACAACTTGTGATTTTGGGTCATGACAAATAAGTTTCACTAAGCTGATTTCTTGCAGCAAAATTAGATAGACGATGTTGGGAATGAGTGCATATAATATTCATAAATTATACATTGTTTGAATGATTATTATGTATTGTTTCATATTGTATCATATCAAATTCAAATATATAGAGATTGGATAAAAGAAGACACAAATTTTGTTGTATCATTTTAAAAATTTATAATGAATTATAAAGTGTATGAAAATATTCAAAAGTGATTTATACTACTTAGATGAACTCAACTGAATGCAATGACCAAGTACATAACATGCTAAAACTGAATATCGAATATAACTGGAAACCTAGTCACATGCATTAAAGCCTGACTGTGGGAGCTACTAATAACCGAAAAAACCCACGTGAGCTAAACATGGAATCCGATGTATACGCCCAATAGAGCGAACCCAATACACTTTGTCAAGGGTATAAAAGCATGACTGACGTGATCACTAAATATAATACCCACAAGGGGACTTATAAATCTACGGGACACGTAGTACTTTCACTACAAGGGTACGATAAACCCTAGTCCACTCGGTGTAAACCTACTCCCAAATATAAATGTGAATAAACAACATAATGAATTATACTGGATAGCTCAATATTCTGACATGCTTACTCAGAATGCAACATTTATAACTGACAATGAAACATTTGAAATCTGAGGACCTAACTAGTGTAATTTATGATCTAAATGAATCTACACCACTAGTGTTCTGAGTTTCCTGCAAGAAGCTAAACACCATGTTATGAAAGCATGATAATACGATTTAGAATACCATAATAGCTAAATCACAACAATTTAATTAGCTAAAGTTCTATAAACTCATGTCTAAACAATGCATAAGAAATCAATAATTTGACTGAATTCTAGGGACCTATTAGATGCAAGGAACCCACTAGTGAAATACAACATACTTGGTGACAAAACTCACGGAGAAATCTTTTGATTTCAGGCTGGAACTGAGAAAACCTTATTGTGTGTTCTTGAGAGGTTTAACGATCCGATTCGGTTGTTATGGAAAAGTCAATGAAGGTGTAAGTAAAATCTAGTAATGAATAAGAGATTTCATTGTAAATTTTATTACATGAGTGTATAAATAAGACGATAACGAACCCATAGCACTTTACAAAATTGAATTTGGACGAGTAGAAATCCAAAAATTAATCTTTTGTGAATTAGTACATTCTGCCGAGGCCGCTGCACTAGATGGGTCCGCTAGAGTGCGTAGACGCATTTTAAAGTTGCTTATAAACCATAAAACGACCCTATTTGGTATTTTTTGACTTTTAGGACTAAGTAGGTGACCCCAGACGAGTTCTTAACAATTTTCATCATTTTTAGGCTATAGGTAAGATTTTAACTCCCCGAATCCGTTTTTCGACCCGTAAAACCTATTTCCTTGGGTTATAATCGATGAGAAAGGGTTTATATCTAAGAATTATGGTGGAAAAAGCCCTAATTTTGGTATTATGATCTTGTGTTTGGTCTAGGGTTATTGAGATTGTTATTATCCATATAATTAGACCTTTGATTGTTGATCCTTGCGTATATTAATTGTTTTAGACCTAGAACAAGCGGAAAGAATCCAAAAATAGAAGATTCAAGTGCCTTAAGGGATTCAAGCTTGGATTCGAGGTAGGTGATGGTTGTGATTTCATGTTGGTGTGGTATATGTTTGTAGTTGCTTAATTATAATGCATGTATGTATGCGAATGTTGCATTATTGAGTATGAACGAATAATTTGTAAGCCATGAATCACCTATTGTTGTATGATCTTGATGATGTACTTGTTTTGTGACTGTGGTGTGTGATTGGGGATCAGATTGCCACGTTCTGACAAGCTAACATGGATCGAATTTCCATGTTCCAGCATAAATATTGGATCAGATTGCCACGTTCTGGCACAACTATGGGATCAGATTGCCACATTCTGACAAGCTAACTGGGATCAAGTACCACGCGGGTGCACTAACAGTTTGAGTTTGAGTTCTATGAGAGGACATTGCATTGGGTTCTGTGAGAGGACCAACTACTTGTGGTAATTGTATTTATTGTTTATGAACCATGACTTATGAATTCTCAAAGAGTTCTACTTAGTCTAAGTGGGGGAGTGTGACTCCATTCATGCATTGCACAAGTAAACTTTAAGAGTGATTGTGGTGTGATTCTCTTATGCTATAAAGATTTTGTTAATTAATTTTGTTGATATTCGGTATGTTACATGGTTATATTGTTGCTTTAACTTATATATGTTTCACTTATTGGTATAGCTGCATGATCCTACTAGTATACGGTGGTTGTATACTGATTGTGCACTTGCTCTTATTTTTGTTGAGTACAAGCCATCTTCACGTGACTATTGAAAGACCTCGCTTAGAAGATCAGTGATCGCTTCAAATTCAAGGGTGAGCTAGTTCTTACGGGCTGCCTTGAGTTCTCTTTTATTTAAGTCCACTCTTTCTGGACTCAGACTATGTGCTATGGGGTTGTTTAGTTTATGGGTTGTACCCCTTGTTCTTAGACTTGTCGTTGTTAAAGTTTTGGTACATTGGTTTTTAGGTTCTAAGCGTATTTTCTGCATTGTTTTATTTTATTTAACTTATTTTAGTAACTTAAATACCTTAGTTTTAGATTATTTGTTTTAGTTGGATGATAGTAGTGGTTCTCCCACCGGAGTATTAATGTGGGTGCCAATCCCGACGGTTTGGGTCATGACAAAACTGGTATCAGAGCCTAGGTTCGTTGATCTTATTGTACCAAAATGAGTCTAGTAGAGTTTTGTGGAATGGTACATTGACGTCCATACTTTTCTTCGAGAGGCTATAGGACTTTAGGAAAAATTCACTTCTTTCTACTCCTTCGTGCTATGACTTAAATCAAATTGGTATTTGGGGATACAAATTGGTATCTTTCTGTAATACCTCGTAATTTCCATGACCTATAATAGAGCCTCATATGTTGAATAATGATGGTTTTAGACCTTAATAAGTGTAAATAACTTGTTCAGGAAGTATTAGAGCCAAAACATCAAAGAAAGACCTTAACGTCCGAAAACTAGCAAAATCGAACTAGTAGACATCCCTATGTTTGGTGAAGGTTTTGGAGTGTCATATTAAGTCTAAAACTTGTAAAAAGACATTAAATATGTAAAATATAGCATATAGGGTCCAAACGTCCAGTCACGACTCCCCAAGGACCAGAGGAAGGGTCCTTAAGGAGGACCCAAACTTGGGGGGGCAGACTGCTTTTTTCACCAGCCAAGATATGGAGGTCACTGCACGTCACGCAAATAGCACAAGGAAAAGTAAAAATGTTCCTCGCAACGGGGCATCCACGAGGTCCACTGCATCAACTCGGATTTTCGAAAATAAATGTGAAATTGACCCCGCGACGCGCAACAACTTCCTAGATCCGTTCGCGTCGTTTTTAAGACAATTTGACTTCACAAAAAGACCCAATTAAGTGATAAGTCTTTTGGGTAATTTAGGGGATGACTACATAACGTCTTAGGGTCAGTTTTAGGTCACTTTTAACACCCAAATCAAGTCTCAAAAGTTGAAATAAAAAATCACTCTCATCTCTCTCAAATTCTCTCTTCCTCCTAACCTCCATTGAAGACCACTAGAGATCCAAAAAGAAGATCAAGCCTCCAAGTTTCCAACCCAATTTCGTGGCTTTATCATCTCTAAGGTATGGTTTCTTTCACTCTTGGGATTCTTTTCCCCAAGAGGTCCCTCCAAAAGATGATTTCTAAATCCCCCAAATCTAGGGTTTTCTTCTACACATGGGTCTTCTTTGAAAAATGAAATTATAAATCAATTGTGATGAAGTATGATGAATTAATGTTGTTTAAGTATATATTGATGGTTAATTGATGATTTCCTATGAGATTTCCCTAGACCCATGTCCTTTCCCCAATTTCATGAAAACCTTGAATTGATATGGTGAATTGTGAAGATCATAAACATGTAAATTGACTACATTGTTGTTAATTATGTAATTGCTTCTTGAATTTGCCTTGTTTATGTAATTGGTTGTGTATTCTTGGTAATGGAAGTATGAAGGTTCTTAGAAGGGACAAAGAGGTATGTTGATTGGTTCTTGTTGGATTCAATTATGAATTATGAGTTACTTAGATAGTAATGCTTCTAGGTCTAATGTGTGGTTGTGATGTTGATGCTAAGTATTCCTCATCCCTAACCCTAAGACATTGATATAGACATGAGATATGTATGCATGTTATGCTAAGATTATTGTATGATTGAAAGTAGTTTCTTATGATAACGATAAAATGTTAAGTAAAAGGTTTACTCACTTATGAAGTGGTGTCTAAAGTGAAAGGATTGTTCTCACTCGTGATGACCTATGAGCTAGATATGATAAGATGTTTACATAGGGGTGTAGAAGAGACTAATGTGAACTTGTATGATGAAATAATATGATTACTAAAGGGAATAATTGCATAGCACCAAAAGGGCATGTAAATGAGATGGAGGTCTCACGTTAGTAAGTCCGGCCTCCCACATGGGTTTCCTAACGTTAGTAAGTCCAGATTCCCTAGTTATGTGTTGTCTCATGAGATGAAAACCTCCACGTCTAGTAAGTCAAGGTTTCTAGCAACAATCTCCTTGACCCTTAACTATGTGCCCACATAGGACTCTAGCTTAGTGGATCCACCTAGATAGCTACGTACGAATGGTTACACCTTAGGCAAGTGTTAACCCTCTTTTTTCGGTGTGAGAGTTGAACACTGGATTCCATGTAGCTCACATAGTCTCATGTCGGTTATTGCATTTCTTTCCCTAATGTAAAAGTAAATGAACAAGTTAAGTAGGTGAACTCTTATTAGGATTGTATTGAAGTTTACTACATAGGGTGAGAGAGTGTATGGAACTTCTCTTATTCATTGCACATGTGGGATCCTAAGGGATGATTCTATTAGTGTTCCTTTATGATTATGATTATGATTATGATTGTGTTGATAAGCTATGAGTAGTATTCATGTATTAAACATGTCATGACGAATTTATGAGAATATTTTGTAAGTATGAAGTGAGTTGCTTAATATGATACTTAGCCTTGGATAGGGTTATGGGGTTATATCTTTCGCATTGCACAAGTATAACTTAGGTGGTCTACATGTTGGGTTGATATTATGTTAAATTGACTTGCTATGATTATTATATATGCATGTTGAGTTAAATTGATAGAAAACATGATTTTGACTAAGTTGTCCTTTTCTCATGCACTGATGATTTTGTGCATAGGAGCCATACTTATTAAATGTGGTTTGTACTAACCCATATTTCTCCCCTTTTTCCCAAATATTTTAGGTTCGGGCCGTTGAGAAGTTCGTGGTCGATTGCAAGGAGGACTTGGATCTTTTCCCAAGTCATTAGTGAGTCCTCATGTCCAGGGATGTTTCCAAGTTCGAATCTAGCTATGATGTTGCTATGTTTAGAAACATTCATTCTCTCTTTTATTATTGAGACAATTATTGTAAGCCTATAAAGGCGTATTGTTTTGTATTGACTATGTCAAAACATTCGTACTCTTGTAGATGGTTTTTATGTGAGATGAGACTTTAGACTCCTATATGATTTATTATGCTATAAGAGAAGTCTATGTAAACTTCGTATGTTAGAAGTCTATGTAAACTCCATATATAATATGCGAGAAGTTTAAGTATACTTTACTACGTAAATTTTTAAAGTTTTTCGCATTTTTGACCTATGATGTGCTATGATATATGCTAAGGGCTTGTCTTAGTCCTCTTCGAGGACGACGATGCCGGTAACGGCTAGGGTGTACTTTGAGTCGTTACACTTTCCTCCTCCACTCTATTGTCCAAACCTGAGCAGCAAAAGTGGTAACACCATCGCTGGCAAGAGAGGATGCGTATATACTACCGATAGTTGAATAAGGTTACCATTTAGAACAAGTAGTCATTGCCTCAGATTTATGACAATTTTGACCAATGGAAAGATGTATAATTTTTTCTAGGATTTATTTAAAGTCTGGTTACTATCATTTAAAGAATTAGGCGGTTAAGAATTGGGTTTGGACAAGTTCTGTGATTGAAATTAGTAGTTTATGGTGCTCGCTAGCTACTTTTGTCGCTTGTGGTATTAGTTGAGTCCAATTGATATCTCCTGATTCCAATTAGTATCTCAACAAAATGAACTAGATGGAACACAAGCAAGATAATTGAAACTGAGACGGTTCCAATTGATATCTGGCCTTAAGGATTGTATAAGGAATGGATCATCAGTAACAATCATCTATGGAGAGAAATAACTAAATAAGAATTTGGACTTATATGTGAATTCTATCTTAATGTGGACATAGACGAAAGAAGAACTCATGACACCATGAAAGAATTGGCTTACTCTTGAATTTGAACGAGATCATTGATCTTCTAGACGAGGATTGTCAATAGCCGTCTGAAGATGTCCTGTACTTAACAAAAATAAGAGCAAGTGTAGTATCAATACTCAACCACAATGTACTCGTAGGATAACACCACTATCCCACTAAGCGTAACATAGGCAAGTCATTACAAAATCATAAACATGCAAAGTACCGAACATACACAATATTATCAACATGTATGAATAATGTACAATTTCACAATTCTCAAGATACATAATTATGTGAAGTAGTAGGTACTATCATGGAACCCAAATCAAAATGTTAGCATACCGGAACATGGAACCCGATCCAATAGTTATGTCTAAACGTGGAAACCGATCCCATCTTTATGCTGAAACGTGGCAATCGATCTCAATTAGTTATGTTGGAACATGGAAATCGATCCTTCGACACACCACAATCACAATCACAAGTATATTCTCAAGTCATACAATCAAGAAGTAATTCATGGCATATAGTCATTCATTTGTCTCATTTACAACAAGTGTGATTAATAATGTAATATTAACACACATACATGTATCATAATGAAGAAAACAAACATACACCACACAATATCACAGCCATCACCTACCTTGAAAAGAGCTTAAAACCCTAAGAATCTTGAAACTTCCCTTTCCGAATTCGTTCCGCTTGTCTTGGTCTTTAAGCAATCAGTATGATTCATGAATCAATTAACTATCACTAATTACCCAAAATACTTACAATTCTTTGAACCCTAGATCAACCCATGATCCTAATTATCCAAACTAAAGCTCTTTCCTCCATATAATCTAGATCAAAACCCTCCCTCATCAATAATTACCCATTCTATTACGTTCTACGGATCGAAAAATAGATTTTGAGAGTGAAAAGCTTACCTTTAGCCTCAAGAATGGTGAAAAATTGTCAAGAAGTCATATGGAGTCTTTACTTAGCTTTCAAAGTTGAAAAGTACAAAATAAAGACATTTTGGGGTTTATATACAGCTTTAAGTCGCGTCTGGGTCGCTACAATGACACCCACCCCATTACAGCAGCCTCGCTAGAGTAACCAAAACCAATGCCAAAGCAGCTTGGATGAGATAGTGAGCTATTTAATTTATTCCAAGACCCTCTTTTCATAACACACCTCTAACTAACACCTCTTAGAAAATCCCCTTTATGCTAGGATCGATTCGCCCAAATTCAATTCCGTAAAGTCGTACGGATTCCTAAACGATTTATCTAACTACTCATGTAATCAAAATCATAATAAGTCTTCCCTACACCTTAATGACTTCAATTTTGTCCAAATTTGGACTAGGTTGAGAAACTTCAAGTTACTACGAAAAAGTTTTCCGATCCAAAATTTTTCTGCATTGGGTTTTCTATAATGATGGTACCCGGTCTTTATAATCTCATAAATTCCATGTTATCAATGAACTTTGATATACTAAAAGTATTATCTCATATGGTTCAAGTTATGAATGAACTAAGATGTGCTTAAAGAGTACCTCATAGTGTTCTAAAGTTAAAGAGAGGAACCAGGTTCCGAATCAAGAAGTATTAGTAAGAGGACCTAAAACTGGTACTTAGCATGATTATTAGTATGAGATGCTATGATTCCATTGCACAAGTATGACTTAGGGTTACTAAAGAGAATGAGTTGAGATATGATTGTGCCATAGTTGCGTTTCTTGCTATAGTTTGGAATGGTTATTGAATGATACCGTTTTATGGATTATGACTTATCTTGGATTGGCAAGATGAAATGCCTTTCCATGGATGGTAAGAAAAAGTAAGATATGACTATTATGTGGGATTATGCTTAGCACCCAGAGGATATTGAGATGGAGTCACTTCGTTTAGTAGAGGCCGAGTTTCTAGAAGTAACCTCCTCATTCATCACCTATTTGACCCCATAGGATGATTATTCAGATAGATATTAGTTGAGGATCTACCTAAGCTAGAAGTTCATGGTACTTACCTTGCAAGTAGGACAACCCTTTTCGATGTGGGAGACACCGGGGGATCATGTTATAGCTCACATGGTCTGTATGTCGGTTGAGGATACTTACCACTTTAATAATGAACTAAGGTTTCTTCAAGAAGTATCCAATATGTATTCAAAGAGTTCAAATGATGTTTGTTTGCATTGACTAAGTTCTATGACTTATGTTTTATAACCCTCTTATATCATGTTTTAGCTTGGTCAATTTCATGTCATGAAACATCCTCTATTAGCATAATTTAAATGTTTTATGCATAACTATCATACTTTGTACATCATTTTGTGATAATGCATACTCTTGCCTACATTTCTCCAAAGGTAGGTGTGACGACCCAGGGGTATATCCTAGAAGTAACACGTCATACTTCACCCCAAAGGGGTCTCAAACAAGCCTTTAGCGTATCATGGACATAAGATAATAGAATATACAAAAAATTAAAAATTTCCTTTACAATCAAAATCATCTTGATAAAAGCAAGCATAAGTCTTTCTATACTTTCTTTCTAACAATCTAATACGCTTTTTAGGATAAACTCTTGAATGAAAGTCTTGGGATGCAACCCATATAAAAGTCTAAATCATAAAGAAATGACATAAAAAAAAATAATGGGTTTGTCCTCGAAACTATGAGGACTCACCAAATCTTCAACTCTTCTTTCTCCTAAACCTATCCTTTAAAGGAAGTCAATCTCAGAAACCCTATATTTGCTTAGAATGAAGGCAAAGTATGTGTTAGTACAAAATGTACTAAGTATGATATCTATCATAAGCTTATAAAACCATCTCAAAATAGTTAGTCAACATAAGACATAAGCATAAGAGATAGTAACTTGTTCATAAGCATAGTCATAAGCATCATATAATCATAACTCAGCATAAGACATAGTAAATGATCATAGGAGATACATCATGTTCATGACATAGTCTTTACTTAGACTTTCATGTGTACATTCTTCTACCTCTAGTCTTTCATATTACAAGAGAACTATTTCACAAGCCACCTCAAAGCATACTTGTGCAAGGCAAAAATAGCATCCCATAGTACCATCCAAGCTAAGTACCTCTTTTTGATCATTCTTAGGCATAGTTCACGTTCATAGTCAACCCATAAGTTTTCATATCATAAGAGCACTATACTCTTAAGTAACCTCAAAACACACTTGTGCAATGCATGTATGACATCCCATACTACCACACACACTAAACATGTCCTTGGAGTCACTCTATTCATGCTCACTATTCATAAGTGTCATTCTAGACCTACTCATATTGACAAAGAACTATCAACTGAAGTCAATCATATCATGCAAGGTAACTATAGCAAAAATCCAATCTAAGCATACATCACATAAGAGAACACTTCATAAGTAGCTTCAAGTCATACTTGTGTCATGCATGGATGACATCCCATACTACCATCCTCACTAAGTACTTCATTAGTCTATCATACTCAATGCCTATTAGTTATCATTCTTGTTATGCCCCGAGCTACCTGAGACACGAACATGAGACCTAGGATCACGAGTAACCCCAAGCTAACCCTACTGGCATAATCATGAGCATACTAAACATAAAATGAATCATAAAACTATGCGGAAGCTAAATTATAAGAGATACTGAAAATGATGGGGAATACCCATATACTTTATGAATATATAAAATTTGAGTGTTTAATAAAAGAGAATTATTAAACTCAAATACTAAGCTGAATCTAACTATGTCTGAAAATAAGCCTCTAAATTGACTAGGAATGTTGGGACATGCCCCAACTAGATCTAGAAAAGCTGAAACTAAAGACTAAAAGCGATAAAGATAAACATGTCACTAGTCCTCGAAGAATGAGGACTCACTACTAATGCTGCTAAACTGAAGATGGGAAACCAATCTAAGCGTGATCTGGATGATGAGAACCTGAACCTATATCACGAGAAGATGTAGCACAGAGTATGCTTTATTACTTGAAAGGTACTAAGCATGCAAGATAGAGTAACACTAAAATAAACATATAATTGAACAAATAATAAGTCACGAGTATAATATGAATATGATATAGATACTGAATACTGAGCTAACTAAATGCAATAAACAAAATGATGCTGAGGCTCAATACTAACTATATTGACATGTGGTCAATGCAATGAAGTCTGACTGAACTGTAGGAGTTACTAATAACCGATAATAAAAGCACATGAGCTTAACGTAGAGTCCGATGTATATGCCCCATCGAGAGGACCTAATACACCCCACCAAAGGTGTAGAGGCTTTCTAGCATGATCACTAAAATGATGCCCACAGATGGGGTTTACAACCTATGTGGCTTCGTAGTTCTAGGACTATATGGGTGATTGACCCTAGTCCAACTTGTCATTATGTTACTCCCAATAGATTAAGTATTTAACACATTATGACAGGGTTTCTGTATTATTGGATAGCTCAAAATTGAACATGCAAACTGAGAATGCAACAGTTAATCTTATAATAATGCATTAATAATTAGACAATTAACTGAAAACCTGACCTAGCATGTGTAATTTAAGAACTAAAGAAATACATAGCTAGGGTTCTAACATTCATGTAATAAACTGAGTAGTAACATAATAATCTGATTTAGAACATATATTTAAGTAATTCATGTTAACATGCTGAAATTCTAGAAACCCTAGGTATGTTCATGACAAGGGAATCAAGAAACTAACTAAACTCTAGGGACCTAATGTATGAAAGGAGTCCACTAGTTAAATCCCACATACCTGGTGACGAATTCCAGGAGAAATCTGATGATTTCAGGGCTGCAACTGCTGCTTTCTTACTGCATTCCTTAACTACGGTTCTTGACCTCTTTTCTTCTCTAAAGCTCTAATGTCTCAAAGTTTGATTAATGATTTGACTTAGGTAAGTTCTAGTTATGTTTCTAGGCTAAATCTAACCAAAAACCACGATATTTAGGGTTTAAATGATGAGGTTTAGAAGTCTAACAAAATAGGAAAAGACCAAAAGACCCCTGACTTAAAGCTGCAGACGGTATGACCACGACCTCATTCACGGACCGTTAAAGGGACCATGAACCGTGAAACCCCCTGGTCTTCACTTGGTCCTGTGCTTTTAAGGCTTGGTCCATGAGCCCCTACCACGACCCTTGTGAAGGACTATGGACTGTAAAGGTCCCCGTGGTCCTCACTTGGGCTGAGGTCTGGAAGCTGAAGTCTAGGTGGCCTATTTCCTAATCATTATGGACTCCCCTACGGGCTGTGTTAAGGACTACGGACCATGAAAGTGTCTGTGGTCTTTAATAGGCGTGGGAGTCTAAGGGTTGGAAACAAGGGGGCTACTGTCTCAACTATACGGGTGTCACCACGGTACGTCATCAAGACCACAGACCGTGAAGGTGCCCGTGGTCTGATTCTATGGCCTGGTGACTTCCAAGTCATGACCACGGGCAGATCAATGGACCGTGGACTCCATCACGGTCCGTGAACCTAGCCGTGGTTCACTACTTTAGGTAGTGTTCTGCAATTTTTTTCTGGGTATGATTTTCGAGGTGTTAAAATTCTAGACTATCAAAGAATAACACCTTACTAAGCTAGACCTAACTACCATGGAAATCACACTATCATGCGAAACCAATCTATACAAGGAAAACTACAAGTATTCTAATCTAGATACCATGCAAGGATATGATAATACTAATACATGCTACCATCAGGGAAGTGTCTATCCTCAACCCTAAGCTATCCTTAGGAAGTGTGTATCCTCAACCCTAAGCTACCCTTAGGAAGAGAGTATAAGTCCTCGTTCCCAAGCTACCCTTAGGAGAGTATGACATCTCAATCCTAAGCTATCCTTAGGAGAGTATAAGTCATGCATCCTAAGCTACCATGGAATGATCTTGGCCTAACCAAGTCATGCTACCATGAAGGCCTTCTAACAATGATAGTTCAAGCTACCCTTAGGAGAGTATATCCTCAATCCTAGGCTACCATGCCTATACTAATTCAACCTACCATGAAAAATATCCTACAAATGCTAATTCAAGCTAACCTTAGGAGAGTATGAATCCTCCATCCCAAGCTACCATGAGAACTCCTAACTCATTGATACACTCAAATGTACTTCTCGAAAAAAAGTATAAGTGGTCGTATTAAGTAAAGAACCCAACTATGAGGTTGGGGTCGATCCCACAAGGAAAATGATTCAAACTTAACTTTAACCTACAATTACTTCTATTTAGTCAAGTCCTTTCCGAAAACAAGTAACATAAAAGGGGGTTTTAAGTAACAAATGTAATTAACTCTTTCTAAGTAAACAAGTGGCAAGTTCGAAGATTTGATTTTTATCAAGTAATGAGAGTAACTAGGGCATAAGTGTTCCCCACAGGTTCATAACACGGTAATTCCAGCTAATAACAATCTTTCCTAGTATCTTGCATGCAAAGTGGTAAGTTATATATCCCTAATTCCTTGGTCTGGCAACTAGAAAATTTCACTCCGCACCTTGGTCCAGCTACGTGTGTATGCTTTACTAAATCTTACCTTTACCTCATATTAAGCATCATAATCGATGTTTGGTTTAGTTGTTACTTTGCACCAATCGACACTAGCCTATTAGATAGTGTATACTAAATCTACGTTGATAATTCTTTTCTTATTGTCTACCTCCTTGGTCCGGCAAGTAGCAACAAGGCGAGTTCTAATGCGTGCACTCGTTAAGAAGACTTCTAAACGAAACAACTATCAATACATGCAAGAAACTATTCGAGAATTGTTATTTTAGATAGTTTTACTTTGTTATTTACCCATGGTTCCCACAACCCTAGTTATGGATTTAGTTACCCATGTTAATAATCACACAATTCATGTTAATTAGATAAGAATTCATGTACTTACTTTGATGAGATTGAAGAAAATCCAGAAAATTACTTGAATTAATCAAAAGTCTTGCAACAACGATTCCGAAAAATAGAATAATTTCCAAAATCACAAGTTCAACAACTAGAACAATAAAACTGAAAAATACCCAAAATGTCTAACCCCAAAAATGAGGTTTTTACAAGTATTTATAATAAAGAAGTCCTAACATAAAAGAGAAATCTATTTAAGGAAAATCTGCCCAAAAAACGCGTCTGAGTTGACGATCGGGACGACGGACCTTCGAGGCCACGACAGACCATTGAGGCCCCCCCCCGTTGTTCCACACTTGGCTTCTTTTTCAGCTGCTTTCTTCTCTAACTCCTTGTTAGCATCGACGGACAAGGATGACGGTCTATTGAGTGCATGAGGGTCTGTCGATGGCTTTCGTTTCTCCACACTTAGAATCTTTTCAAGACGGGTACTGGGGCTACTTTCTGTTAAAGATGACGGATGTGCAGGACGGTCTGTCGAGAGTCTCCGTAGCCCCACACTTAGTCAGAATTCCCCGATTTTCTTTCACTAGCATTTTCTTCATACGACAGTTGCCACCTACGGACCATCGAGTGGTCGACGGACCGTCGATGGCTTCGTAGGTAGTCACTTCTGCAATTTTAGCACAATTCTTCCGCGTTTTCATTCTGGACAGATTTCCTGCAAACAAAGAAAAAAATACATTAAAACTAATACAAACAGGCCTTAGACACACCCTAAACTTAAGAAAAAAGCATTGAAAGTACCGTGAAACCACGATACATCACTCATGCTACCTAGGTCAAACTATACTTGAAGAGATCATATATCACAACTTCAAGCTATTCTATTCTAACATAAAATGTTTCCTTTTAGGTGATTAGCCTTTTAATCTAAAACCATTCTATATGAGAAAACATTCTCAATCTACATACAGACATTCATATAGTACTAGGTAGCTTAGGAGGATAGAAGCCTTTCACAACAACCCAACACACTAGTATACTCATTTTATGCAAGTTATCTCTTAATATTATACTTACTCTAGAAGCCCTAGGGATCATCGTCTTTGATTTCAAGCTCTACCTTCAAGCTTTACTCTATAATCATCGTATTGGTCTAGATCATAAGACATATTAGTCACAAGCCCTAGTCATAGGCAATTTTATTCATAATTCATCATAAAGTCTCAAGTTCATTCAATACTACTCATTATCTAACATACATTCATCAATATAGTATCAATTCATGATTACATGTATCTATTATTGAAAAATTGCTATTCATAGACTTAGTTCTAGAAGATTACCTTGAACCTTCAATTTCACCTTTCATGGCATAAACCCACATAACTCAAATTCATCAATTAAAACTAGGGTAACCATGACAAACATAAAATATCATCATTATATCATGAATCAACACTAAATTCACCATAACAAGTATTATCCAACTAATTGGAATCATACCCAAAGTAAACCCACACATTGGAAGTAACCCTAGCTTAGGTTGGGGTTCTTCTTTACAATTGGGGAAGAACTAGGGGACTATATGGGTGAAAGAACTCGTAGATGAACATGATACACATACTTTTATTCAAAGCCTAGCTAAATTTGTAAAAGATGGAGGAATTTTGACCTACGTTGCTGCCCTTCTTCTTCTTCTTCTTCACTTCTAGAGAGGGAATTTTCTTGAGTGGAAAAGTTACTTATGATTTGGGTTGGGGAATTTATTGAAGTGTTAAGGGTTGTTTTGTAACTTAATAACCCTTATACGTGCCTAATAAATAAATTTGAACCGACCTTACACTAAACTAACTAGAATAGGAGTTAACTAACCTAACCCTCTTCTTAGCCGTAACTAGATAGATTGGTAGCCCTTGACCCATGCCCATGACCTACGGTCCGTAGGTTGGCCTAATGGACGTCGTAAAGGTCCTTAGGTCATGACTTACAACTTAAAAACTCAAAATAAAATGGTCTTGACCCACAATATGGAGCTACAAAGTGTGGATGGGCTTACGACCCATATGTGCCATCCATAGCTCACCAAAAAGTGCAGATTTAGAGACTGTTTTTGGGGTCCTCCTCAAGGACCCCATGGGTGGTCCTTGGGGGGTCGTACCTTGACTCCCTATCCCTTAAATCTTCATTCTAAGTACGGGAATCATTTTTACGACTTACACCCTCTCATTAAGCTCTAAAACTTTGATGAAAAGCTCTAGAACTCTCTAGTTCAACTTACTAGTTTTCAGGGTGTTACAGTAGGTATGATAGTCAGATTTTTCTATTTTGTGGCTAGTGGTTGAATAAAAGGTTCCCAAGCTTTGGTGAGTCCTCATGATTCAAGGATGTATTTTTTGATTGTTCAGTTTTCTTTCTTATTTCCAGTTTTGGACATGATGTATGGGCTAGGCCTTTTCATTCTATTGTACTAGATGGCTAATAAGACGAGTGTTTTAGACTTCCGCTTTTCTTTTATAAAAGTATTGAACTTGAAATATTGTTTTACTTCTATTGTTCTATTTATTTTGTTGTGAATGCTATGTGGCTTGGATGAGGTCTCTGAGAGTCCTATACACCATGATACATCTAGGGGTACCCCTGGATCGTGACAATATCACATTGACCCGTACGAATATTACATTTGCCATAAACAAGGTTTGCCAATATATGCACTCTCCTAGTAAAAATCAACGGGATGTGGTTAATGTCATGACCCAGGGTACCCTCAAGATGTAACATGGTGTATAAAACCCCGAAGGACTCTATACAAACCACTTAGCTCCCGTAACATAAGAAATAGAAAAATAAGACTAAAGCGATAGTCGAGAATACTTAATAAAAACAAAGCGAAAGTCTAAAACACTTGTCTCATCATAGCCATCTAATACCATAGAATGAAATTGAGCCTTGCCCATACTTCATGTCCAAAAGAGATAAATACATGAAAGAAAGTAAGAACAATAAAGTACGTCCTCGAAGCATGAGGACTCATCAAAGCTCAAAAAACAATCAAATCACCCACTAGCCACAAAACTAAGAACCCTAAATATTTGACTCTACATTTGGGAAACGTGCAGGCAAGAGTATGCGTTAGTACAAAATAATGTACCACATATGATATCCATGCATAAAACATTTAAATTATGCTAAAAGGGACATTTAATTTTATTACGTGCAATTGACCAAGCTAAAACATGATATTAGAGAGTTAGAAAACATAGATCATAAAATCATGGTCATGCAAGCTAACTTCATCTTTAAAACCTTTGGACTCGTAAGTGATACTTCTTGAAGTAACCTTAATTCATTATTAGTTATGGAGAATTATACTTTACGACATGTAAGACCATGTGAGCTATTAGCATGGAATCCGGTGTCTACCCCACACCAAAAAAGAGGTGTCCTACTTGCAAAGATAAGAGCATAAGCTTCTAGCTATTGTGGATCCACTAGCTGATGTCTATCTGAGACAACATCCTATGGTGGCACATAATTATGGGATAAGAAAGTTTCTACAAAAAAACACTTCCCTCTACTTACGGGGGAATTCCATTTCATGAGATTGCTTCTAGAAACTCGACCTATACTAAAGGGAGAGCTTCCATCTCATCATCAATACCCACTTGGAGCTAAGCATAAATACAATGATATAGTCATTTCTTACTTGACTTCATTAATCATAGAAATGTGCCCTTGGACAACCAAACCAAGCTAGTTCATTAGGATAATTCTTACTATTTGATTCAATTAGGTGAGAAAGCCTTCCAACCTATGAATCCTTTGTATGTGAGAAAACATTTCACATCGTGTTTATGAGAATATCCATTCACAACACAACATCGTCTTTCACACTTTAATCTCAAAGTACTCTTAAAACATTTGCATGCATTTCATAAAATAATGCATAAATCCATAATTTACCTCTTAAGGCTCAACACCCACTTTCAACCATTAATGGTTAGAAAACATGGGTTATATATGTATTTCATCATAAATACATGTAAATCTTGCAATACATGCTTAATTTCATAAAACTCTTCCTTGAAGATCAAAATCTCACATCATATTATTCATAACTTGAGAACATGGGATTACATGGGTTCATGGGGAAATCATAATTAAATCATAGTATATCATTAACTCATGCTTAAGAGATCATAATTCAATTATTTAAATCAATATAGAAGAGAACCCATGATGATTGAAGAAAACCTAACTCAATTAGGAATTCTACCTTTTGAAATAGAGGAATTTGGGAACTCCATGAATGGAAGGAATCCATGGATAAAAACTATCATACCTTGAAACCAAATTCTAGCCTTTAATGGAGATTGAGACCTTAGGTTGAAACCCTAGGTTGAATCCTTCTTCTTTTTCAAGTTCTAGAGAGAGAAATATTTGGAGATTAGATTTTGTTTTCTTTTATGAATTTGGAAGAATGAATTAAATTGGTTCATTTTGGGGTTGTAAAAGCTTATATAAGGGCCTTAGTGAAGGGTAAAAAAAATGTAGTTTATGAACTAATTCATTAGGAAAATACCCAACTACCCCTGAAACTCAACTGCCAGCAGTGACCCACGACCCACAAGTGACGAACCATGGATTGACCAACGATCTGTCCCACATACTCCTAGTTGGTGGTCAGAGGCTTTTTCTTGGACCTACGACCCTTATCACAGATCATGGACCCACCTACGGTCCATAGGTCTAGTCATGGTCCTTGGCCTTGACAACTTTTTGGTGGACTTTCTACGGGCCTACCTATGATGCGTAGTTCAACCTATGAGTCGTGGCTGACCTGTGTGGATGACATTTGTATATTTTGAATTTTTCTAGGCTTTCCTTTTTTGAATCTGGGGTGTTACAATATCTCCCCCTTGGGACCATTCGTCCTCCAATGAGATTCAAAGTGGTTCTAAAAGAGTGGGATAGGAACTAACAACTCAACCTGCAATGCAATGTATACAACAAATGAGGAACTATCAACTCCAAGCTAGGATGTTCTCAATACATCATAAGAGGGGTGAATTTAACTCCATCATCCTATAATGCATACAATGCACATAACTAAAGAAGAAACATGAACTCCAAAATCATCATACTCAAATGCATTATAAGGAAGTAGGAACTACATCTAGCAACCAAATATGCATGAATCTTCAACATTATATATGTTCAAGGAGGAACTACCTTTTCCAAGCTAAAATCATGCTCAACACAATCTCATGAAGCTCATATGTAATTCAATCTCAAAAAGCATATCTAAAGCATGTTCATAAATTAATCTCATGAATTCTATAGGCAACTCATACTCAATGTACAAGAACATGAGGAAAATCAATCATATAAACTCATTTTCTTTCAAAACACAAGTTTTCATGAACTTGCATCACATAAGGAAATCATGGAAACACATAAAAACACATGAATCCCAAAACAAGGACAACCTAAGAGAAACCTATTACCTCAAGCTAGAATATGAGTAGAAGGAAAGAGATAGGGATATAGGGTTATGGGGATATTATATTAGCCTTGATCTCCCAAGTGTCACCCTCAACTAACTGATTCCTCCACAACACTTTAACGGAAGCTATTTCGTTATTTCTCAACTTCTTGACTTGCCGGTCTAAAATCTCAACCACAGCTTCTTAATAAGAAATACTTTCATCAACTCCCAACCCTTGTAGGGGAAATATGTATGTAGCATCTGCAATACATTTCTTAAGCATATAGACATGGAAAATGGGATGCACTATTGCCAACTCATTCGACAGGTCTTACTCATAAGCAACCTTACCAACACGCCTCAGAATTTGGTATGGGCCTACATACCTGGGACTAAGCTTCCCCTTTTTACCAATACTCATTACACCCTTCATCAATGAGATTTTCAAGTAAACCCAATCGTTAACATAAAGCTCTAGATCCTTTATTCTCACATCGACATAGGATTTTTGCCGACTTTGAGCCGTTTTCAACTTTCCTTTATAAGCCAAAATTTTTCCATGGGTTCCTCTATCATTGTAGGACATATCAAGGCAACTATACCCACCTCAAACCATCCTATGGGAGATATACACTTCCTACCATATAGGGCCTCAAATAGAGCCATATCGATACTCAAGTGATAACTGTTATATTAAGCAAACTCAATCAATGACAAATGGTCGTCCCAATTGCCCTTAAAATCGATCACACAATCCCTTAAAATATCTTCCAAAGTTTGTATAGTACGCTCTGCTTGACTATCGGTTTGGGGATAAAAAGTCGTGCTAAGATTAATCGTAGTGCCAAGACCCTTTTGGAATGACTTCCAAAATTGAGAAGTAAATTGGGTACCACGATCGAAAATAATGGACAAAGGCACTCCATGCAATTTTACAATATCTCACAAGTACATATTGGCATAGTCCTCAGCCTAATAGGAAACCTTAACATGAAGTAAATATGTCAGTTTCGTCATCTGATCTATATTACCCAAATTAAATCATGTTGTCGTCGGGTGTGAGGTAAACCAACTATAAAGTCCTTATTCAAGTCTTCACACTTCCAAGTAGGAGTGGTAATATCTTGGGACAAACATCCCGGTTTCTGATGCTCAACCTTTACTTGTTAGCAATTTGGACACTTACCTGCAAATCCTGTAATATGCTTCTTCATCCCATTCACCAATGGACCTCTCGTAAATAACTATACATCTTGGTGGCTCCTGAGTGAATGGATACTGCCAACTATGATATTTTGACAAGATTTAATCCCTCAAGTCATCCACATTTGGAACACATAAGAGACCTTGATATCTAAGCACACCATCTCCCCCTTGGGAGAAATCCTCAACAAATTTCTTAAGCACCGCCTCTTTCAATTCTACCAAAATTGGATCAAGATTTTTTTTGGCTTTTTCATCCGTCACAAAACACGATTTGGAACCATTGTGAACCATAACACCACCCTTGGTCAAAACCACTATTTGAATACCTAATCGAGCCAATGTATGAACATCTCGAACACCTATTTCTTTTCTTTTTCATTATGAGCAACACTACCCATAGATAAACGACCAAAAGCATCCGCTACCACATTAGCTTTAGCGGGGCGATAAAGAACACTCATGTCATAATCTTTTAATAACTCAAGCCACCTTCTTTGGTGAAGATTCAAATATTTCTGATTAAACACATATTGCAAACTCTTGTGATCGGTAAACACATCTACATGTACTCCACACAAATAATGTCTCCAAATCATTAAGGCAAAAACGATCATCGGTAACTCAATAACCTTTCTATTTTGCATAAGCACATACCGTAGCTCGATCCTCGATTCATATCAATAAACCACAAAGCCATATGTTCCTTCTGGGAAGGTCAACAACGGAGTGGAAGTAAGTCTATCTTTCAACTCTTTCAACTCTTCTCACATAATTCGTGTAACATTCCAGAAAATGTACTTGTCTAGTGAAGAGTCTATTAGGTTTTAAGAATATGTATTGGGATACATAGGCTTCCCAATGCCCAATATTGAGTAGTATTGGGCATGTTAGAGAATATTGGCTAAAGGGTGTTAGCCAATTTCTATGTATACACAAGTAACTTATAACTTAAAAATACACTTTGATGTTCAAATGCTCCAATCCAAGATTATTTAAGAATAGTACCTGTAATGAAGACCCTAAGCTAAAATTCTTATTTTACATCGCTTACACACATTAGGTACTAGGCATCCAAGTGTCAACCCTAGGTACCATAGTAGATGATCATTTAAAATGATCATGTAGATTAAGTAGTGCCCAAGGACATAGTGAGGATCCTTGGGACAAGAAGTGAACTTTCCAGAGTGCACGTTTAGGAAAGTGCACGGCAACACATGTGCAAGCACATGTGCTACCGGCCGAGAGACCAAGCCCAACCAATTCGGTTAGGGCGGTTAGGGGACAGGCACGCGTAGGGTCAAGCCACGTGGGGTCGAGCTTCCTAACCAATCCTAGGTTCTAACTAACTTACCTAACTATCTAACTAACCTAGGACCAACTAAAATAAACCAACTAGTGTGCCCGAAATCCTAAGACCTAACCGGGTGACACTAGCCGAGTAGCTAACTAAAGAAACATCCTAGTACCTAACCTAGGATGGTCCAAAGGGGTTGGTTATGGACCTAGTGACTTAGGGGTACTTTAGTAATTACCCTAGGTCACTTAATTAATTAAATTAGAAACTTCATTAATTAACTTAAATTCATGGTCAAACCCGAGACCCTTAGCAAAATTTTTAGAATTTGGCTAAGTCAAATGCTCTCCTAATTTTAGTCAATTTAGGAGGGACGTTTTGGTAATATAAGTGGAGGGTCTTTTGGATAATTTATGGGACGAGTATATATTGATATTAGATCAGTTTTAGACCACTTTTACACGTCCCAAATCAGATCAAACGAAATTTCTCTCAATCTCTCAAGAACACTCTCTTTTCCAAACTCCATTGAAGAACAAGAAAAGCTTAAGGGAGAAGACGAAGGTTTCAAAGTTTCCAATCAGATTTCGTGGATTCTTCATCTATAAGGCATGAGTTTTTCACTCTTGGGATTCCTTTCCCCAATAGGTCCTTTCAAGATAAGTTTTCAAGAACTTCAAATACTAGGGTTTTTACTCTACAAAACGGATTTTCTTCCTAACCCTATATTTATGATTTTCAATGAAAAGTAAACGTTTTCTATATTTAATTTCGCACGAATTATTGAGTAATTGATTGATAATGTTTGAATGTCGTGTGATACATGATCTTTCTCTAAGTGATGGTTTCGAATGGGTTGTTTATCGTATTTGATAATGTGTAAACGTTAGGATTAGAATTAAGACTTGAATGAACCATTTAACGACCCATTTACATTCTCCTACGCTATGCATTGATCTTGTACATGATTTGATGAGTTGTTATTGATTATGCCATTGAGTATTTCACTATGTATGATTATGAATATTGCATGATGAATAAGATTCTTGGAAGCAAGAGGTAAGTCTTCTAAGTGTGATTACTCTCAATGTTTATGCTAGCCTATAATTATGATGCTATGATTACGAAAGGAATGTATGATGTTGCTATGTGAATATGATGGGCTATGAACATGTAAATTGTGAGATCATGATAAGAATACGAAGATGCAAGTTATGATATCCCTTGTATGGTTTACACAAGGTGATTATATTATGTTAATCTCACATATGAAGTGTTATGATGAAAGGAAATTCTCATCTAATCTAAAAGAGCTTATGATCATGTTATACAAGGAGTTAATCTCCTATGACCTATGATAAGTTTATGATATAATACAACTTAAAGGTTATTCAAGAAAGGGACTTAAGCTAAGCACTGATGAACTAGATATGAGAAGTGTCCCTTCCCTAGTTGGAAGGTAGGTTCACAATGATTCTCATGAGATTGAGGCTGCCATGTAATCTGGAACTATGGGTCTCTAATACATCTCCTAGTTCTTGAACTATGTTACCACCATAGGATACTAGCTAGTGGATCCACCTAGAAAGCAATGTCATGTTAGGTTCTACTTTGGCCGGTAGACCACATTTTTTCGGTGTGGGGTTTCATGACACTGGATTCCATGTTTAGCTCACATGGTCTATGTCGGTTGATGCGAATGTTCCCTCATGTAAAATGAAAGACAAGTAAATGAACGTTGACTAGGGTGACTTGAGGAGTCTACTTAGTATAGGTAGGGGTATGAGACTCTACCTAGACATTGCACAAGTTGACTCTAGGGGAAGTCCTAGGAGATTGTTCTTATGAATATGATAACACGAAAGATATGATGATTATGATACATGATGTTACTCTTATATGATGTTGGTCATTATGATAAATATGTTATTTGCTTATATTGTTATATGAGGTGATGACTACTTATGTTACAAGTACATGAAGCAAGGCTTTACTTATGGTCTCCTATCTTATCTACTTGGTTGTGTGGGGTTTTGGGGCTTCACATGACCATTGCACTTGTATGTTAGGGATGAGGTCATTGGTAACTGTTTTGTATGTTGTGTCTATATGATCTATTGAATAAGAAATGTTAACATGACTCTATGAGAATATGTCTTTGATTATGATCATGCTTTAACTTGTATATGTTATATGGTATGTGCATTGAAGACTTTCATATGACTTAGCATATCTTCTAAAGAGATGATAAATGATCCTTTTTCATGCATGTCCTTAATTGTTATGTGCATATACCCATACTTAGTACATGTGGCGTACTAACCCCATTACTTTATTACTACAACTGTAGGTTCCGGCAATTGAAGTTAATGAGGTCGATTTGAAGAAGCTTGGAACTCTTTCTCCAAGTCTTGGTAGGTCCTCATGTTCGGGGATTCTATCTTTCATTTTCCAGCTTTATGAAGACATTAGTAGAATTTAAGAATATTAGATTTCCAATTATGTTCTTTGGATTCTTTTGTATTAAGGCCTATATGGCATTTTGACTATTATTGGCTAAGTTCAGATTTGCACTCTTAGATGGTTTCTATATATGTGAGACAGTTTTAGAATATCGTATGTCTTTATGAATGTTAAGTATAAAGTCTAAGTATACTTCATTAGTATGTTAAAAGTTTTAATTTTTCAGCAAATTTTATTGATCACATGTTATGACGAATGCTAAGGGCTTGTCTGAGTCCTCTGAGAGGACGATGACGCCGGTCTCATCCGGGGTATGCTCTCCGGGTGTGAAAAACTTGGTATCAGAGCATGAGGTTTAAATATTCTTAGGATCAATGTCTCACTAAACCACATTACCTAATGTCTTGTTCATGGTTGTGAAGCGCGCCACAATTGTGGACGAGGGGCTATGTGATGATTAGGAAACTTCACTTTTCTTGATACTCATATGTCGTGCCTTTAGAGTTTTGACACTATGTGTCTATTAGTATCTAATCCCTTTATTGTGTATTTAGGTGTTGAACACAAGAAGGACAACCGCTAGAAGGGTAGGGGAAGAGATTACGAATGCGGGAGCTACTCCGTAAGGTAACCAAAATGCTCTTGAAGTGCAAACTGCTGCAAATGATCAAGTTCCGGTGAATCCTCCAGCTATGACGGATGGTGAGGTGAGGGCAGCCCTTCTCCAAATGGACCAAGCCATCACCACCCAAGCTCAAGCCATCACGGCTCAAGCTAACAGAGAGGTTGCACCTCGAGAAACCAACATGCTAGTACTATGGCTAGCCGTTTGAGAGACTTTACGAGGATGAATCGTCCCATGTACTTTGGATCAAAAGTTGATGAGGACCCCTTAGATTTCCTTGATGAGGTCTACAAGATTTTGTTTGCTATGGGGGTGAGTACTACTGAGAAGGATGAACTTGCTACTTATCAACTCAAGGACGTGGCTCATACATGGTACAATCTGTGAAAGGATAGTTTGGGTTTAGGAGATGGTATCGTGACTTGGGAGATCTTCAAAAAGGCCTTTCTTGACAGATTCTTCCCAAGGGAGCAAAGAGAAGCTAAGGTATAGGAGTTCATCAACCTTCGTCAAGGAGGTATGAGAGTTAAGGAATACTCCATGAAGTTCATTAAGTTGTCCAAATATGCTTCTTCTTTGGTTTCTAATGCTAGGGATGAAATGAGACGTTATGTAACGGGCATGTCCGAAGAGCTTGAAGAAGAATGTCGTGCAGCCATGCTTCATGACAATATGGATCTTTCTAGGTTGATGGTTCATGCTCAATAGGTTGAGTAAAGTCGCCTAAGGAAGAGAAATAGGGAAGCTAAGAAGGCAAAGTCTTTTGAGAGTGGTTCTCCTAAAAGTAGGCTTGATGTTCAAGACAAGCCTAAGTTTAAGAAGAGGTTTTCAAACCAATTTTCTTCAGATTTATCCAAGAATCGCAATGATAAAGGTTCTAATCCTAAACCTCAAGAGGGGAGAAATGTCGATCCACCAAGAGAAACACCAACTTGTGGTAAGTGTGGTAAGAAGCATGGGTGCGAATGTCTTGTTGGAACTAATAGTTGCTATGGTTGTGGCAAGGGTGTCCATATGGTGAAAGATTGTCCTAATGTGAGAAGTCAAGGTAAAGGTAATAGTCAAGCTCAACCAAGCGGTCCTTATTCTGAAGATCAAAAAAGGAACCGTTTCTATGCACTCAAGGCTAGGGGTGAGCAAGAAAGCTCTTCCGACGTTGTGACAGGTATGTTACAAGTTTTCTCTCATAATGTTTATGCTTTTCTTGACCCAGGTGCTAATCTTTGTTTTGTTACACCTTTGGTAGCTAGGAAGTTTGATGCACTTCCCGATGTTTTAATTGAGCCCTTTTCCATTTGTACCCCAATTGGTGACTCTGTAGTTGCAAAAAGAGTCTATAGGAAATGCCCTGTCATGCTGCCCAATAGAGTTATTCTTGTTGATTTGGTAGAACTTGACATGTTGGATTTTGATACATCTTGGGTATGGATTGTTGTTTTGCTTCCGTAGATTGTAGAACAAGGGTAGTGAAGTTTCAATTCCCTAATGAACCTATTATAGAGTGGAAGGGGGGAAATTCTATGCCAAGGGGTCAAATCATTTTGTGTTTAAAGGCTTGTAAGATGATAGCCAAGGGTTTTATATACCATATGGTGAGGATAAATGAGGCTTTTCAAACGTATTGAATTCAAGAAAACCGAAACTAGGATTTTTCCCAATAAAATTATCAAATGTTAATCTCCCTAGTTCTCCCTATTTCCAATTCTAGTAGTACGTATAATGCTCAAGATTTCAGTAAGAAAGTAAGATAGAAAGAAAGAAAGAAGTAGAAAGATGAGGGGTGTTCGGATAGGATGACCAAAGGGTGAGGTTAGACTAAGTAATGATATAAGTCATTCTTAGTCATTGCACAAAAAGATCATAATGGAAGTCTTAAAAGAATATCCTAAGTCAACCTAGCATGTTCAAAGTGAACGTGAGATCAAAGAAAAGAAATGTAAGATCAAAGTGAACTAAGTAAGCAAAGTATGAGAATGTCAAATCATCAGTGTTTGATAAGAATGAAATTTTAACAGTTATTGGTTTATGCCAATATTGGAGTATGAATATATGCCCCAAGAACTATATATTATGCAAATAATCAAAGAATGGGTATAGACAATAAAGATTGGCTTATAAATACTTTATGCCCAATTTAACAAGAATGGAAAAAATTAACTTGTTCACTAAATAGGTGAATGTTTTGGTAAAAGATAGTACCAACTAGAGTTTTAAGAAGATGTTTTCATACTCAATTCCTGCACTTATGTGAAACTTGTTTGCATATGTTTTCTTAAGATTTTGTTGTTTCGTTGTTATCTCGAGAAGATTGATAGCATGGTAACTCTTTGATGCATTTTGAGCTTATGCTAAGGTTGAGAAGGAAATTCCTCACTATGTGTTATGAATATGTAGCTCTTATATGTTTGTGCATCATAAATTGAGTGCTAAGTGTAATGATATGTTATGTGCTGGTTGTGTTGCTAGTATTGAGTCTTTTTCCTACCTTCCAAAAGAATTTAGTGTCATTCGGGGACGAATGTTCCTAAGGGGGGGATAATGTAACATTCCATAAAATGTACTTGTCTAGTGAAAAGTCTATGAGGTTTTAAGAATATGTATTGGGATACATAGGTTTCCCAATGCCCAATATTGAGTAATATTGGGCATATTAGAGAATATTGGCTTAAGGGTGTTAGCCAATTTCTATGTATACACAAGTAACTTATAACTTAAAAATACACTTTGATGTTCAAATGCTCCAATTCAAGCTTATTTAAGAATTGTACCTGCAATGAAGACCCTAAGCTAATATTCTTATTTTACATCGCTTACACACATTAGGTACTAGGCATCCAAGTGTCAAGCCTAGGTACCATAACAGATGATAATTTAAAATGATCATGTAGATTAGTAGCGCCCAAGGACATAGTGAGGATCCTTGGGACATGAAGTGAACTTTCCAGAGTGCACGGATAGGAAATTGCACGGCAACACATGTGCAAGCACATGTGCTACCGGCCGAGAGACCAAGCCCAACCGATTTGGTTAGGGCGGTTAGGTACAGACACGCGTCGGGTCAAGCCACGTGAGGCCGAGCTTCCTAACCAATCCTAGGTTCTAACTAACTTACCTAACTAGCTAACTAACTTAGGACTAACTAAAATAAACCAACTAGTGTGCCCGAAATCCTAAGACCTAATCGGGTGACACTAGCCGAGTAGCTAACTAAAGAATACCTAACCTAAGATGGTCCAAAGGGGTTGGTTATAGTCCTAGTGACTTAGGGGTACTTTAGTAATTACCCTAGGTCACTTAATTAATTAAATTAGCAACTTAATTAATTAATTTAAATTCATGGTCAAACCCAAGACCCTTAGAAAAATTTTCAGAATTTGGCTAAGTCAAATGCTCTCCTAATTTTAGTCAATTTAGGAGGGACGTTTTGGTAATTTCAGTGAAGGGTCTTTTGGGTAATTCATTGGACGACTATATATTGATATTAGGTCAGTTTTAGACCACTTTTACACGTCCCAAATCAGATCAAACGAAATTTCTCTCAATCTCTCAAGAACGCTCTCTTTTCCAAACTCCATTGAAGAACAAGAAAAGCTTAAGGGAGAAAACGAAGGTTTCGAAGTTTCCAATCAGATTTCATGGATACTTCATCTATAAGGTATGGGTTTTTCACTCTTGGGATTCCTTTCCCCAAGAGGTCCTTTTAAGATAAGTTTCAAGAACTTCAAATACTAGGGTTTTTACTCTACAAAATGGATTTTCTTTCTAACCCTAGATTTATGATTTTCAATTAAAAGTAAACGTTTTCTATATTATATTTCACACGAATTGTTGAGTAATTGATTGATAATGTTTGAATGTAGTGTGATACATGATCTTTATCTAAGTGATGGTTTCGAATGGGTTGTTTATGGTATTTGATAATGTGTAAATTAGGATTAGAATTAAGACTTGAATGAACCCTTTAACGACCCGTTTACCTTCTCCTACGCTATGCATTGATCTTGTACATGATTTGATGAGTTGTTATTGATTATGACATTGAGTATTTCACTATGTATGATTATGAATATTGCATGATGAATAAGATTCTTGGAAGCAAGAGGTAAGTCTTCTAAGTGTGATTACTCTCAATGTTTATGCTAGCCTATAATTACGATGCTATGATTACGAAAGGATTGTATGATGTTGCTATGTGAATATGCTGGGCTATGAACATGTAAATTGTGAGATCATTATAAGAATACGAAGATGCAAGTTATGATATCCCTTGTATGCTTTACACAAGGTGATTATGTTATGCTAATCTCACATATGAAGTGTTATGATGAAAGGAAATTCTCATCTAATCTAAAAGAGCTTATAATCATGTTATACATGGAGTTAATCTCCTATGAGCTATGATAAGTGTATGATATAAGACAACTTAAAGGTTATGCAAGAAAGGGACTTAAGCTAAGCACCGATGAACTAGATATGAGAAGTGTCCCTTCCTTAGTTGGAAGGTAGGTTCACAATGATTCTCATGAGATTGAGGCTGCCATGTAACGTGGAACTATGGGTCTCTAATACATCTCCTAGTTCTTGAACTTTGTTTCCACCATAGTATACTAGCTAGTGGATCCACCTAGAAAGCTATGTCATGTTAGGTTCTACTTTGGCCGGTAGACCACCTTTTTTCAGTGTGGGGTTTCATGACACCGGATTCCATGTTAAGCTCACATGGTCTATGTCGGTTGATGCGAATGTTCCCTCATGTAAAATGAAAGACAAGTAAATGAACGATGACTAGGGTGACTTGAGGAGTCTACTTAGTATAGGTAGGGGTATGGGACTCTACCTAGCCATTGCACAAGTTGACTCTAAGGGAAGTCCTAGAAGATTGTTCTTATGAATATGATAACATGAAAGATATGATGATTATGATACATGATGTTACTCTTATATGATGTTGGTCATTATGATAAATATGTTATTTGCTTATATTGTTATATGAGGTGATGACTACTTATGTTACAAGTACATGAAGCAAGGCTTTACTTATGGTCTCCTATCTTATCTACTTGGTTGTGTGGGGTTATGGGGCTTCACATGACCATTACACTTGTAGGTTGGGGATGAGGTCATTGGTAATTGTTTTGTATGTTGTGTCAATATGATCTATTGAATAAGAAGTGTTAACATGACTCTATGAGAATATGTCTTTGATTATGATAATGCTTTAACTTGTATATATTATATGGTATGTGCATTGAAGACTTTCATATGACTTAGCATATTATCTAAAGAGATGATAAATGATCCTTTTTCATGCATGTCCTTAAGTGTTATGTGTATATACCCATACTTAGTACATGTGGCGTACTAACCCCATTACATTATTACTACAACTGTTGGTTCCGGACATTGAATTTAAGGAGGTCGATTTGAAGAAGCTTGGAACTCTTTCTCCAAGTCTTGATAGGTCCTCATGTTCGGGGATTCTATCTTTCATTTTCCAGCTTTATGAAGACATTAGTAGAATTTAAGAATATTAGATTTCCATTTATGTTCTTTGATTCTTTTGTATTAAGGCCTATATGGCATATTGACTATTATTGGCTAAGTCCAGATTTGTACTCTTAGATGGTTTCTATATATGTGAGACAGTTTTAGAATATAGTATGTATTTATGAATCTTAAGTATGAAGTCTAAGTATACTTCATTAGTATGTTAAATTTTTTAATTTTTCCACAAATTTGATTGATCACATGTTATGACGAATGCTAAGGGCTTGTCTGAAACCTCTGAGAGGACGCCGACGCCGGTGTCATCCGGGGTATGCTCTCCTGGTGTGAAAAACTTGGTATTAGAGCATGAGGTTTAAATATCCTTAGGATCAACGTCTCACTAAACCACATTACCTAGTGTCTTGTTCATGGTTGTGAAGCGAGCCACAATTGTGGACGAGGGGCTATGTGATGATTAGGAAACTTAACTTTTCTTGATACTGCTATGTTGTGCCTTTAGATTTTTGACACTATGTGTCTATTAGCATCTAATCCCTTTATTGTGTATTTAGGCAATGAACACAAGAAGGACAGCCGCTAGAAGGGTAGGGGAAGAGATTACGAATGCGGGAGCTACTCCACAAGGTAACCAAAATGCTCCTGAAGTGCAAGCTGCTGCAAATGATCAAGTTCCGGTGAATCCTCCAGCTATGACGGATGGTGAGGTGAGGGCATCCCTGCTCCAAATGGACCAATCCATCACCACCCAAGCTCAATCCATCACGACTCAAGCTAACAGAGAGGTCGCACCTCGAGAAAACCAACATGCTAGTACTATGGCTAGCCGTTTGAGAGACTTTGCGAGGATGAATCCTCCCATGTACTTTGGATCAAAAGTTGATGAGGACCCCCAAGATTTCCTTGATGAGGTCCACAAGATTTTGTTTGCTATGGGGGTGAGTACTACTGAGAAGGATGAACTTGCTACTTATCAACTCAAGGACGTGGCTCAGACATGGTACAATCTGTGGAAGGATAGTAGGGCGTTAGGTGATGGTCTCGTGACTTGGGAGATCTTCAAAAAGCCTTTCTTGATAGATTCTTCCCAAGGGAGCAAAGAGAATCTAAGGTAGAGGAGTTCATCAACCTTCGTCAAGGAGGTATAAGTGTTAAGGAATACTCCTTGAAGTTCATTAAGCTGTCCAAATATGCTTCTTCTTTGGTTTCTAATGCTAGGGATGAAATGAGACGTTATGTAACGGGCGTGTTCGAAGAGCTTGAAGAAGAATGTCGTGCAGCCATGCTTCATGACAATATGGATCTTTCTAGGTTGATGGTTCATGCTCAATAGGTTGAGTAAAGTCGCCTAAGGAAGAGAAATAGGGAAGCTAAGAAGGCAAAGTCTTTTGAGAGTGGTTCTCCTAAAAGTAGGCTTGATGTTCAAGACAAGCCTAAGTTTAAGAAGAGGTTTTCAAACCAATTTCCTTCAGATTTATCCAAGAATCGCAATGATAGAGGTTCTAATCCTAAACCTCAAGAGGGGAGAAATGTTGATCCACCAAGAGAAAGACCAACTTGTGGTAAGTGTGGTAAGAAGCATGGGGCGAATGTCTTGTTAGAACTAATAGTTGTTATGGTTGTGGCAAGGGTGGCCATATGGTGAAAGATTGTCCTAATGTGAGAAGTCAAGGTAAAGGTAATAGTCAAGCTCAACCAAGCGGTCCTTATTCTGAAGATCAAAAAAGGAACCGTTTCTATGCACTCAAGGCTAGGGGTGAGCAAGAAAGCTCTTCCGACGTTGTGACAGGTATGTTACAAGTTTTCTCTCATAATGTTTATGCTTTTCTTGACCCAGGTGCTAATCTTTGTTTTGTTACACCTTTGGTAGCTAGGAAGTTTGATGCACTTCCCGATGTTTTAATTGAGCCCTTTTCCATTTGTACCCCAATTGGTGACTCTGTAGTTGCAAAAAGAGTCTATAGGAAATGCCCTGTCATGCTGCCCAATAGAGTTATTCTTGTTGATTTGGTAGAACTTGACATGTTGGATTTTGATACATCTTGGGTATGGATTGTTGTTTTGCTTCCGTAGATTGTAGAACAAGGGTAGTGAAGTTTCAATTCCCTAATGAACCTATTATAGAGTGGAAGGGGGGAAATTCTATGCCAAGGGGTCAAATCATTTTGTGTTTAAAGGCTTGTAAGATGATAGCCAAGGGTTTTATATACCATATGGTGAGGATAAATGAGGCTTTTCAAACGTATTGAATTCAAGAAAACCGAAACTAGGATTTTTCCCAATAAAATTATCAAATGTTAATCTCCCTAGTTCTCCCTATTTCCAATTCTAGTAGTACGTATAATGCTCAAGATTTCAGTAAGAAAGTAAGATAGAAAGAAAGAAAGAAGTAGAAAGATGAGGGGTGTTCGGATAGGATGACCAAAGGGTGAGGTTAGACTAAGTAATGATATAAGTCATTCTTAGTCATTGCACAGAAAGATCCCAATGGAAGTCTTAAAAGAATATCCTAAGTCAACCTAGCATGTTCAAAGTGAACGTGAGATCAAAGAAGAAGAAATGTAAGTTCAAAGTGAACTAAGTAAGCAAAGCATGAGAATGTCAAATCATTAGTGTTTGATAAGAATGAAGTTTTAACAGTTATTGGTTTATGCCAATATTGGAGTATGAATATATGCCCCAAGAACTATATATTATGCAAATAATCAAAGAATGGGCATAGCCAGTAAAGATTGACTTATAAAGACTTCATGCCCAATTTAACAAGAATGAAAAAATTAACTTGCTGTTTTGTTTTTATCTCGAGAAGATTGATAGCATGGTAACTCTTTGATGCATTTTGAGCTTATGATAAGGTTGAGAAGGAAATTCCTCACTTTGTGTTATGAATATGTAGCTCTTATATGTTTGTGCATCATAAATTGAGTGCTAAGTGTAATGATATGTTATGTGCTGGTTGTGCTGCTAGTATTGAGTCTTTTTCCTACCCTCCAAAAGAATTTAGTGTCATTCGGGGACGAATGTTCCTAAGGGGGGGATAATGTAACATTCAAGAAAATGTACTTGTCTAGTGAAAAGTCTATTAGGTTTTAAGAATATGTATTGGGATACATAGGTTTCCCAATGCCCAATATTGAGTAATATTGGGCATATTAGAGAATATTGGCTTAAGGGTGTTAGCCAATTTCTATGTATACACAAGTAACTTATAACTTAAAAATACACTTTGATGTTCAAATGCTCCAATTCAAGCTTATTTAAGAATTGTACCTGCAATGAAGACCCTAAGCTAATATTCTTATTTTACATCGCTTACACACATTAGGTACTAGGCATCCAAGTGTCAAGCCTAGGTACCATAACAGATGATAATTTAAAATGATCATGTAGATTAGTAGCGCCCAAGGACATAGTGAGGATCCTTGGGACATGAATTGAACTTTCCAGAGTGCACGGATAGGAAATTGCACGGCAACACATGTGCAAGCACATGTGCTACCGGCCGAGAGACCAAGCCCAACCGATTTGGTTAGGGCGGTTAGGTACAGACACGCGTCGGGTCAAGCCACGTGAGGCCGAGCTTCCTAACCAATCCTAGGTTCTAACTAACTTACCTAACTAGCTAACTAACTTAGGACTAACTAAAATAAACCAACTAGTGTGCCCGAAATCCTAAGACCTAATCGTGTGACACTAGCCGAGTAGCTAACTAAAGAATACCTAACCTAAGATGGTCCAAAGGGGTTGGTTATAGTCCTAGTGACTTAGGGGTACTTTAGTAATTACCCTAGGTCACTTAATTAATTAAATTAGCAACTTAATTAATTAATTTAAATTCATGGTCAAACCCAAGACCCTTAGAAAAATTTTCGAATTTGGCATGGTCAAACCCGACTTCCTTAGCCAAAATTTTAGAATTTGGCTAAGTCAAATGCTCTCCTAATTTTAGTCAATTTAGGAGGGACGTTTTGGTAATTTCAGTGAAGGGTCTTTTGGGTAATTCATGGGACGACTATATATTGATATTAGGTCAGTTTTAGACCACTTTTACACGTCCCAAATCAGATCAAACGAAATTTCTCTCAATCTCTCAAGAACGCTCTCTTTTCCAAACTCCATTGAAGAACAAGAAAAGCTTAAGGGAGAAAACGAAGGTTTCGAAGTTTCCAATCAGATTTCATGGATACTTCATCTATAAGGTATGGGTTTTTCACTCTTGGGATTCCTTTCCCCAAGAGGTCCTTTTAAGATAAGTTTCAAGAACTTCAAATACTAGGGTTTTTACTCTACAAAATGGATTTTCTTTCTAACCCTAGATTTATGATTTTCAATTAAAAGTAAACGTTTTCTATATTATATTTCACACGAATTGTTGAGTAATTGATTGATAATGTTTGAATGTAGTGTGATACATGATCTTTATCTAAGTGATGGTTTCGAATGGGTTGTTTATGGTATTTGATAATGTGTAAACGTTTAGGATTAGAAATAAGACTTGAATGAACCCTTTAACGACCCGTTTACCTTCTCCTACGCTATGCATTGATCTTGTACATGATTTGATGAGTTGTTCTTGATTATGTCATTGAGTATTTCACTATGTATGATTATGAATATTGCATGATGAATAAGATTCTTGGAAGCAAGAGGTAAGTCTTCTAAGTGTGATTACTCTCAATGTTTATGCTAGCCTATAATTATGATGCTATGATTACGAAAAGAATGTATGATGTTGTTATGTGAATATGCTGGGCTATGAACATGTATATTGTGAGATCATTATAAGAATACGAAGATGCAAGTTATGATATCCCTTGTATGCTTTACACAAGGAGAATATGTTATGTTAATCTCACATATGAAGTGTTATGATGAAAGGAAATTCTCATCTAATCTAAAAGAGCTTATGATCATGTTATACAAGGAGTTAATCTCTTATGAGCTATGATAAGTGTATGATATAAGACAATTTAAAGGTTATACAAGAAAGGGACTTAAGTTAAGCACCGATGAACTAGATATGAGAAATATCCCTTCCCTAGTAGGAAGGTAGATTCACAATGATTCTCATGAGATTGAGGCTGCCATGTAATGTGGAACTATGGGTCTCTAATACATCTCCTAGTTCTTGAACTATGTTTCCACCATAGGATACTAGCTAGTGGATCCACCTAGAAAGTTATGTCATGTTAGGTTCTACTTTGGCCGGTAGACCACCTTTTTTCGGTGTGGGGTTTCATGACACCGGATTCCATGTTTAGCTCACATGGTCTATGTCAGTTGATGCGAATGTTCCCTCATGTAAAATGAAAGACAAGTAAATGAACGTTGACTAGGGTGACTTTAGGATTCTACTTAGTATAGGTAGGGGTATGGGACTCTACCTAGAAATTGCACAAGTTGACTCTAAGAGAAGTCCTAGGAGATTGTTCTTATGAATATGATAACATGAAAGATATGATGATTATGATATATGATGTTACTCTTATATGATGTTGGTCATTATGATAAATATGTTATTTGCTTATATTGTTATATGAGGTGATGACTACTTATGTTACAAGTACATGAAGCAAGGCTTTACTTATGGTCTCCTATCTTATCTACTTGGTTGTGTGGGGTTATGGGGCTTCACATGACCATTGCACTTGTAGGTTGGGGATGAGGTCATTGGTAACTGTTTTGTATATTGTGTCTATATGATCTATTGAATAAGAAATGTTAACATGACTCTATGAGAATATGTCTTTGATTATGATCATGCTTTAACTTGTATATGTTATATGGTATGTGCATTGAAGACTTTCATATGACTTAGCATATTTTCTAAAGAGATGATAAATGATCCTTTTTCATGCATGTCCTTAAGTGTTATGTTCATATACCCATACTTAGTACATGTGGCGTACTAACCCCATTACTTCATATACCCATTGAATTTAAGGAGGTCGATTTGAAGAAGCTTGGAACTCTTTCTCCAAGTCTTGGTAGGTCCTCATGTTCGGGGATTCTATCTTTCATTTTCAAGCTTTATGAAGACATTAGTAGAATTTAAGAATATTAGATTTCCATTTATGTTCTTTGATTCTTTTGTATTAAGGCCTATATGGGATATTGACTATTATTGGCTAAGTCCAGATTTGCACTCTTTGATGGTTTTGATATATGTGAGACAGTTTTAGAATATCGTATGTCTTTATGAATCTTAAGTATGAAGTCTAAGTATACTTCATTAGTATGTTAAAAGTTTTAATTTTTCTGCAAATTTTATTGATCACATGTTATGAGGAATGCTAAGGGCTTGTTTGAGTACTCTGAGAGGACGACGACGCCGGTCTCATCCGAGGTATGCTCTCGGGGTGTGACAATTCGAACCATATGAACTTAGCCTTTTTGTAGTCAGCGTCATCAAAAGAGAGGCAATTGAATAGAAACCCTCAACAACCATTCTATAGTAGCCGGCTAAACCCAAGAAACTCTTAATATCCGAGGGAGTTAGAGGCCTAGGACAACTCTTGACCGCGGTCTTCTTAGGATCTACCTTAATACCCTTACTCGAATCAATATAACCAAGGAAAGTTACGACCCTTAACCAAAATTCACAGTTGCTAAACTTGGCAAAAAGTTGTTGATCCTTAGGAATTTTTAACACGATCCTCAAATGATCAATATGATCACCCTCGCTCCTTGAGTAGATCAAAATATCATCAATGAATACAATCATAAACATGTCAAGATATTGTCTAAGCACTCCATTTATCAAATCCATTAACGCCGCCAAAGCATTAGTCAACCCAAAGGAAACTTTCTAAAACTCATAATAACCATACCGAGTTTGAAACACCATCTTTAGAATATCATCATCTTTAACCCTCAATTGGTGATAACCCTATCGGAGATGAATTTTAGAGAAATAACTTGCCCCATGAAGTTGGTCAAAAAAATTATCTATCCTTGGAAGAGAATACTTATATGTAATGGTCACATTATTCAATTGTCGATAATCGATACATATTCAGACATAACCATATCCTTCTTTCTAACGAATAAAACTAGAGCACCCCATGGAGAGATACTCGGTCAGATGAAACCCTTATCCAACAAGTCCTTCAAATGTTATTTAAACTCCTTAAGTTTTTGCAAAGCCATACAATTAGGAGGAACAAATATAGGTTGTATATCTGGGAGAGGTCAACATAGAAGTCTATTTTCCTCTCGGAAGAAATATCGGGTAAGTCATTTGAGAAAACTTCTAGAATGATCGACTCGAAAGAAGGGGCTTTGGAATCTACATCCCTCACCCTTACTAGATCGTAAAAGCAACCCTTAGAAATCATCTTTCTAACCTTAGATAATAAACAAACTAACCCTCAAGCATAGAATTTCCCCCCTTCCACTCCAGGATAGGCTCATTTGGAAACTGAGACTTGACTATACGAGTTCTACAATCAAATAAAAGCATAACATGAGTGTAGCCAATCCATACCCAAGATAAAATCAAAATCTAGCATATCAAGATTTACCAAGTCAACAAGAGTAACTATATGGGACAAGGAAATGAGACAATTTCTATAGACCCTCTTAGCCACAATATAATCACCGATAGAAATACAGAAAAAAAAGGATCTAACAACACATATGGAAGAACAATAAAACTCATTGCCACATGTGGCATCACAAAAGATAAGGTAGCACCAGGATCAAGTAAAGAATAAAAATCAAGTTGGAAAACTTTCAACATATTGGTAACCACATTCGGAGAAGTCTCTTGTTCACCTAGAGTCTGAGGTGCATAGAATCGGTTTTGCTTAGGAGAACTGGAACCCACACCACTAGTAGTAGCTTTCCCTCTCTTATTTTAGCCATTAGCATTGGGAAATCCGTCATTTTGTGACCACTCTTACCACAACTAAAGCAACCATTTGTGCCGGCTAAGCACTTACCTTCGTGCTTCCTTCCAAAGTTAGTACAATCAGACCTAGGGAATGAAGATCAAATACCATTACCTACTTGAGGATTAGGTTAGACACCCTATCTTTGTTTAACTTAGGAGTACCATTGGAGGAACCTTGGCTGGAAAACTTTTGTCAGAATCTAGGACGACCTTGTCCATCGAACCTTGCATTAGTGAAATTTCCATCACCGGTCTTAGACCTTTTTGCCTCCCTAGCCTTTTCCTTGAGTTTCTCCTCCTCAATTTTGTTGTGCATGCACCATATGACGAGATATTTCCATGTCATTAATGAACATAACTGTTTGGCAATCTTTAACCACCATTTCGGACACACTCGAAACAAACTTACTCATCTTAGCGCTTGAATCGACAATCGTAGTTGGAGCATACTTAGAAATTATGTGTACTTTAGAGAATATTCCCTCACACTCATACTTCCTTGTCGAAGGTTAATGAACTCAGGAACCTTTTCTTCCCTCATCTCAAGGGGAAGGAACCTAACAAGAAAATCGGCTTTGAACTTCTCCCAATCAAGAGGACCAACATCTTCCGGCCCCCCTTCCTTCCATTAGTTATACCATTATTTGAGCCACACCTTTTAGTTGATAAACGGCCAACTCCATATTTTCCACCGGCACTCCCACGATCCTCAAAACCTTATAGATCTCATGAATAAACTCTTGAGGATCTTTATCAACCTTAGAACCATGAAACTCCAGAGGATTCATCCTTTTGAAGTCTATTACTCTCGAAGTCGCTGTACCCACATTTGGGTTTATGGGAATTGCAACCTATGTATTGAACAGGGCCATCATAGCTTGATCTATCAATTGAAAAGCATCCATAAACTCTGCATTAGATACTTTCTTGGTCAAAGGATCGACTAGAACTTGAGGAGCATGAGGAGGATCTTCTTGTTCCGCATTCTCTCTCATATTCCTTTCTAGTATAAGCTCTTCATGAATCCATATCCTAAAGGACATGGGATAAGGATTAGGAGAGAGTCCTTATATAGTCGAACTCTATCGCACCAATTAAGAGTAATGAAAGAAATGGAGTTTTCTAATCATCTTGTAGCGTTTCATTCATCAATGGGGCGCGCGCTTCACACTTATGAACAAGACACTTTTAGATGTGGCTTATGAGACATCTTAGGATCATTCTAAACCTTGTGCTCTGATAACCAAGTTTGTCACGGCTCAAGGGTACCCCCTAGATGTAATATGGAGTATGGAACCCCAAAGGACTATAGAACAATAAAAGTAAAATGATAGTCCAAAATATTTTATAAAAACAAATCGGAAGTCTAAAACACTTGTCTCGTCACATCCATCTAGTACAATAGAATGAAATTTGGCCTAGACCATACATCATGTATAAAAGAGAACAATACATGAAAGAAAGTGAGAACAATAAAGTCCATCCTCAAAGAATAAGGACTCACTAGAGCTCGAGAATCAATCAAATCACCCACTAGCCACGAAATTGAGTACCCTGAATATTGGACCCTACATTTGGAAAAAATGTAGGCAAGAGTATGTGCTAGTACAAAACAATGTACCAAGTATGATAGCCATGAATAAAATACCGGGAGGGATCCCAATAATATCCGCAATAGTCCACCCAATAGCTCTCTTGAACCTCTTCAACACTTAAACCAAACACTCTACTTGTTGCAAATTCAAATCTGACGCAATAATTACCGGCAAAGTGTCGTCTTTTCCCAAGAATACATACCTCAGATGAGGTGGTAGAGCCTTAAGCTCTAATTTTGGAGCCTCTTCAATAGATGGTTTCATGGGTGGAGACTCGCGATGTTTCATGTCTGACTCAAATTTCTTTGGTTTGAACCAAAAATCACCTCAATCAAGTGCCGCAACGAATGAACCATACTCTTCAATACCATCACTTTCAAAATTCATGATCACTACCGCTAGTGCCTCAACACCAAGGCGCCCTTCGATTTGTACCTCATACGTACTCTCAATCCTGTAAGATATAGCAAATACCGTTTGGAGCTCACCACTCTGCTTTATGGACCTACAAATATTAAAGGTTGCCTCTTCATTATTTAACCGAAACTTCATCTGCCCCTTTTCCATATCAACCAAAGTGCGACCAGTAGCAAGGAATGGTAGTCAGGCCTCCCCGGCAGCGGCGCCAAAATTTGATACGCTCAAATTACACTTCTTTACAGAAGTATATGCGGTCGTATCAAGTAAAGAATCCAACAAGTAGGTTGGGGTCGATCCTACGAGGAAAATGGTTTAGACTTAACTTTAATGTACTATTACGTCTATTTAGTCAAGTCTTTTCCGAAAACAATTAATTAAAGGGTGGGGTGGGGGTGGGGGGTGGGGGGGTTTGTGAAACTAAAGTGTTCAATTATTTCTAAGTAAAACAAGTAGAAAGATTAAAACTTTGTTTTTTATAAAGTGGTGAGAGAAACTAGGGTGTAAGTGTTCCCCATAAGTTCATAACTCGGTAACCCTAGCTATAACAAATCTTTCCTAGTGTCTTGCATGCAAAGTGATAAGTTATGTATCTCTAATTCCTTGGTCCGGCATTTAGAGAATTTCATCCCGTACCTTGGTCCGGCTACGTGTGTCTAAGTTACTAAACCTTACCTTTACCTCATATTAAATATCATATTCGATATTTGGCTTAGTTACTACTTCGCACCAATCAAAACTAGCCTATTAGATAGTGTCCACTAAATCTATGTTGATAATTCTTTTCCTATTAACTACACCCTTGGTCCGGCAAGTAGAAATAGGTCATGTTCTAACGCGTGCACTAGTTAAAAAG